>CM055748.1:2088890-2213890 GCA_029465975.1 Dallia pectoralis | reverse complement strand
GAGACACTACGGCCGGCAGAGACACTACGGCCGGCAGAGACACTACGGCCGGCAGAGACACTACGGCCGGCAGAGACACTCATATCCTCGCCCCCCAGGCCTGGTTTCCTTGTAAACGATCTGACACCAAGTTGTAAAACCCTGAACTTCCACTTTAACGGCCATGAGATCACACGTCAGGTGTGCAAAACAAACAACATCAAAACATTCCAGACCCAATAGTCCTCCTAGACAGGAACATCTCAGAAAGGTCAAAAGTTAGGTCAAAGGTTAGGCCACTGAATCATTACAGCCATTCTACCATCTCACAGGCCAAATGTCCACCAGTCACGTGACTTCATCACCTGGGGTAATATGTGGACAGTTGTGAGGCTGGCCAGTGGAGAAACATATCAGCTGTGTTAGGAGGGTGTGGAGAAACATATCAGCTGTGTTAGAAGGGTGTGGAGAAACATATCAGCTGTGCTAGGAGGGTGTGGAGAAACATATCAGCTGTGTTAGGAGGGTGTGGAGAAACATATCAGCTGTGTTAGGAGGGTGTGGAGAAACATATCAGCTGTGTTAGGAGGGTGTGGAGAAACATATCAGCTGTGTTAGGAGGGTGTGGAGAAACATATCAGCTGTGTTAGGAGGGTGTGGAGAAACATATCAGCTGTGTTAAGAGGGTGTGGAGAAACATATCAGCTGTGTTAGGAGGGTGTGGAGAAACATATCAGCTGTGTTAGGAGGGTGTGGAGAAACATATCAGCTGTGTTAGGAGGGTGTGGAGAAACATATCAGCTGTGTTAGGAGGGTGTGGAGAAACATATCAGCTGTGTTAGAAGGGTGTGCAGACAGACTCTCCTAACAGCTTTCTGCAGCCTTCCGTTGTTTTTCAATCAGATTAAAAAAGATGCAGTCTAGATGTGGTCTATTCTAAGAATAGATATATATATATAGTATAATACATAAATGAAGCCTGTCATAAACGCACATAATGAAGTAAGACAGATTAGACAAGACAAAACACACGGAGAAAGGTAAACGTTAATCCATTGCTCATATTTCGGGGAATCTATCTTTTAGGTTTTAGTTTTGTGCCAAGATTCGCTTCAGTAAGCCCACAACCTAATTGGTAGCATAAAGAAATGATCAATTAATAGTCAATTCATAAAATTATAACCAACACATCTGTCTTCTCCACTGATATCTATACCTTTCCGCTCAGTCACATAAAACCTCTGGCACGTCGGAATGCTAAACAACCAGCTGGATTTGGGGACACATCCCACACGTTCTAGTGATTGGTATGTGACAAAGGAGGTTGACCAAAATTAAACTACGAAAAATCCAGCAGATGTTCCAGAAGAATACAAACCAAAGCACACCCAACCTGCTCCAGAGTCCAGACCAATATCTAAACGGAGAACTATTTATAGAAGTGTTGGGACTTCAGAGTGAGCGCAATATAAATCGGCCTTCCATCTACAAAACCAAAAAGGTTTCTCAGAATCACTCACCTTCTGCAGGCTCGTTGGGTTTAGCTGGGTTTTGTCAATTATCTTTATTGCAACCTGGAAAGGCAATAGAACAAGACAGATTAGTGTTGATCTCAAAATAGTGAAAGCAAGAAGCTCCACAACAAAACACTGATGAGGCAAATTCGTACGGTTTGTCTCTGTGATAATTAGTGATACTTTAAGAGTACACTATACACGGCTCACTACATGGTCCCGTTTCCTCGTCATTGGGTTTTAACTATTCAATTCTGCACTTCAAATCTGGGTCTTTGCTTTATGGGCAAACATGTAACATATTGTACATGCCGAAACAGGAATACACAGTTACAGAGACTACAAGAAAAACCTGAATCTTGTCCTGTTCAAAATGGTAAGTATCATATAGACATACACCAAACAGGGAATTCTGTACGTTCCATAATCTGACCACATGTTGCCACAACCAGCCGGTGGAACGGCCATTATTTAAAATACATTTTGCCATGTCCACTATTCCTCCTAGTCACGTATAGCCACTGGATGTTTTTTATATTTGTGTAGACGGGGGAGGGGGTGGGGGGAAGTATCTGGAATGGAAGGAGGAAGTGTGCCTTGCGCACGTCCAACTGGCCAACGGAAGGATGACGTGCACAAATGGATTTCTCAACCTTGTCACGAGGTGCCGAGGCACGGCTGTGTGCGAATAACTGAACATAGGCATCGTTGTCAGGCCTCTTGAAGAATGTTATCTTTTGACTTCTCCAGAGACTTCCTGTTTATGACGCCACTACAACCCAAACTCATTCCTAAGTCTCCTCTTCCCTATCCAGGTCGACTGAAACCCATCCAACCCCTGAAGCCCAGGCCCCTCCCCTCAGTGATTGGCCAAATCCCCCAGCCTAGTCCAACCTCACCTCTCTGCCAGTCAGGATGTGCCTGGCAAGCTTAACCTTGGCAAAGTTGCCCTTGCCAATGGTCTTGAGCAGACGGTAATTGCCGATGTGTGGCTGCTCGTCTGAACATGAGGCGATGGAGTTCCGGCATCGTGCTCCGAGCGACCGGCTCGACCAACCGGTGCCTTTCTCTGTACGGCTTGCAGACAGAGAGGTGTGCTGTGGAGAGAGAGCGGGAAATATGGGGAATTAATGTAATTAAAGAAAGATGGTGTCCAATTCTACACCAATGAAGTTCCAGAACCGCAGGTTGACATGAGAAATGCCAGTGGTCTGGAAAAACCCCAAATGTCTGCAACACTACGACTGAACAGATTTATAGCACTTTGTGTTATGGAATTGGTATTGACAGTTGATGAGTATCAATGATTTAGACGTCAGCGTCTGTGTTGTAAAACACTGATTAAAGGGACAACATCAAGCTAATGGACTGAGGCTAAATACTGTGCAGCGAGCGCTAAGCTAGCCAACAGGCTAATACATTCAGTACTATGGGGTTAGCAGTAAGTCCTACTGTATGAAAGCAAATGAAAGCAGCTAATCTCCTCCCTCCCCACAACGCTGCCAGTTTTCACACGCGTGTTGCTCTGAAGTCATTAGAGAGACGGGTGGCGCGGTGGAAATTGACATCTCTTCATCAAACTGTTCTGGAATGCTTGACACCAGACTGGAACGAGCAGAAAGCTGCCATCGCACGTCAACGCTACATGACGTCATCGCTACATGACCGCTCAACATTCTTTGTTTAGACAAATCTGGCCTGTGTCGTTCCTCCCATTAGATGAGTTCAAAGTAAACAAAGCACACATCTTTGACCGAAGTTGCTTAAATCAATGGTGCATTTTGGTAAATCGTTGTTAAATAATAAACTCGACATCCTGAGCTAATTTTAAGGTATAAGCCATGTTTACCTGAGACACTTAAATAACTGGCAGACAACAACCTGCACAATTTGGCAATAGGGACTTTTCATTGCCTTAAAGAACAGGTTTTAAAGCACCCAGAGAGAGAGATAGACAGACAGTGAGAGAAAGAGAGAGAAACAGACAGACTTTAGTAGATCAGATCACTGCCATGTGTAATTTAAGGATTAAGACCGGCTGCCAAATAAAGCCGGGTGTTTAACCTTCCCGAACAGAACAGTGCACTTGGAATGGGCAAGCTCCGCCCATCTCACTTTTCAGCCATCTATTTATTTCGCTTTACGAGTGCCAAGTCCCATGAAATCCACTTAGTGTCCATTTCAATCTCACTGTATTGGTTGCGTTGCGTTAACAATCTCATGAAAAAGGCAAACAAATATGTTTATTGATTTCCGGAGAAATTGAAATACATCGTCTATCAATGCCTCTATAATGATTGTGATAATTACATTTTTACGATTATTATTGGAATTAATAAATTCAACATGTTAAGCTTCTTTGCGCACTGTCACAACTGGAGCATTTATTTGACTTAATGTCACGTCCAGGTGGAACCCATCTGTCCCTGTGTCCGTTCACTCCCATTGGCCATCTTTCGTAACATTGTCTGGCCATCCCATAATGCTAATCCTTCTGAGACAACGTCCCAGAACCCTCAGGGATTCGCTCATTACGTGACCTTTGTTATGTCTCACAAGCCACCTCAGGAAATATTGGTGGCGACAAGGAAAAATAAGTACACCACTTTCACGTCATTCCATTTGATCATACTTGTATGTAACCCTTAATGCGTAATGGATGTGCCTGTAACCTGCCACGGTTTACATGTGGTATTATAATATGCACAACAGAAACTGGAAGAACCCTTCAAAAAAACTACAAACTCTGGTGCGGACATACCAGGATGCTCAAGATTGAGATTTGATTTGTTTGTGTGTGACGGAATATGAGCGATTCCATTTAAAACCCACACACTGA
Organism: Dallia pectoralis; assembly: GCA_029465975.1. Classification (NCBI taxonomy): domain Eukaryota; kingdom Metazoa; phylum Chordata; class Actinopteri; order Esociformes; family Umbridae; genus Dallia; species Dallia pectoralis. The sequence goes on along the minus strand of CM055748.1, from coordinate 2,209,558 downwards.
CATCAGAAAGCGTCATTCCATCGTATCAACTGATCTGTACGAGGTGGAACGCAGACAAAAAGGAAAACATGGTTCCTCATTTGTGCATCTCTGCACTTTGCTTTCTATTAAAAAAACAAACAGATAAATGACTGCACACAAACTGAAAGGGACTTAGTCATTCATAATACTGATAAAAATCACCAGAAAGTCACAACGTTCTGGTAAAGGTATGGCCAATAGCATTGCCCACAACTGGTCTGTCTAGCTGCTTAGACAACTTTTTCTACCTACAGTACCTAACCAACAGTACATTAGTGACCAGTTTGCATGGCCTCGCCCAAATAAACACAGTTCTCAGAAATCTGTTAAATAAAAATCTCAAACCACTGCTGACTGGGAGCACCCCACACACCTTGTCGTTTCAGAGATGCTCTGACCCAGTCATCTGACCATAACAATTTGCTGCTTGTCAAGTCCCTCAGGTCTTTACACCATTACACCTCAATCCAACATGTTGACCATGAGAACTGACAGGTTTGCTTACCATCTAGTCAACCCACACCTAGACATGTGCCCTTGTTAATAGACGATCATTAGGAATGCTACAGGCATCACCTGTGAGGAGTTATAATGTTTGGTCCAAAACATTACTATTATATTATTACTAATAGATGACACATGTTTATTTATGAATCCAATTGAAAAGTTTGATTGAAATCTAAACACTAAACCTATTTTAACTAGCGCCATTGACTAGTCAGGATTATGACGGCGGATATTTTTTGCAAGTTAGAACAAAACTTGGTTCACTAGAGTCACACAGAGCAGCGAGCACACAAAAACAACAACAACAGACCAAACGGTCTGGCTAAGCCTGATTTTAACATACAGTACTTTGGATAAGCATTTTCCTCATATCAGATTTTCTGCATATTTAAGCAGTTTTCACATTTCTTAAAGTGTTCTGGGACAAAGTTCAATGGACTGGTAATGAGTCAAAAGCAGAACATGTTACGGCAGGACTTGAACGGAGTCACAAAGCAGATACTTATATTGAATTTCTAATGTGATTTGTTGGCCTACGTATAGCTTAGGCTACAGTCTCATGAGCAACAATTGAAATAATATAGACATTTTCTTTGTGGAATTGTAAATTTGTTGCGGCTTTAAGTAAAGTAAAGATTATCCAAAACAGCTGAACCTGGTCAGGAGAGGTCGACATGTTATGAAATGGAGAATACCAAAGCTAGTATTCTGTCCATTACCCAGGAAATAATGGACAACGCAACAAAGTCCACTTCTCCAAGATATTGTACAAAACAGAGGTGTTTATCCCGCTTATATGACAATTAGTAAATATTCACATTTTAAATAATTACCTCACGCTTTTTTCTGTTTTTGTAGCTACAGGTGTGACGTGGTCATTCATTCAATTGATTCTAAAGTTCTATGTAAATATAGTGCAAAACAAGACATAAAAACAAGAGACCTCATTCAGAGGTTCGGTGTAGAGGTTCTAAAAGTAACTAAAAAAGGAGTTAAGATCAAACTGCGCAGTGATACATGTTGGTCGACACCAGACCTAAACAACGAGCCGGCTCTGAGAGGACTGGGGTAAACGCATCTCTCTGACTTCCTACTTACGAAAACGTCTAGAGAAAATACTCACACCGCAAACTTCATATCAAGCATGTTTAACGTCGATGCTGACCACTCAAATATAACCAAATTCTGGAAGCAGTGATATAAAAAGCCATAATATCTGCCATTGAACAACTCTATACAGCCCTGTAAAGACAATTACCTGACCAATTCCCTGGCTAAGGGAGTATAGATATTTCTGTGAGGACTGAACCAGAGCATTTGTAAACTCACTCCAATAACCATTTTTGTCCCCTCCCACCCGTCCCAACTGTCAACGGATCTTATTAGCCTCAAGACGCCACCACTTACAGAGGAAAGCAGTTCAGACTGACTGCCGTATCATGGTAGCCTGAGGGCAGTTCCTGTTTAATACGGCCAAAGCCAGGCCATTCCGGAGATTCGTGTGGCGACCGACAAATTATTTAGACCAGTGAATAAAACGTCAGTGAGCGTAGGTTGGCATGCCATTACATCACTCACACAGACAGGCTTCTGTACCATCAGAGAGTGGCTGAGCGAGTTCCTGTGTGTGAATGTAAACAAGCTACAGCTTAAAACAAGGGTAAATTGAGCGTGACGCGGCTCAGGGAGCGTGTCTCAGCTTCTTATCACATGGGCTGCGTAACAAAACAATAGGAGACATCCTGCAGAAACTGTGCTGTTTGCATGAAATGGTGAGAAGGTAGAGAACGGCTCACGGTTACACCACCCCACACATCCTGTCCTTGCACAATGTACATCACCCCACCTCTAGCACATGACCCCCACAGACTTCCTGTCCGTCTGCGGCGAGCGGTACACTCAGCCAGGGTCTGTCCTTAAAGTATCTCGCCGCGTCCTTCGCAAAAGGGTTCTTGGAACGAGTCACCTATGATGGCTGTCTCCATTCATAAATGTCTGAAACGTAGCCTAGCAACTTGCATTTATCACATATCTAAGAAAGGAATGAAGCAAAGCAGGTCATGACCCCTAACCAACATCATTCATTTCCTGAAGCCATACTTACATACCGAGCTGTCACTCAACTTAGCATATTTGTTTCCGGGACAGGCTGTTGCCTAACAAAGACCTGGTAAAAATGTGTATTTATGATCATATATGTATTTCTGTAGAGTACCAGTCAGTTTGGACACAGACTTATTCAAGGGTATTTCTTTTGACTGTATTGAAGGATGTGTTCCAATGGGGGGGAAAATCCTGTAAGGACTTAGTAAAAAGTATATTCGAAATGTTACTGGATTGATTCCTGTTAAATCCTAGGAGAAGAGGTCAAAACGAATCGTACAGGACTGCATCCTGTAGCATATTTCACGTGACTGATCTGGAAAAACGTTTTCCTTTGCCAGCCTGAATCCCCTTCAATACCTTGTAGTTCTCTATAGCAGTACAATTTTAGTAGTCTTTCACACAAAACCTTCTTTGCAGCTAATCCAGAGCGTTACCTGATCTTATAGCAAACCCAATTGTGTTGTTTGAGGGCAGACTATTTTGCAGAAGTGACCTAACATGATCTATTCTTCTGGAGTCCCAGACTGTCTGCCCCGCCACAGCATGACTCATGAAGTCCCTAGCCTGTACGGTCTGTTAACTACCAATGGGACTTAACCAGAACCATGAGCAACACAGCTGTTTGGGCCGCCGGGGTAAACGGCTCCAGAACACAAGAGACACACAGAAATTGCGGAAAGATCCGACCGGGGCCAATATGGTTCTCAGAATTTAACCAAACTTACCTAATCGCTAGCACTCTCCACAACACATAACACTTAGCTGTCTAATGAGAACGAAAACCACAAACTGTACAGAGAGAAAAAACAGCCTTTCCCATCAGAAAAAACAACTATGGCCTGGGTCACCAACCAATCTAAGCACTCTAAAATAAGAGTAGAGAAATTACTATGAGTATCTTGTGGTTACATAATGTTAATATAAGCAGATTTGACATTCAGAGCATTCGTGCACAGTCTGGGTCAGTTGCATGGCTAGCTGACCCAATCAGCTCTAAAGGGAGACACACAGGTGAAGAGATACCTGAGCTGCCTGAATACAGAGCAAACTGAAGGAGCTGCCTCATTGTGCGCTAATAAAAATAAGTTGTACACTAATCTACCCGAAGCATTACAAAACATGGTCTCAGGTCCAGACAGCAACTACCCAAGTTCAACCCAACCAAATGACACTTTGTCTTACATGATACCTTTTAACGATATATACTTCCGCTTACCTAAAACAACAACAACAACAACAACAACATAGCACAATATAGACAGTTCTTTCTGTACGCTGAGCTGTAAAACACATTTAAAGGAGAAAGTGCAACAGCAGAAATTGTGAATGGGAAACCAGACTAAATGGGGGCCCTGCTCATGGATGAGACTGGCTCTGTATAGTGAGAGTAATGGCACCTCTACCAGATGGAGCTCAGATAAAGAGATAAGGAACACACAGAGGACTCCATCGTGCAGAGGCCTGTGAAAGTCCCTGGCTAGAAGAACGCCCTACTGGCTCCAGTTTCCTGGGGCTCGCTGGACGCAGAATCAGGGGGGGGGGTAGAACATGTGTGTTTATGCAAATCTCAAATCTAGATGACTAATGTGTGCCACCATGCGAGTGGTTAGGTTAATTATTCGATTTATGCTAATAGGGAGTTAATGCCACTGAATAATCAGCATTATCTACAAAATGTAATGTTCGTTATACACAGGCGGAGATCTACGAGGCTCGCACAGATGTATGGACAAGTAAGTAGGTTTTATTTCTTACACAGGGTTTAAACGGTGAAACCTCACCAGATATCTGAACATCGTGAAATCACGTGGTCCCTCGTCCATTTCACAGTGAAGCACTTTTATTTTTTCTAGCAGCATGTTTAAAATGGTCATTGGAAATTTTTTGCTAGGTAAAATTGGCAACTCTTGACCCTAGTTTGAGCACTTAATTTGTCTCAAATGATGGACCAGAATGAGACATTGTCCCATTCCTCTACGCACACATGGTGAAACTACACATCAACCTCCATACAACAGATTCTCAACCCCAGATATACCCAGTAAACACGATGAGCACAGTGATACAATCCAGAAACACATGTCACTTTCCTCTACATGATGAATCATATTCCGTTTCCATCTGCATACTGGCCCTTTTCTGCAGGCGTTTAGATGACGGTTGAATAAAACCTCCACAAAGCAAACCACTGTAACCAGCAAAACGACATGCGCACAAGTAAACAACAAGTTTCATGATGCTCCTCCAAATGTTGTGCATTCATTTCATGCATGATAAAAAATGCCCAAACGAATAGGGAGCTCTGTGAATAGTAGGACTGTGCCTAATGTCTAATGGGCAAGAAGGTCAAGGAGATAATCAAGGACCCAACGCCCACTAACAACGCTTCCACTAAAAGAAAAAGAGTAAATATGAGAGGTCTTGCCAGGAGGAAGTATTTCTACAGCGCTCCTTCAATCAGGCCATCTTTGTAGAGTGACAAGATAGAAGACACCTCAGGTAAAAGGTATAGGATACGCTACCTGGTCACAGAGCAGGAGGAGAGTGACGGCCGTTTCGATGAGACCAAAATCTCATTAGGCCTGACTGCCATATGCTACATCTGACCAAAACAAGGTATCGCTTATCACCTGGTTAATGTGAGAAGCTCGTGCTATGGGGACATCTCAGCGGTATAGCCTGAGAGATGGGTCAGGATTCAGAGGATGAACCGAGTCCAATACGGACGAGTCATTACAGAACCCACAGGATATCCGAATCAGCACAACAACAATCCAAAGCAAAGCCGAGGCGAAGAAGAGTTGGCTTTGTTTGGGAGAAGCCCGTAAATGCCTTGAGTGGATGGTCATCATCCAAGCTGACAGAACTTGAGAGAATCAATGAGAAGCAATGGGAGAAACGGGCCCAATACGTGTGTGCGGCGCTGGTAAAGACATACCCAAGAATAGGGGTTTGAAAAAAAAGGTTCTGAAGGCCCTGCATACTAACTTGTGTTAAGGCTGAAAAGAAACCTTTAAATAGAATGGAAACGTGGCCTTTTGGGATATCGCGAACACTGCAGAGAGAGCTACATGATAGGTGGAGGGCAACGAGATCAGAGTGGGCTTTATCGTCTCACCACTCAGCAGAGCTTTTGAACTGCAGGACCAGGAAGCAAAAGCCCCCTGGGATTCCATGGAGAAATTTCAAACGACAAGAACTTTTAACTCCTGGATTCAAAGAGCAGGTCAAACAGCAGGTATACAGGGTTTCTGTCGCATAGAAGAACAGCAACATGGGTTAAGACATGGTAAAGATTGTTATTTGAAGATGGAATAGTGTAGTACTGTCTCTGTGCATTGTTGATGTAGAAACAAAAGCTGTCAACGACAACACGTAACAACATTAATATTTTTGTAGCTTTTAATTGTTTCCCGGTTTCTTTACATAATAGTATTAAGTGCTTGTGTTTACGCTGACATTTTAAGTGCTTCACAAAGGACTTACTTAATTTGTACTGAAAACGTATAGAAAATTCCACCATAAACTGATTCTCAAGTCTTTAAGTGAAAGCAATAGCACAATTTGTAGCCCACAGAAGTGCTGACACATTCCTTTTTCTTAAAGGCAATGGCTGACTTTCCCTAGATTTTACTCTGGAACCAGGAAGGACGTGAAACTAGATAATGTTCCTGTTGTTGATTGCGCTGGTGTTTTTGCAGCTTGCTTCTTTTTTTAAACTAATAGAAATACATGAAAAAGTTACATGCATTCGAAATGTTTTATGTCCTACAGACTTTGACGTTAGTGACGCACTGCACTGCCACCAACAAATGCATTGTAGCGGGTGTACCAAGAAGGGTGCATGTCATTGCTTTATGTTATATTGATTTCGGTGTTGATTTAGGAATATGCTATTAAAACATCCAATTGACAAAGAAAGACCTTTCAGATTTCTGTCCCTGCTGGAACAAACCTGCCTGATGAAAAGATGTACACGCGGTCTCTTTAAATCAATTTGAAGAAACAACATAAGCTTAGACTATGTGTCATGGGTCACAAATCCACCCCCATTGAAACCCCACGCCCTGCGTAGTCCACTAAAATCTATCATCTACAATGGGTTGAAGCAGCGACTATTGTGTGTGTGTGTGTGAGTAAATATTCCCATTTGAGCATCCTAAGAATAGCCAGATTTTTCACTTGACATTGTTCAATGTGAATCCCATTGTTTTGTGTGAGTGTGAGCGAAACTTGGCTTCTTAAATTGGTGGTCTTTGATTACATTTTAAGATTCCCTGAAGTTCATCAGTCGCTGATTCGCTTTATATGTTTTAAGGACAGTTGAGTTTAGTCAGCTAGAAACTGGCCTGCCCATATACTATGAATGAGGGTTGATGCAGCTCTGGGAAACAGCTGCTCACCGATGCCTACCCCTGTAAATAATGCATTGTTAGTTTAATTTCAATGCATTTGTAGTGCATCTTCGATGGTAGTGCTTTTGTGCGGCACCTTCCAGCAAGGAGCAAGTCTGCATTGATATATCTAGTCTAGTGCAATACGGTCTACAGACAAAAGCCAACCAATCCGCAGACAGTATACAGTGGGTGGGCGTGGCCTAATACTGTTATCTATGTAAATCTATTAATTATAATTGGCCTATTCAATGCTGGTATCAAAATGCTTGGTGGATTGTCACACAACTAAACGTGTCTGGCCAGGATCGCTGCCAATAACCAGAATACTAACTGTCTAGCCTTACATGCCAGTCATGCCACAATAAGATCCGTGTGATACTGGCATGCGATCAGTTATTCCGGACTGCCACACTATGCTGATGCTGTAAAAAGCAAACTGCCAAACATCCCTTTCATGGTTAATAAGGGGAAGATAACAGCAATGGATTGCGAATAGACTATAGAGTAGATCAGCAGTCAATACAAGCGACCACCCTGTTATCAATAAGATGAGGCCTACATTTCACCTTGATTGATTGCCTTTTGTACGGTAATACACGTGACAGCGCACCCAACCAGATTATATAAACCAGAGTAAAAATAATACACTTACGAGGTCCGATTTGCGTTCGTTGCCCGGTAGTGCAGCACGAGAAGACATGTTCCCCAGAGGTATCCTTCCCACCCGGCTACAGGCCTACGGGTTTTATATGTAGGCTCTATTTCCAGGACTATATTCTGCGGAAGATAACAGTCTACATCCGCCGCTCCAACGCCGAGCCACAGTTCCGATATCCCACCTGGACCCTCAGACAATCCGCATGTCCATGGTACAAAAAAAACCCACCGAACACGACTGGATCCAGACAATTGTCTAGGAAATAGAAGGAATCGCCTTAGTACACGTTGGGCCGATTGTTCATGTGTAGAAACCCAACGCAACGCCTCATTTTGGAACTTATATCAGCCTGTTAGTCTCCCTGCCGATCCGGTATTCTACAGCATGTTTAGAGGCATTTATTCCGGGTTGTCCCGTGATGACCGTGGACGTCAATCCGGAATAGAGCAGTTGGTGAGATCCGATCATAGGTCAGGTAGAGCAGCGGATGGATGATGCTCGCAGAACCGGCCACATCCAGGCAAAGAAGCGGCACGGTGTGGGACAGTTTATCAGCCCCGATTTCATAATAGAGAATTAGACGTTTGAAGCACACACCGACATCATGACCATTGCAGTGGAGCCTCCAGTCCCCCCCCTGTCTCTCTCCCGGTCTCCCCCCCCCGTCTCTCCCCTTGTCTCTCTCCCTGTCTCTCTCTCCCTGTCTGCGTGGAACGCCACTTCCGAAAAGTAGCAATAAATGAACGATGCGGGTTCGAAACGTTCGAAAAAATATCAATTCGACTCAACGCAGAAATCCAATATTACTGAATAGAGACAACAGACGGTATCCCCCAAAACTGTATGATAAGAGCAAGAGGGAAGAAGAACAGCGAGATAAATAATAATAGGCAGGGCTGCCGTGTCCGAGTCCCACACGCCCTTCCCCCATGCTCTTAAAGAGACAGTCCCCCTATTCATTCATCAGTAGAACTGCACTTACCGGCCTAAGCCGCATGTCGAGAGCGCCAGGAGGCGATATTGTGCGCAATGTCATCACTCGGACCCCCGCACTGGCGCAATGAAATGTTAATCCCGATTGATTAAAGATCAATCGGTAATCAGGCCGAACAAAACCTAAATAAATATGAGTTATGCGTCGATTTCCAAGGAATTTAATGATAGTCCCTCGTTTGAAAAGGCAGACTTTACCAAAACAAGTGCACCTGTAATTATTTCCCCTCCAGATGTAATTTCTATTGTAATAATTACAAACCATCTGTTTTAACATTACACTATTATTCATGGTGACTTATATCAAGATGGAGGGAGATCAATGCAGAAGCCTCAAATCACCAATGACAATAATAACCTCATCTGGAAAACCCATGAACAACTCATAATGTCCGGGGCGTATGGTGATTTGAGTTAGGCATTATATGTAAGTTAATTGTACTTCCGTGTTGTTCTTGGTTTTAGATGGTTGAAACAAACAGCGTGGGAGAATAAGAGCCGTGTCTGAATGTGAGTCACGATTCAGGAACAGTGTGAACTGTCGACACGCTCCATGCGTCACTCTCCAATCAACATCCAGTCGCGAAGCATAATTACGCAGTCATTTGTGACCAGATCATTTGGGAATAGCTTTATGTGGAATTTTCAATACTCCTAATGGGGTATGGGTGATTGCCGGGAGTGTGTGGGCAACAGTTACTGATGCTCTTTCCACAGAGTGTACCAGGGAGAGGGCCTAGACATGATTGTAAGTGATGTGTGCACACAGAGCAGGTCAGAGTGATCGATCAGGGCCAAACCCCACCGTTGCAACCCCGGATGACTCTGAGAAACTGAACACAATCTGCAGCCAGTCAGCTCCAGTGTCTAGCTGGGCCTCCACGTTCTGACTCGAGGCTTTTGGCAAATACTGCATGATGGCATACAGTGCATCCATAATTCTGTTTGATAATAGTTTTTGTCCTTTATTCATGGCCATTTCACTGTCCCGTTTATTCCAAAAGTGTTGTAGCACAAGCGAGCAAGCAAGTTTATTTATATGGCACAATTAATACATATAAGCAATAAAAAAAGATGAATCCTCTTTTTGAATTACAGTTTCCCAAAACGGTTTACTACACAGCCTGTAACAAGGCCCCCAAAAGTTCCCAAAACATAGTAGGTCTTAAGAGATCTTTCCTCCAATGGATCAGTTATGCCATTTCATTGCAATTCTCTTTTCTAAACTTGCTTTGCTTACTTTTACTGGTATTGCTAAGTATTTGGAACCCAAATAGCTTCAATGGTAAGCCAAACTATTCAAGTCTTTTTTATCCTCAGACATTATGATTATATGTGACCTTTCTCTATTCCAGATCGAGTCATCTCAACTAATTACAGCTGTTAGTTTGCAGTGCCACCACCAAGCCCAATGCCTCCCACGGCATTAATCTCTAACCCAGCAGAGATTATCAAGTCTGCAGGCACCCTGGAGGCCATTAATCAGATGCCTGTCTAATCCTGACACTACTAGGTGAACCATAGGACCTTGTTGTTCAAAGTCAATTCATTGGAGGATACAAAGATGAGTTGTGAGGGTATAGAAAAAATAATGCAATGGTTTGGTTACCATTAAAATAGTTTGTCCAGTGGAACAGCGTTCGTTGTTAGCATAGCTTTTCTGTTATGTGAGAATGGCAGCATTTCTTCAAGCCTGATCCTTAAATTGGTTGTGGTCGGGGTGTCAGCATTGGTCTTGGTTGAGCTGCAGTTTGCCATTTAAGCTAACTTACCTGCCTATTTGTATTTAATTTACAGTATTTTTACTATTTTCCAAGCCTTTATTTTTATGTTTACTTTATTTCCCTTAGTGCTAAATCATAATTGTGTTTGAATTGTGTAGGAGTAATTGACATATTAAAGACACTTTTAACGAATGCTTTGAAATACCTAATGCGTATACATGCTTGTTTTGTAAATCTTCGTTGTTGGTCGACATTTTTAGATAACATTGTGTTGCTAGTTGTCAGCCGTTTTCTGCCCGTGCCGTTGCCCTTCGATATATAGTAGCTACGGTAGAAGGCGACGGAGTAGAGAAGCATCGTCACTGCAAAGGCATCATATACCTGCTGTTATAGCACCACCTGGTGGGCATCTGTGGTTACATTTTAATTGACTTGTTTTAACAGGGGTGTATAAACCTTTTATATCCACTGTAGATGCATATTATGCAGATACATCCTAAAGATGGACTTGATGTATTGCAGTGCCATAGCAAAGCTTTTAAATGCTCTTTTTTCATTCACTAGATGTCTTGCATGAACCTGGTTTGCATCCTGTGGTAATCGACAATGAGACCACAGGAGATGTGCTGACTTAAAGTATCACATCCTGTAGTCCTTGTGATTTTCTAAAAACACCCCAGGTTCAAACATTATTCAATGTTCAACTTTAACATACAACACGAATCTTCTCTGTTTAGAGGTATGTTTATATATATTTTTTTTAACATATTTTTCTACATGCTCTTCACTGTTGTTACTTATGAAGTATGAATTAAATGCATGAGGTATTTTGGTACATCTATCTACAAAATAAACAAAATATTTGCAGTTTGGTAAAAGTTATGGTTCATATCTGAGGTAACATTTTTGGTAACATTTTACTTGGCTAGTCAAGATTACCGTCTATAGATGCCTAACATATATTCATACTGTCAACAAAACTATAAACATTAATACATATTATTTATAAAGCTTTTGCAAATAGTGTATTACTAAAACCATCACCTGGGGTCCATAGACAACCACAACAATGAAATGCATTTTGGTCAATGGATCTGTGCCATTTACAGTTTGTTAAACTGTACAATATCATATTTGGAGACAATAGTGTATGTTCTTTACCATGGGGAACATATGCCTGGCTGCTGGATCACAGAGACATATTCACAGTACAATTATCATGTTTTATATGTAATCTAAATTAGAAAATATTATCTCGAACACTGAAGAAATGGAAAGAAGTGGGAATTTAAATGTACCTTTCTAGGGCCCAAGACAGCTTTTCTTGAGCCAAGTACTGTCAAAATTATAGTTAAACCCCTAGTAAGTTGAGTATTAAAGAAAGTAGAAAGAAAGTAGAAAAAAAGTCACATTTGAGCATTGTGATGAATCTTTGCATTTGTATAGAAAATAAACTCAAAAAGCATTTCCCGAAAGTGTAACATTTTCAAAATACTCAGCAAATTTCCTTTTTGACCTAGTTAAATTGTGATTATGGAGAGAGGTCCCTGATGAATTCATTATCAGAAAATGGCACCCTGGCACCAACATTTTTAAGTCTGGATTAATATACTGAAACACATTTCTCGACACCCAAAGTAAAAAACACAACCTTCTATTTATCTAAAAAAAAATTGGTCAGTTTGTACTTTTGATGAAATACTTTCATAAATGTTTTTCAGACATCAACATAGTCTTTTTGTCACTGTGAGTGCCTTTGTACATTACCAAACACAGAAAGGCAAAATGTACTGTATGTTAACCTAGATACAGACTATACGGGTTTCAGTAGAACACAGACCAAGGTTTGAAGTGTTTTTTCCCTCCTTTTACTAACATGCATGTCTGTCACGCACCTGCTTTGCATTCTGTGACAATCCAAAATGAGAATGGTCTAATGTAATCTGTCTCTTAACCACATGCAGATGTGCTGATCGTATTCTGTCGTTCTAATTCTGAGAAACCCTCATGCCAACAAGCTTGCAAAGCACAGACAGCCACATGCAGTGGATATAAAAGTCTACACACCTCTGTTAAAATGGCAGGTTTTTGTGATGTGAAAAAAATAAATCATGTCAGAGCTGTTTCCACCTTTAATGTGACAAATTCAATTGAAAAACAAACTGAAATCTTTGTGGGGGAAATAAAAACCCTACAATAACCTGCCATTTTCACCCAACTGAGTCCGGGTTGGAAGCAGGAGATCCTTGAAACAAATTAACATGTTTATGTACTCACGTACATGCATGTTTCAAGTGTGAAATGAATCCACCCCAAATTAAATCTGTGTTGAAAGCCTTTCAAAGCCATTTGCTCCACAAATGTTTCAGATATTTCTTCCCCATCTCACCTTAATTTCCCCCCCTTTCCCCTTTTCCAAGTAAACTACAGTTCCCGGCAATGTTGGAGACCACCGGCATGGTCGTCTTGACCCTCATCTCAGTTGCGGCTTCCTGCCCCGCCTCACCCTGTGAGTGTCTGGATAACGTCACCGTCGACTGTCTTCACAAGAGCCTGTTGAAGTTTCCCAACCTTCCAGATGGGACTGAGAAGCTTTATTTGGCCAATAACCTGATCCAGGCGTTCCCTACACGTGGACTGGAGAAGCTGCAGATTTTAGATCTCACCAGGAACCAGATCAACACTCTGCAGTATGGGACACTTAGTGGAGCCCCCGTACTCGCTGTACTACACCTGAGCAGCAACTACATTGTGGAAATTGAGGAAGGAGTGTTTCAAAACTCGTCAGAGTTGGTAAAGCTGGTTTTGTCCAAAAATAGCCTGGCAAGCATTGGGAATGGTACATTCAGAGGGGCAGCTAAACTGAGTCACCTGGACCTCAGTAGAAACACGTTAGGTTGTGTACCTGTTACTGCCCTCAATGATGTGCCGTGGCTACACAGCCTTTACCTCCAGAAGAACAGCATCACCTTCTTACCAGACAACGCTTTCTCTGAGCTCAGCAATCTAACAATTTTGGTTATGAATAATAACCACCTGAGCAACATGGCCGAGGACTCATTGAAAGGTCTATCTCATCTTGTTCAATTGGATCTGAGCTTCAATGAACTGAAATCATTACCATCTCAAGTTTTTCAGTATATTGCAGAGCTGAAGGTTCTGGATCTCTACCACAACAGCCTGGCATACCTTCCAGAAGACCTGTTTGAAAACCTAACAAGTCTCAGAGAGCTGCAACTTGACAGCAACAATATCTCAGACATTTCACCCGAGCTCTTCTACCGGGTTCCTCAGCTGACAGAACTCCAGCTGGCCGACAATCAGTTAGCTGACCTTCCCCATGCTCTATTCTCCAGACTGAAGATGCTGAAAATACTCTACCTGGACAACAACGCAATAAGCAAGATTCCCAAAGGGCTGTTCCACAAAACCAAAAACCTCAAGGAACTACAATTGAACCAAAATCAACTCGGCTCTCTCCCTAAATCCATTTTTGACCACCTAACTAAACTAAATTCTCTCAAGCTATCAACTAACCGTCTCAAAACCCTTCACTCTGAGCAGTTTTCTGCCCTTGAAAACCTGAGAGAGCTCTTGCTAAACGAAAACCTGCTAAAAGATCTACCCACGTGGGTGTTTTCTAAGCTTTTAAGCCTCAAAATTCTAGATTTGGACAACAATCTCCTCACATCACTGCCCCCTGCATGCTTCGACGGATTAGACAACCTTCAAGTGCTTCATCTCAGCTTCAATCAGCTCTCTAACATCCCATATGACACATTCTATTCCCTGGCCAAATTACGTAGACTTCTCCTCCAGAACAACCGTCTGGTGCACTTGCACCCTAAAGTCTTTGCCGGTCTTAACAATTTGCAGCAGCTTGACTTGGATAACAACCAGCTCAAACAGCTAGATCTTGATGTGTTTCAAGGCCTTGACAGTCTCCTGAAGCTATACCTAAAATCCAACCACCTCCGTACTCTTGTGAATGGGACACTGGAGCCACTACAGAGGCTGAAGACCCTCCACCTGGAGGGAAATCGATGGGACTGCTCCTGTAGCTCACCGATCATCTACATCAGTAACTGGATCAACAACAACGCTATGAAGCTACAAGACCAACCCGTGTGTCACCAACTCAATCTACCCATCAACCAGCCTGCACATTTGTTAAAGCCCTGTGTTGGCCGAGCATCCTGCCTTGGATACGAATGTTCCCTGATAATTCTGGTTATAACGTGGCCTCTAACGGATGGATTTCCATGACAACCTTTTGCAGTTTCTTTATTGTCCACCGTGACGAGAGTTCCCCTCCATCCCTGCATACGCGCGCACGTGTTCTTTTCTTTTCGCGTTTTCTGCTTTCTTTAGATGGTCTTGTTTTTTTGCTCATGCAACAGTCTGTTGTGCACGAATAACTATGAGCATTTACTGTAAATATTATAATAAAACAGATCAACATTTTTTGCGCTTTACTGAAGATTTATTATTCTTTTTTTTCATCTAAATCCCTGAGATTTTAGAGTCAAACACACACCAGGATAAACATATTAAAGGATAATTATAGCTTGTCAGTGAGCCTACAACGCCTATAAACGTATAAATAAACACACAAATATATTATTGACATACATACACCTCCTGAATGTGTACTACCCCTATACATATATACATGTAAATGCTTCCCTTACAAACCTGTGCATTTAATGCCATATTGCAGCCAATAACAAAAGATACACAGAACGGTTTCATTACATTACACATGTTTTATTTACCATTGGCTCATCATGAGAACGGTAATAAAAATGTACACAAGACAAGAATATATCAACATGTCTTTGTGAATAAATTAGGCTCTGCTCTATAGAACAGTAACCCTACATTGGTTCCACCCACCAAATACACTGGGTTCTTCTTCCCCAAGCAAAGGCAACTGGAAACGTATTTACAAATCAGACAAAAAAAGAAGTCCGTTATTAAATTAAATACTCTGAAAAAGGCATACTTGGCAACGAATCAGTACACTTATGTAATGTTAGTATGCGACTCACTTATTATGTCAATGTAATGCAGAGAGTGCAGTTTCAGGAATATGAGGCCGAATGGTTTTAAATGTAGTAACACTTGTGATCTTTTAGATTCCTCAGGTAAGAAAAACTTTTGCCGCATTTGTCACACATGTAAAGTTTCTCCCCTGTGTGTATTTGTTGGTGGGCTTTGAGGCTGTTGCCCTGGTTGAAGCTCCTCCCACACAGGTCACAGCTGAAGGGTTTCTCTCCCGTGTGTATCCGCTGGTGCCTGTTCAGATTCCCAGTGTTGCTGAAACATTTCCCGCACGTTTCGCAGCTGAAAGGCTTCTCCCCGGTGTGGACTGTCATGTGGGTTTTCAGGCTGCTGTGTTGAGTGAACATCCTTCCACACACGTCACAGGTGAACGGTTTCTCCCCAGTGTGCGTCTTCATGTGAATGTTTAGGTAGCTGACCGACTTGAAGCTCTTGTTGCATAGGCCACAGCTATGCGGCTTCTCCATAGTGTGCAGCTGCTGGTGCGATTTGAGGTGAGTGAGTGAACTGAGATTGTTCCCACACACGGAGCACCTGCAAGGCATCTCCGCCAAATGAGTCTGAAAATGTGTCCGAAGGGAGTTGACACAGGCCTGGCCCGCCCCACACACCACACAGATAAAGGCGCTCTCGCCCGCGTGAGTTCTCTGATGCATCTTCAGTGCACTCCTCTGAATGAAACACTTCCCGCACGTCTCACAGCTGTATGGTCTCTCTCCCGTGTGGATCCGCTGGTGGCCCTTCAGAGTGTCTGCCTGGTTGAAGCTTTTCCCGCACACGTCGCAGCGGAAGGGTTTCTCGCCGGTGTGTATGCGCTGATGCCGGTGTAGGTTTCCCGGTATGCTGAAACTCTTCTTGCAGATCTCGCAGCTGTACGCTCTTTCTCCCGTGTGGACGATCTGGTGCATTTTGAGACCGTGCGCTCGGTTGAAGCTCTTGCCGCACTCGTCGCACTGGAACGGTCTCTCCCCGGCGTGGAGCCTCTGGTGGTTCTTGAGCAGCTGCTTCAGGGTGAAGCCTTTACCACACTCGTCACAGGTGTAAGGCCTCTCTCCGGTGTGAAGCAGCTGGTGTGCGTGCAAACTGCGCTTGAAAGAAAAACCGCGCCCGCACTGCTGGCATATGAACGGTTTCTCTGCCGCGGCGTGGATGGCCTGGTGAGCTTTCAGGTGGATCAGTTTGCTGAAGGTTTTCCTGCAGTGTTTACAGCTGAGGTGGTTATCGTTTTTGGGCCTCCCCCGACGGGCACCAGAGATCTTTGGCTTCCTCGGGCGCTTTGGCTCAGATGCGGCGGCGCCAGCCTTGTCCTTTAAGCCCTCATTGGGGTTGTTTGATTCACTTAACTCCTGGGCCAGACTCTCTGTAAAATGACTTGGGTCTGAAGTGCTGTTGTACAGGTAATCTTCAAATCCTTCTTCCTTGATAATAACAGACTTGCTCCTGTCTTCTATAATGGAGTGCTGGAATGAAGACAACATGAGTGCAAGATAGGTTAAACAGAGCTCACACAGGTTTTCTCTATCGACACAAGTTTTCCATGTATATACAAACAAGTTTTTCCACACAGGGACGGAAATGAACTCTGACCAAAAACAAAGGCAGTTTGGCACGAAAATCTGAGAAGGCTATCCCACTACACAGGTGGGTAAATGTACCAAAATAGTCATGTAATAAATTATCTGGCAGGAAAAGACATATGGGACAGATGCTTGCCATCAATCTGCTGCAATATACCACTCATTAGTCGTTAGGTTTTCAACACCACATTTCAGTAGCCTCCATTTCCCCGAAACAGACCTACCTCGTTAACGCAGACGGGAACTCTCCCTTTCCACAGGTGAAGGATGGGGGATCTTTTTACTTCTGCCTCATCAGCACAGAAACCTGAAACGTATTAGTCAGAATATATATACGTTTGCAATAGAATTTCAATCAGCCTGTGTTCCAAGATCCTCTGTTCATCTGAAATAACACAAGACTTACTGGGCTGTGTGCCTTTTAACTGGTGGACGACGTCCACATCACTGGCACAGCCGTCAGGCGTGTCCTCTTGACCCCCACTCCCTTCTAAGACAGACCTCAGATCTGTTTCAACCGCGTCTAGTCTCTTCTTTAAGTCCGCATTTTCCGTTTGACTCTGAGACACTTCCACGCGCAGAATTGAGGAGCAGTCATTAAATACTTTGCAGATTTTTTCCACAGCCTCCTTGGCCAGTATCTCCATGAAAGTGGTGATGTGGGACAACTGAATGAAAAGAGTAAGAGCAGGTTAGAGGCTACACACTCACTAAAACGTGTTTCCAATTAAACCAACCATGTTGCAAGTTGTGTAATGTTACCAAAACCAACTAGCTTTGGCCTTCAAAGAAATTACCTACTTCTAAAATTACTTCGTCCTTTGCTAAACATTTTGTAATGGGAACAATTTAGTTTAGGTCGGGGTCAGACGGCCTCATTGATTTTAGGGTGCAGCTAAACTACTTAATTTCATAGACATTCTTGACTTTAAATGTACTAATAAAAATGTCTAAATAAACAATGGTGTAGGGTCCAATTTGACCTTACAATGGCCCCTTTCAACAAGTCAGCAACTATGTATGAGATGAGATAATCTCCACGCTTCCTAACAAGATCTACCAAGAAAAAACGTTAAGTTTAGTTATATAGAATTGACCGAATATAAGTTGTATAGCCGACCAAACCGTTCAGCGGAATGAATAGACCCCATATTTAACGTTCAAAATAGCGTCCTCTTATCATGGCATTCATTGGATAGGAACCTGGTACTGCATGTTGTCTACACCCCCTCCTCTCGGCAGTAGAAACACCCTCGTGGGTGTAACTCTCAACCCACGAACAACAAACCAAGAGCATTATAGGTAGTATTGTTGTTATCGCCTACAGTAGCTAGTTGGTTGGCCACGTTTATTAGCCATCTAATGTAAGCTTAATTGTTAAAAATGCATCATCCGCACCTGAACTACATAACTAACGTTTGCCAAGTTAGCAAGTCCAGCAAAACAGTTGTAAAAGATGACCCACTTCACACACTCAGTAGATACAATTACCTGTTGGTTTTGAGTTTCATCTGTGTCATCTTCCGTCAGTGGCACCTCGGCCCGTAATTTTAGCAGAGCAGAACCTTCTATAACTTTGCTAATTTCTGTAACAGTTGCTCGGACCACTACCTCCAAAATGGACTCGATCTGCCCGTGCAACATTGACATTTTTTAGTGCGTCAAAGAGACAGCACACTTACAAATCGTGGTTAATATTACTTATTGTTCAAATTGAATTAGATAGCTAGTAAACTTATG
Organism: Dallia pectoralis; assembly: GCA_029465975.1. Lineage (NCBI taxonomy): Eukaryota > Metazoa > Chordata > Actinopteri > Esociformes > Umbridae > Dallia > Dallia pectoralis. The sequence goes on along the minus strand of CM055748.1, from coordinate 2,190,771 downwards.
TTGACTGTTATTAGCTCGCTAGCATCTGCGGTGTTGGTTCCGACGGCCCTCCGATACAAAACACAAATGCCTACGACACAATTTCTTCCGGTTCGAGGCATGAGATTTCTCTTTCAAAATAAAAGCCGTCGTTACATTAGTTAATTCGAGACAGCTCAAATGCATCTGAAAAGTAATCAAACCACACCCAGTAATTGACCAGGGATGCATTATTATTATCAACGTCATCTAATTTGCATGTCAATAGACTAAAATAATTTTCTTGGCAAACAAACGCTCATAGATCAACAGTCCTAAACCAGTCTCTTGAGTCATAGAGCTCAATTCCAAGTTAAGTCACAAATAATAGACATCAAGTCAAAGTATTTTTACCAGACCAAGACTCAAAATGTGACACAGGTAAACATAAATACTAATTCGTTAAAAAAGACAACAAACTACGTATGTAATATGTGAGTATAACATAAGTCATTGGAGAATTGTCCAATAAATTATGGCTTTCTATTATACATTTACTGATGCGTATTCTGTGCATTATAGCCGACCAAAGGTTTCTAAACTTCTAATTGGCCAATGCAATTTATTATATACCATTGGTCAGATGGCGCTGATCTGCTTTCCCACAAAACATTTAATTAAAACTCTGATCTATCTTGAGTGTCACTGAAATGCTCTAATCCTCTATCGCAGAAACCTTCACTAGGTGGCACCCAACTCTCTACATAAAGTGTAAACATCCTGAATTAAACAAATTCTGGTTTGTACATTATATTATAATTTAAAAGCCATTCATTTTATATTTAACTTTGAATGCCAATAAATGTACAGTGGCCTAAACTGACATTTTTTGGAATCCTTTTGGAAGCACTTACTGCTTCCTCTGGGACCAGCTGGTACACACGTCAGTTTAAAGGTATATTTAATGACAATTGGTCTGCATATTCTATTTATTCACATCATTTTATCACAATGTATTCAAAGCAAGTCAGTGTCTGTCTGTCCGCTGAATAGAAAATGTAACCACAGGAGAAGTATTGGTTAATTGATGACCAATAAGCCCAGTGTTGCTATGCGCTGATCTCTTCATTGGTTGGCAGACAAGGCTGTCACTTTATGAACAATTATTGTGTGGTGTGGGTTAGTGCCTTTAGTCCATTTCAACTTCAAGTCAGCTCTTTGAAATGTCTAGTCGGTTGATTCCATCTATTTTTTTATGATGGGAAGAAATTATTAAATTTTTAAGTTAATAGCAGAACACTATAAAACAGTTACATTCATTAAGTTGCCTATATCACAATGGAATTATTTCAGAAATACAAAATACATGCTTTTCAGGCTTTGGTGATATGTCCTAATATTCTTATGAATATTGCTTAACATAATTCTCCACAGATAATTAAAAAAAATGCAATACTCAACTCCACACGGAGACTCATTGTTTAACCGAGTCATATATCTGTTAATGTCATTAAACCGTTATGCTTACAGTGCGTCATTACACGGGCAACTATAGTTGCTCTCTCGTCACACCGATATCATTCCTAGAATAAATAAATACTCTCCATCCAGCAGCTGTTCTAAAATCTGGCCAATATATTTATATTTATTTATTTGATTCAGACCCCTTAATAAAATCGCGTCTGCAGTCCGCACGACTTGCAGGGAGGGAGCGGAAATGTGCCTTGGGAGGAATGCAGTAGGATTTAGGTTTTGCATTGCTTTATGAGGGGGGGAAAGCAGGTGCGACTCTTTACGCGATCAACATATTTCTTCTATCCAAAGGTAAATCGTAGCTGTTTTTTATGACTTATGGGTAATATTTAGCGGTTATAATAAACGTTACATGTACTTTTTATTCTGCCTTGCTGTTTGGATATGTGTCTGAAACGGTCCTCATAATTGAATTATCCCGGGCAGTTTTGTGTATTGGAAGATGTTTGTGTTTATATTGTGGACATATGGGGTCTGCGGTGGAACTAACGCTACGGTTACTAACGTTACGGTAACTAACGTTACGGTTACTAACGCGACGGTTACTAACGTTACGGTTACTTACGGCCAATTGGTTCATTACGCGGTCTGCGTCATGTTGTTTATTATTGCCTCTGTGTTGGATGTCCATAGCCAATTCCCCATGTGGACCGTTTTTGTGCTATTTATTGGCAGCTATCCTAACTGTCTGCCAGTAAAGTAAATACTTCATCACATCATAATGTACTGTACATAAAGGTTTTCTCAAATGATGTCATGTTATTGTGTGTACAAACCACAGGGCGGCTCATGGGGAGTGTGTGTGTGGGTGTTTGTATGTGTGTGTATGTGTGTCAACTTTCCTACATCGCTAAGCTGAGGCAACCCCACCATCTGTGATGGCGGAAGGTCTATCCTACAAACAGTGATCCACACAGGCAGCCACAATCTCTGACCTGATTCACGTGTGCAAACAAATGTACCACACCAGAAACACAGGCCATCTTGACTAGCAGCCAGCAATGACACACACACACACACACACACACACACACAAAACGCATTGCACATTAAATAATGCTCTTACACACCACACATGCACACACAAACACACACACACAGCTATGCGGACGCACCGACACACAGAACTACATTACAACCACCTATGTTATATTCCTCTCAGACACAGAACAAAAAAGCTCAAAAGTCTGGAGACCCAAACACATCAAACTTAGTTGACAAATAGAGACTCATTATACATGGCCATTGGCTTAATATGTGCAATCTACAATTCATCTCTTATACAGAACTTTTTCCCAGAAATATATCACTTCCACGTGTATTTTGTCTAGAAAATTGCCCGTTCATTTGTGGCTTGCATCAAAGTTGTGTGATTCATAAACAAAAATGATGACAAATGCTTTGCTCATCAAGGTCACCCTGATATAACTCTGTAGTCACTGTGCAGTATAGCCTGGGAATAAGGGGTCAGGGGTCCTGCCCGTGTGAATGGGTATATTCTCATACAGAAGCAAAGATGAACAGCCCAGGCTGATTGAATGTAATATGTATGTGCACGTACACACAGAATTTTTCAGCAGATTAATACCCAACTAACACACACTAGTAGTTTCACATTTAAGTCTTTACATTTTTGTCTGGGTGTTAAAATACATGGCAAGGTTTTGAAAAGTACGAATTAAACATGCTTTCAGCCTGTATCGTAGCAACACCTTTGCAAGCATCTCAATGAGAAAATTGAACAAATTAAACAACCTTTTTAGATTTTCACTATCTTGTATATGCAGTAATAGCTTTTTCAAACTTGGCAGCAAAAGTTGTCATAGTACAACACCCAAAATTGTTGTTCATATCTCTTAGTTCAATGCAATAAGTAGTCACTCTAGTCTAGAGTGTCTGATGACTGACCAAAATTAACATTTAAAAACAAACACTTGCAATCTGTACTTAACTGTACTGTGTGTTTAGCTTTGCTCTACAATTACTTATTGTTTTTATGTATAATGCAATTCCGGTAACGGACCTCCAACTCTATTGTGCTGTCTAACTGTTTTACAAATAAATGTTTTGGTTTGTCGAACATTTGATCTGGGTTATCGACGTTCGGGGCAAAATTTAAGTATGTTCAGGAGACAATGCTTGGCGTTGAATGCTTTGTAGGTTTTTGCAATTGTATATCCACCCATAGAAGGGTGATCGTTTACATGAGAGAATACCCCATTAAAGGACTGCATAGCCCAGCTAAGTGGATCTGTGATTTAGTCTTCTGCTGTAGTTAATGTAGAGTTTTTTTATGCTGTATTTCGCTCCCAAAACACTGAATGAGAAAATCGGAGAGAGGTGATTGCATATAGCATCTCAGTGGAGCTGTGGGCCAGTGTGCTCTGAGGGACGGCGAGGCCCCAAACAACAGGACACAAACCTCCCTGTTTGTCACACTAGTTTTTCTCTCTCTTAGACCGCTGGCTGCTATCAATATTATTTTCTTTCTGTCTGTTCGAACAAGCGACCGCAGCAGTAGCGCCTCTCCGGTTACATAAGCACGGTTGTTGTTGTGATACCAGAAAAGGCCTTTGGCTGGTAAGTGATGTGGCATGTGCCCTTGTGTGGCACTCAGACTTGACCAATACCAGACAACTCTGGATAACGGCCTTCAGGGGCGAGCCAAAGAACCAGATAGGAAAAAATTTAGAAAAGGACTGCCACTGTATTTTGGAAGGTCAGGCTGCACTATCAGAGCCCGTATTGTTTTTTTTTTTTTTTTTTTTTTTTAGTACAATATATGTATTTCACAGGGAGGTAATGTGTTTTCTCTCTACTATTGGGATACAAAATCAAAAGTGATACTTTTTCTTCAAAATGCAAGTGGAACTGAAGGTTTGATATTGGATAGTTATATAAAAAATGACAAATATGATTTGGTGTTCCCCAAGGGCCCATTTTGTATCTACTTTTGTTTACGCTGTATATGCTGCGTTTTGGTGATTTTCTCAAAAACACCAATGTAAATGTCACTATGTACATGACATACAGGGTCTCTGTGCGTGTGTGTGTGTGTGCATGCGTGTCTGTGTGTGTGTGTGTGTGTGCAGGCATCAAACTGCCCTTGTGGTCTCTATGTCCTGAATCCCACTTTGACTCCAAGTCAGCAGCCTACAGTGCAAACAAGGGCACGTCTTAAAGGCTTACAACACACACACTTTCAATCCTCTAATGGTCTTTCTCTTAACAGTCTGAAGTTCAGTTATTCTTTGTCTACAGTCTATCGGTATAATATACAGTAACGGTACAGATAAAGATACGGATAAAAGTCGGTTCATCACAGGCAGAGGTTGACTGCATCTTTAATTCCTCGTAGTCGATTTACATATCGCACTCGTGTCGTCCCGCATCGCCAAGTTGATTATTCTACTGCACATTGAGGTTCCGGGCCTTAAGCACCAGGCATCAGGTTCTAACGGACCGGGTTACAACCTCCTACCACCAGTCTGTATCTCCTGTGCTCCGCCTCACCAGGTGTGTGCCTCCCGACCCGCCCGCCACCACGGCCCTCACCTGTGTGTTGCGGTGTTTCCCGTGCGAGCCCAGCTGGGCCGGGAGTCCCTTCCTGCACCACCGACCCCCCACCCCGCCCCACCTGGCGGTCAGGATGACACGGTCTAAGACCTTCCAGGCCTACCTGCCCAGCTGTCACCGGACCTACAGCTGCGTCCACTGCCGAGCGCATCTGGCCAATCACGACGAGCTCATCTCCAAGGTGACCGGTGTTCTGTGAGCCAATGACAACCACCAGGATTTGTACACTGGTTACACAAACTGCCTGAATACGTTACCCGTTAAAAGACCACCACTAACACAATCGAGTTTAAGGCATGGAAGATGTGAAAGTCCAGCTAGTCCCTCCCCCGGTTACGATATGTTTTCTTTAGTTTTTGTTTTTAAAAAACACCTAATTACCTAATTTACAGGTCGGCTGTTTTAAATCGAACATGCAAGTGAAACGCCACCCGTATAAGATATCCTCTGGAGAATGAGAGAACACTCTGTGGCTCTAACTGAAGAATGGATCTAAACTTAAATAAATCATGTAGATTTTATGGATTAATTTGGACTTTCAGTGCATCACACGGTTAGAATTAGATTGGTATAGAGTGTTTTGCTGTGGCTGTCTAAAGGTTTCGTCGGCTGACTCATTTACCCCCGGACCTAATTTATCAGCCGACACTGCAGGTACAGAATGTAGGGGCCTGCTGTACCTTTATGTAGGTTAACACATTTTATTATAGGGTCTGTGAGCGCATGTTTGTGTTTTTATGTTAGAAATTAATTCTCAGAAGTTAATGTCATTGTTATATATATATATATATATATATATATTACACATTAACTAAATTCCAATTTCACAAATTTAATTAATATTTATTCAAATACAATGTGCACTTTAAAGGTCATATTCATGAATTGAATCTCCAGTTTGTTTCTTTTTACTGACTGCCGAAGCTCATTCCGTTTAACCTTTTATTCCGTTTAACCTTTTTCTCTTCTTCTGCAGTCGTTCCAGGGGAGCCAAGGACGAGCTTATTTGTTTAATTCAGTGTAGGTATCGTTGTGTCTGCACGTCGTTACAATACTGCCGTGGTCTCTCAGCGAATGAGCACAACCAATCAAAACTGACCTAAGCATGAATATGCAGATCTGTAGATTCTGTTGATGGCCCTCATCATAACGCCTGTCTCTCTTTCTTTCAGGGTGAATGTGGGCTGTGGCCCAGCTGAGGAGAGGGTGTTGCTCACAGGTCTGCATGCTGTGGCTGATATCTACTGTGAGAACTGCAAGACGACTCTGGGTTGGAAATATGTGAGTGGGAGACTGTACAGGTGTCAGGTGGTTTGATTAGGAGACTTTACAGGTGTCAGGTGGTTTGAGTGGGAGACTGTACAGGTGTCAGGTGGTTTGAGTGGGAGACTGTACAGGTGTCAGGTGGTTTGAGTGGGAGACTGTACAGGTGTCAGGTGGTTTGAGTGGGAGACTGTACAGGTGTCAGGTGGTTTGAGTGGGAGACTGTACAGGTGTCAGGTGGTTTGAGTGGGAGACTGTACAGGTGTCAGGCGGTTTGAGTGGGAGACTGTACAGGTGTCAGGTGGTTTGAGTGGGAGACTGTACAGGTGTCAGGTGGTTTGATTAGGAGACTGTACATGTGTCAGGGGGTTTGATTGGGAGACTGTACAGGTGTCAGGTGGTTTGAGTGGGAGACTGTACAGGTGTCAGGGGGTTTGAATAAATACACATGTACTCTAAATACACTCTATGTGCAGCCAGTACTCAGCTACGTCATATGATTTGCCCATCACCAACGCTAGATAGAGCATTATAAATAGTCAATATAAAACCGAGTCAATGTAACGCTAGCTATTCACCCAGGTGGGGTGGCCTGCTTGCAAAAGCTGAGGTTGTCAGTTCACTGAGCTGTTCCTCACATCCCCTGATTTGACTTTCCGGTTGGGTATGCAGGATGGAAAAAGAAAAATGTCTTGGCGCTGATGCTTAGAGGGAGGACATGCCGGGATCTTCAACTTCCTCAAGATCGTTAGGAGTTCCTGCCACCCAAAAAAGAGAGATAAAAGAGGGTAACATAAAGGAAATTAAAAATCAATTATCACTAACCAGTCCAACACCTGAGAGTCTGGCTTTGCGTTTCATGGAGTCTGTAGCGTTATGAATGTGACGTCTGAGTTGTCTTGAAACTATGAATAATATATACGGTTGCTTTGCCTCCAGTGCAATGACTATATCCAGCATCAAATAGCATTTGGGCAACTAATGATACTATTTAGTGCTAAACACTAAAGCGCAACTGTGCCTTTAGCTGAAGTACCAGCAGGAACATACCTGTAAAATACACAGTGCAAATATACACAAACATTTAGCTCAAAATACTGCATTAAACGTGTCCTTTATAAGATTACAGAGTGCAGAGAGATTTCCCCAAACCATTATGGCTCACGCCGCCTAATGTCAGGCCATAATGTCCCAGAACACCTCCGCTATATATGGGAATCTCTTTGGTAACTGTAATTACATTCTGCAGCTGTGCACAAGTCGACCAACTTGATAATACACTGATGCTGTGCTGGTTCCTTCAATAAAACGTGTTTATTGTCATTCTATTTTACTTATTGACTTAACTGTGCATTTAGTGCTGTAGCTGGATAATTTATCCTTCATTCCACATGAAGTGGCAAATCGGGCGTAAAGGATGGACACTCGAGGCGTTTGTGTGACCACCTTACATGGATTTAAATAGCTATACATCAGGGCTTTGCATCTCCAGTCCTGAACACTTCTGGACTGGACTTGATGAGCCCATGAATGCAAATTCAGAGACGTTTTGGATACAAAAGACGACTTAGGATGAGTCGAGATGAGGTAAAAGTAGCTCATTTTAGAATGTTTGTGTGTACAACAGCTGAGTATGACCAGGTCAAGGAGATTAGAGGAGCAGCTGAGACCATTTCCATGGCGACACATTGGTTCTGTACAAAGTATTTTAGAACAAAGTGGCCACTTATGTAACAAAATGTCATAGCGAACTGTGTCATTAAAGTCCTCCCATTTTAAGTGTGATTTTAATATCAGGATATTCTGAATCAAAATACTTCGCTATCTCTGTGCAAAGAAGCCTACATCTAAAGACCCTAATGAGAGATTGAGCTGTGCTGCAAAGCCGCTGACTATATTTGTAAACCAAGTAAGGTTTTCTGCAGTCATTTCGGTTTGGCTGTAAGAAACAGTGCATATTGGTGGAGCATTTTCAACTGATGCATTCCTGCAATAAGCCACGGTTGTACTACAAAGTGGAAAACACAAAATTGGGAGCAAAAAATGTGTGTTAATGGATTACAAAAAAACGAAAATCCTAAACACGGTTTCTCCCCCGTCTCTCCACACATGATCTCTCTCTTCTCCCTCCCTCCCTCATTGCCCCATTTCTCCCCTCCCTCCTTGCTTCTCCCACACAGGAACATGCGTTTGAGAGCAGTCAGAAGTACAAGGAGGGCAAGTTCATCATCGAGCTGGCCCACATGATCAAGGACAACGGCTGGGACTGAAAGACGAGGCACCGACCGCGAGTCGTTTGAGCCTTGAATCTGGGGGGTAGATGGGAGGGAATGAGGCGCGTGTGTGGGTGAGTGTGTGACTCTGGCTTGGTACCTTTGTCCCCCCCTTCCCCCCATTTAGGCTGTAGCAGCAGCCGTCTGACCTGGCCCCTCTGGGCTCTGTGTGTGTCATGGCTGGAGGAGGATGTCACCAGAGATGGACGGACACCACCAGACACGCACGCTAACACGCTAACATACACACACAACACCTGGTTATTACTCACACACACATGTTCACACATGTTTGGCAGTGCATAGCTGTAAAGATCCGGTAACATTGCTTCCGGGTGTGGGTTCTGGACTGGATGTGGCTACCGTTCTAAGCTCAGGTGCCATTCCACATAACAATCCGTCCGACTATAACTGGGATATATTTGGACTGGATCTGGAGACCGTTCTGTGCTCGTGTAGAGCAACTCTAGTGGGTTTTTTGACCCGGTGAGCTCCAAAGTGAATGATCAGCTGCGGCTGTCTCTAGTCCGTCTTAAAGATCCCTTTTTGATGCTCATTTGAAGCGTATCACGTATCTCACCCAGTGGTGCTGACACTTTCCCAGGGTTGCCTTCAATCTGATGCCGTCGCAGTGCCAGAGGATGTCTGTAAGAGGCACCTTGTCCATATAGATCAGGGGTCTCCAACCCTGCTCCTGGAGAGATACTGTCCTGGGTGTTTTCATTCCAACTTCATGTATATGCAGCCTCATTCAGTAATGATCTATCTAATTATTCCAGTCAGCTGTGCTTAATTAGGGTTGGAGTGAAAACCACCGGGACAGTAGCTCTCCAGGAGCAGGGTTGGAGACCCCTGATATAGATGATACCAAGGAAACATTGTGGGAGGACCTAATGTCTCCAGCCTTCAGGTTGTGCACGTGGCAGCTATATGGGAACCTCTGTGAATTGCTATACACACCTGCTGTTCCTGCAGATGGATCTCTCTGCCTTGGTCTCGTGGATGATGACAATGTTTGAGCTTTTATTGTGGATTGACTTGATGGAGACAGAATCCCTCAGTTAGAAGACGAGAGAGTTCTTACGACGTCACCGCTGATTTTCAGAGCCTTTTCTAGTGATCTGCACCGAATTCCAGTTTTGTTGACATGTTTGTAAAAACCGACGTTCTCTTAGGCAGCTTGATGGATGTTTGAGAGTTTCTTATCATAGTCATTGGGAATATCTGGTACATCACTAGCCAGTGTCTTATATGTAAGTCGGATGAAATTGTCAGCAAGTTGCAAGCAAGCAGGTCCTCAGAGTGAAGTCAGGCTGCTGAAGCTGTTCTTGTTCATTTAGCAAATTCCATGTTTCCTAATAGTTCCCCTCCAAAGCTGAGAATTAATTCTTACTCTGGCATTTAACTCACCCAAGAACATCCGTTTGTCAGTCTAAGACACATTGAGCATCGCAGCACCTAGAAACTCATGAAATGTGTACATTTGATCTTGTTTCTGACATGTCATGCTGGATGCTGGCGAATGCCCAAGTTCAACATTCACAACAGATCTCACGCCCGCCCGTCCACCCGCCCTGCCCACCCGTCTCCAAGCAGGGCTCACGCTAACGGCTCTGGGTGAACTACGTTACGTGGGCCTGTCATCATAACACTTATATAGAGGGCGTAGGAGCCTGCAAAATAAGCGGATTAGTGTGAAGACAGGGGAGCAAGTTCCCTGCCACCGCAGCTTGGACTCATCGTCCATTTTCCGCTCGCTAGCTGGAGATAAATGTCTAGACGACTGTCAGATGTGTGCGGTGGAGTGCCAGGTCTGGTTTGGTTAAGCCTGTCTGTCTGTCTGCATGCGTGCGTGCGTGTGCCAAAATGTGATGAGAAACATGTGGTTCTGTATCTGTGGAGATTTCAGTGGAGCCACCGATGCCACTCCGCCCACACCTGACTGATGCCACTCTACCCACTGATGCCACTCCGCCCACACCTGACTGATGCCACTCTACCCACTGATGCCACTCCGCCCACACCTGACTGATGCCACGCTACCCACTGATGCCACCCTACCCACCTGACTGATGCCACTCTACCCACTGATGCCACCCTACCCTCCTACTGATGCCACTCTACCTACACCCGACTGATGCCACCCTACCCACCTACTGATGCCACCCTACCCTCCTACTGATGCCACTCTACCTACACCCGACTGATGCCACTCCACCCATCATGTCCCAGATTGACATCCCAGCCTGACAGGCTGTTCATCAGATAGAACCAGGTCAAGTGGTGCTTGTTACAATCCCTGGTGGTGACCTGCAGTGTGTGAGGAGGTGTCAGGCCCTGGCAGGGTCAGAGGTCATGGGTTAAAGAGCTAATGGGAACTCTCGTCTGTGTGTGTGTGAGTGAGTTAACTCAACATGATTATCCCCAAATCCATCTGATCTTATACAGCCAACGCCATGCCAGCTGGACCAGTGCTGAAGCCTGGCGTTAAAGCCTGGGACTGAGGCCTGGTGGTTGGGGGGGGGGCTTATGGGAGTAGGGCAGGTCCATATTCTGGATAGTTGTCCTCCTTGGTCATGGGGTTGTAGTAGCAGCTGGTTGTGCTGCTACGTGGTCCACTCCAGGTTGTATTGGCAGCTAGATGTGCTAGAGTTAGTGTGATAAGTTGTGCAGAAGTATTCATTTAAAACTTGTCTTCATGTAATAGTTTTATAGAGTGGGAATACTGTCAGTGCTTTGACTTCTCCTATTATCTGTAGATGCTGAGAATCATTCCATGTCATGTTTGGATCCTTCTATGTGTTGTGTCTGATGTGAGTGATTATTCACATCTACCATGTCAATTTATAGATGAACCAAACTATGCTATTGGACTATGGACTTTTAAACCTCTGGTTTTAACAGACTTTGGGACTGGTCCTAGTCTGTTTGCCTAGCATGCTAATGTATAGAAGTGGTTCCTGTTTGACAACTTAACCGGTTGGAACATTGGCACGGTCACATGGGTTTACGAAGCAGAGAACGGTGAGTTCACTCCCAGTCTGGGACCAGGGAAGCTAAACTGTTAGCAACAGCACATTGACGTCTGTTTTACTTTAACTAAAAGTGGTTGAGATGTGTAGATGTTTAGGAGATGTTTTAAAGAGGTTGTGAAAGGTTGACGTTCTGAAGCTTTCTTTCAGTCTGGGATGACCATATCAGTTCGTAGACTGTTACACACACTCTCACATACTACTGCATGTTCAACACTGAGTAGAAAAGATATTTAGTAGACAAGTGTTTTTTGTCAACTAAGCAACACTTCTTAAATTATTACTGCTTAGATGTTGTGCGCAGCCACACAGGAACTTGACCGTTCAGAATGACGGTATGTTATTCGGTGCATTTGACAAATAAAATACTTTTGACTTCGAACACAACTAATCTTAATCTGCTCGGTATCTATGGCAACTGACTGGCTGTCAAGACTTCCTCTCAGAGGCTGTAGAAATCCCAAATACAACCAAAGATCCCCACCATCTACAATTAACTGACTAAACAAAAACTGTCGTATTTTTGCTTGGGTCAAATTGGTGCAAAACGCGTGGATGAGATGTATTATTGAAAGCTAAGGTTATGGATGGCTTTTTCTGTGAAACGCATTATGATTTTTGTAAATTACAAATATTATTAAATGTCTTGACATTTTTACTAAATGTTGATAATAAAATGTATTGTGTGTATTGCTACTATTGCAAATTTTATTTTGTGCTGTGTTTTTGTCACTGGTATAACCCTTGTGGGTTGAACGATATTAGGCCTTTTACTCTTTAAAAATGTTTCAATTTTAGTGTCTTTGTAAAGGATGTGGGAGTGGCAATATAATTGGAACTTGGTCAATTAAAGTACCTTCTTGATACCTGTTTTGGATGTGTTCCGTGTGCTATGTTTGTCTTATATTGTCTACATCATCTCTAATGTATCATGTATCATGCATAGAATACCTGAATACAATAGTGACATGATTTATGCCTGACCAGAACTAAATAAGTAATTTACCTGCTTGAAGATGAATCTTCTCCTAAGTCCTAGGTCTCTTGCAGACTCCAGTGTTTTCTTCAAGGGTTTCCCTGTACTTCGCTGCATACATTTTGCAATATATCCTAATATAATGGGGACTTGGCCTACCACTGAAATACTTTTGATGAACAGGAAGCACTTTGTCTCAGTGACAGCAATGGCTGCCATTTTGTTTACATTCAGGAACCACAGCACACAGCGGAGACAGAGACTCTATTTCATTGTCCAGTGACCTCATGTCTGATATCAGCCTCTAAAACAGCAACGGATAATTTGCCTTTCTCATTTTTGTTCAGAGTGCGAAAACAACAATCAAAGACCTCCAGTGAGGCGTGCTGGATTTGATCATGGTTTGCTATTTATATAGTTCACACTTTTATTCACACCAACATTGAGCACATTCACGCACATTGGCGTCACAATGAGTCATGGGTTCCTTTCAATGGCTTTAACCCTTTAAAGGCATATTGACAGACTGGTTCTGAAAAGCGTATCGCCACATTTACAGTAAACAACAGAATGAACTGTTATTTTTCATAGTAATATATTTTATCTAATAGCATGACATAGACATGACATGGCTAGTAGGAGCATTTCAGATGAATACTCTATCAATCACTGACTGTTTTAGTAGCTACAACTTAACATCCCATTCCCAGTCGGTTGGAGGAAAGCAAACATGGCGTGAGTGTTGGACGACCAGAATTTCATCCTGTCTTCTCACTGCTGCTACTGTTTTCAGGCCTCAGCTTGAGGACAGACACCAACCCACACACACTGACTGGAAACCGCAGGGACAGGAGGAAACACAACGTGTACATTCCTACTTAATTCATGGCACTGTACAAGGCATCACAACATTCATATCAATCGATCATTCTTCTGTAATCAGATTAGAAAACAATACTCTGTATAAAAAATGGCAACTATACTTGGTTACTTTTTAAATACCGGTATGTGTAATTTTGAGGAGCTCAATGGGGACTCAGGTTTAATGAATACCCCACATGTCCAGTGGTATGCCCAGTTTAATGCCCAGTGGTATGTACAGGCAGGCCAAATAAGTACCTCACCTCAGTAATGCTTTTATGTCAGTATTGTTGATACTGTTATAGCAGAAACAGGGGACCAACTCCATTTTGACGCCTGTGATTTTGGGAGGAGACGCTGGACGAGCAGGTGTCCGCATACTTCCGACCATGTAGTGAAACCAAAGCACCATATGCATGAATAGAAATGTCTCTGTCCAATAAATGGCACCACGTAGCACCCAGGCCTTGTTTTTCATCAAATGAATAAAAAAGTGTGGAGATCTACACGGGTGATGATAGTGACCAGAGGACTGCAGCGTGTCTGAATGAACGTGTTTGTTTGTGATGTGGGGGCAGGGTCTGTCCAGTATCGAGACAGAAAGGCTTCTCTCTTCTTTCTCTGTCTCCATTTCTCCTCTCTCTCACTCTCTGCCAGGAGACCTGATGTATCCTAGCGCCAGTTCAGCTCCCAACCGCGGGGAACTAAAAATAACTCGGTCTTCCTCAGCGATGTTGAATCGTTCCTCCTCCACTCCTTGCTGGTAATGGAACCGACGACACACAACAGGACTGCTAGAAAACATATCAGACAACAGCTTCCTCCACATTCACTCGGGTTAAAGTTCATAGAATGAATAGGACTGTAAACACTGTGTCTGGTCAGATGTCTTTCCCTGGTCTGGTCTCAGGTAAGAAGGAATCCCAACTTACATAATAGTCCGGGCCACCATAGAGATGGCTAGAGGCCTACCTGTCCTCAGGTCTCGACACCTCCAGAGGGTTGGTTTAGTCAGCAGAACGTATCATCGGCTGCCATCTCCTTTCCATGCAAGGCATATACCATACGATTTCACCGAGAGCCTAGTATGTGCAGGTTTTTGTTTTTTCCTTTAAATTGGTTCTAAGTTCAGACTTAAAGAACAAGGTGAGGGTAGAACATGATCAAATAGTGATCTAATTAATCAATCAGAGAGCAAAAACTCCAGACTGAGTATGATCTCTTTGTCAGTCTTACATTTCTACAAGTGCTGTAATCTGCCAACTATAATGAAGACAGATCAGAAAATAATTGACAGATTAGACTTTAAACTAGAATTCACTTGAAACAATTACAGTTACTGTTATTTGTAAACAGTTTTTGTGTGTGGAAACAGTATAATATTCATGCATTCGTCTACTCTCAGATCAATGACCTGGAATGGCCTTGAAGGACCCGAATGATGTTTCTCCATGCAGCAAATGCAATCAATATCACCTACAGGGACTCGCTGAATAGTGAAACGTGAGACGTTCTGCTCCCATCCAGGCATCACGGCGTATCGGCCTACAATTCAACTGGGTCCAGTAGGTTGCATCAAACTGGATAAGACACAGGAAGGTGGTGGACTAATATGACTACATACCACTGTGCCCTGTAAAAGTATTTGGCCCTTTTTCCTGCATATTTGTACGCAGAATGATAACCCATCATCATATCACTAAAACAGTATGTCAGTTAAAATAGAATATTGAGCCACAGGCAATCTCTACGATCAATAACGCCTTTGTAACGTCCCCGTCAACCAAATGGATCACATAACATAGAATCCATGATGACTGAACATTTGAAGAGGACCATGTAGAAATTACCCTCAAGTCACTTTCATGATTATTTTAATGATCTATTTTCTTATATCACTTGACTAACAAACAACACATCCATAATACAAACTTGTCAAATACAAAATGCTGGCAGCTGTCTGATAAGTATCAATTTGGGTGAACAGAAAAAAAATAAAACACACCATGGAAAAGTATTAATGAATGGAAATATTTATTTTAAAAACTGAAAAAATAAAACAAACCAACATACATATTTTAGTACATCATAAAAAGAAAATATTTCAACGTTATTTTGAATATTGTTTGTTTCTCATCAACTACAGTGAGAGGCAGTTTGAAAGGCTGGCTGAACTGGTTGGACTACAGACAAACCAAAGGGTTAAAGGTTAAAAACCAGGAAGTAGGGTGTGAGAAAAAGGGTCAAATGTTCATTAAATACCCAGTGTCACAACTTATATATACACACACAACAGTTAAACGAATAGCAGGATAATACAAATTAGGCAAAAGGGTCATTAGAAGTCAACTTTCTTACAACTAAATCTCTATTTCTGATGTCAACAGCATGCTATAAAAGGGTCTTGTACATTTCCTTTGCAATTAATCGAGTTTATAAAAAATAATAAACTTATTCCGAAACATTAATCCAAATTAGTTTCAATTGGGGATACTAAGAAACGGTTATTTGCTGCAGACTGGATTTGAACTCATGCTACAGCAGTACACGGGTCCGTCCCGGGCCACATTTCAGTTTCTAAAAAATATTTGTTGTTCCTGAACCGTGGACACTGCGCAATTACGCTAATTGTCGTTTGGGTTACTTAGTGAAATTGCTAAAATAATGTGTGAACATTTAATAACAAGTTTTTACAGTTAATAAAAAGCAAAATTCTGCTTTTAAGTCATAGGAAGACCCACTAACAGACTTCATTAACATGACACACAGACACATTATACCGTTATGAAATCAGTGCTCACGTCAAACTGGATTAGTTCTTTCAGATGCTTCGATTCAATTCTATTCCACTGAACATGCCTGAACATGTTTTCCAGAGAGGTGTTGTTGGCTGCACGTTTGGGACTATTCCACTGGCACCGCACACGTTCCATCGAGCAGAGCAACCGTTTTTAACCTATGTACAACATATACAGGATAAAACCCTGCTAATGGAATTTGTGGGTGAATCCAACAAAACACAATGTTACACTTGTTCTCATAAAGCCAGATTGAAAAGCGACAACGGCCACGGGCAAGAAAGAAAGAACATATTTCATGACGAGTCTCAAGTGAAGCAGCTCTGCTGTGAAACACCGCCCCCTAGTGATGATCTAGCGGTAATGTGATCTCTGATCATCATCTGAATCCCTTACTAACTTATTTTCATTCCACACGTCACGTGGAACAGAGATGTCGACATGTCGCCGGGCACCTGGAAAGACACGGTTATACTGACTCCCATGTGGAGAGCCAGAACAAAAAAGTCTGAAAGAATGTGTGTGGTCACTACGGTAACCTCTGGATGACAGAATATATTTAATTTATAAACAGTGTTGATGATATAAGCGGTCATTGCCACAGAGTTTGAGAACAGGCCTCACATATCTAAAACCAATCCAAGTGTGCTAAACCACTACTGGTTTCCTCCTCTCGGTTCAATCAGGGACTGATTCAGACTGGACACATCAGGTACGTGTAACCGAGTATCTAGAGGACACAAAACCCAGAAACGCTTCAGCTCCTGGACGGGAGATAAATAGCCCTGCTATAGAGCTACATCACCTGTAAAAACAAACACACACACACACACACACACACACACAGAAAGAGCAGCGTAGATGTGCAGGGCTAAATTCCAATTCCGTGTGCACGTGCTCATTCCACCATATTTCTTACAAGAATTAAACCAATAATGTGCGTTCTCCCATGTGCGTATGTGGGTGAACCGTGAAGGATACATAGTGTTCTCGTCCTGTTAATGAGACCCGGAGACTCAAGGCTATTCAACAGTCTAAGGTGATGAGAGTGTGCAACTCACTGTTGATGCACTGCGTCTTTCGTCCTTTCTCACAACCAGGGGTTCAAAGCAACCTGTCAGCATCACAAAGAAAACCCCAACCTCAATGGAGCAATAGTCCTCTCACGGCCGCTTAGACACTCCAAACTAGTCACGTTAATGAAACCAAACCCTGATTATTGTCAATGCACAGAGCACAATGCACAGCCAGGTGTGTGTGTGTGTGTGTGTGTGTGTACTCAGGCTAGCTGGGCCGACTGTAATGATGATAATCTTCATCAGGATTTTTGAAGCTGGGTGAAAAGCTCTGTATCCCGGTGGGAGGTCAGCTCAGATAGGGTTTGTGTTAGCGGTAAACACTCACAGTGAAAAGGAGAGTCCGGGAAAAATGACCCGGGGAAGGATGGGAAAGAAAGGAGAGGACTACGGGTTTTCACTGATACACAGAGGAGAGGCTGACAACCAGAGAACGCTGCACAACACCAGCGTTTGGACACTGGTTCTCCTTATGACACATGGGAGGGAGGGGAGGAGCAATGGACCCGTGTGCAAATTGACCCTTGTGCAATGCATCCTGGGTAGTCTGGTTTGAAGGAACCTGTGCTTCTGGTGGGTCTCTCTCCACAGTGACACTGGTGGTGCTTTGACCGGACGATTGAATAACTGAAATAAACACCCGGTAGACAAAGGATCCACCTGTCTGTGCTCTAGTCATCAACAGTCCGGGGGGTGCAGGTTGTCATCACCGTCCAATCAGAAGCTCCTCGGGAGGACGAGAAGCATTTTAAAAAGCACCTTTTTATTTGGCTTTAGAAAAAAAAGTAAGAGAATGACTGAGGAGAGTTATAAAGGGAACAAGAGGCAGAGTGAGAGGAAAGCCAGTCTTCTGGTTGGGGGAACGGACCTCAACCTGTACCAAGGAACAGAGAAGAGTGATTAGACTGGGCTTCAACGCAATCAACAACTCATGTAAATGTTTGGGCACAAGTAAAAAGACATAAGGGATTGCGGTCAATTGCCAATATACCACAGCTAACAGCTGTTCTCAGGCAGGAAGCAGTAATGAGTGTCTGGAAACAGCAATTAGCTGTGTTATATTGGCAATATAGCAAAACACCTCCGATAGCTTATAGCTCGTGTAAACCAGTTGTGAATGAAATCAGAGCAGAAATGTATGTAATATTAAACCGGGGTCAGACAATCAAAATTCAGGACTTCAAACACCTGGGATTTTTAAGGACATGACAGATCTGAGTAATCACGATGACACACACACACACACACACACCTTCGTCCTCATCCCCCCAGCCCTCCGCCACACCAGCCAGCTCGTAGTGTTTCTTTCTCAGCACTCCCAGACGCTCCCTCTCCTTCTGAAGCTTTGTTTCCAGCTCCAAAACTGAAACCTGACAACACACACAAATGTAATTAAGATCACAGCAAACACACACATGATATCTCTCACACACACACAAAATGTGTCTTACTTGTGAGTCCATTTCCTGCCTTTTGATCTGAGTCAGAGTCATACCAGAGAAATCCATGGTGTCTGAGAAACACAGTCATAAGAGGGAGAGAAAGAAAGAAATCAACGGTCTGTCCCTGTTACATCCTCATGGTAACTCCATCAGTACCTGGTAACCCACAGACCTTTACTTCCTCATGGTAACCCACAGACCACTACTTCCTCATGGTAACTCCATCAGTACCTGGTAACCCACAGACCTTTACTTCCTCATGGTAACCCACAGACCACTACTTCCTCATGGTAACTCCATCAGTACCTGGTAACCCACAGACCTTTACTTCCTCATGGTAACCCACAGACCACTACTTCCTCATGGTAACTCCATGAGAACCTGGTAACCCACAGACCTTTACTTCCTCATGGTAACCCACAGACCACTACTTCCTCATGGTAACTCCATCAGTACCTGGTAACCCACAGACCTTTACTTCCTCATGGTAACCCACAGACCACTACTTCCTCATGGTAACTCCATGAGAACCTGGTAACCCACAGACCTTTACTTCCTCATGGTAACCCACAGACCACTACTTCCTCATGGTAACTCCATGAGAACCTGGTAACCCACAGACCTTTACTTCCTCATGGTAACCCACAGACCACTACTTCCTCATGGTAACTCCATGAGAACCTGGTAACCCACAGACCTTTACTTCCTCATGGTAACTCCTTGAGTACCTGGTAACACACTGACCTTTCTCCTCGATCTGGGACTTCCCGGACTTGGTGGAGGCCACAACCCCTGCTGTGGCCTGTGTGACCCCTCTGGATGCCAACTTCAGACGGGTAAGGTTGGCGTTGTCTTTGTCTGCCTTGACCTGCATTTTCCAAAGGGAAAATAGTATTTATTGTTTGAACGATTAGTAGAGCAGCGTGCTTTCAAATCACATTTCATGGTTTGATTCACATGAGGAATGAATTTATAACCAAATACTGGACACCCTTGTAAATAAAAAATCCCCAATTACCGCAACAAATTTTTTTGGGGGAAAAAGCAAAAAAATAATGCTACTTGTAGCAATCAACCATGAACCGTTCTACTGGCAATTTATCACAATCAGTCTTCCATGTTTCTCTACTTGGATATGATTCAGAGAAAAAGTCAATACAATCTATTTAAACCGTCAAATGGTGCTTATTGTTTGTGTTTGCAACAAGGTGTGTAGAATAGTACCATTTCACACACACACACACACACACACACACACACACACACACACACACACACACACACACACACACACACACACACACACACACACACACACACACACACACACACACACACACACACACACACACACACACACACACACACACACACACACACACACACACACACACACACACACACACACACACACACACACACACACACACACACACACACACACACGTAAATGTCTCGTCTCACACACACTTAAACATACAGATCAAGTCTCACCTTGGATGCAGCCACCAGTTGTGCCGTACTGGCTGCGATCTCATGTGAACACACCATGAGCTCTTCATACTTCTCTTTGCCTTGCACCACGAGGTCAGCAGCATCCCTATGGGATGACCACGACACACACATAGTGATGGAGTATGTACTATGTCACGTTACCATGACAACAGTCAGAACAGCGCAGTCATGCAGCACTCATGGAACTACGCAAACTCACGGACAAGATGCTAACAATCTGGTGTGATAGCCCCAAAAATACAGCCCCGTGTTCAGGAGGAAAGTAAGTACTCCTGGTGTAAATGAATACAAACCAAGGATACCAGTGCGCTGAAATAAACCCCCATGTTACAACACTGCTCCACTGCAGACATGCAATTTATCAAATAAAAGGTGACACAACTTACACCATGACGGTAGCGCCCCAACCCACAGCTTTGGAGGCTGAGATCAAGCCTTCCGTCCAGCGGGAGTTCTTGGCATAGAACTCCTTCATGGATGCTGCCCCCTGGTGGAGAGGAGAGTGAGCGCATGATTTGAATGTGTATGCAATGTCACTGTCATGTCTCCTAAAGTTGATATTGCCAGAATATAGCTCCCGTGGATCTGTTTCTCACCCTGCCGCTCTCCACAATGTCCCTCTGCAGATCTTTGGAAGACAGAACGAGCTCTTTGATGGCCTGCATCAGGTCGGTACAGGAGGCTAGGATCCTACAAGCAGAGGGGTAGAGGACACATGGGCTTTGGCAGGTCCACTGGTCCACAATTGAACGTGACGTATTTCACTAATTGGAAAGTAATTTTACTCTCACATACAGGAGTCGTGTTTATAAGGGCATCGGAATAATAAGTTTCCTTTTTGCTGGGTCTTGGTAGTATGTTTCAGTATGTTATCATCAGCTGAATATCATGGTGTTTGGGTACTCACCTCTCGTTGACCTCCATCTTCACCCCTGAGTCGACAGCCCGGGACTTGTTCAGCATCTCCTGTCAATCAGATACAATAAAGAGGCAATCAGTCACAAACTGGTTAGAAGCTAGAGGATTAGCTTCACTGAGTACATTATGTGGTTTTGTGCTGGGTTCTCGTTTGGTGATGGTTCAGACAGGCGCACACACACACACACACACACACACACACAGCTGGATACCTCTATCCTGGCAGCTGCTGACTCCACCGCCGCCGAGGTGGCTGCCATTTCCTGCTCCACCAGATCTCCCAGCTCCCCCTGCTGCAGCTCCAGACCCCGAGGACGCAGTTTCTACAGGCGGGGAAATATTTATCAGAAACAACTCGGAAGACATACAACGCCCCCCTTATAAACACACCAGCATTAGAATATCATCAAACTAATTACTGTATTTAAAGTGCATCCGCACCTCATCATGACATTTACAATAAGCAGAAAAGTGGCAATAATTCAGAAAATACAACGGTTTCATGTCTAGAGAACAGACTGACCTCTGCAGTAGCCAGGATGCCATCCAGCGCTGCCCTCAAGTTGGCGCTGTCTGCTGTGGCCAGACTCTCCTGCTTCTTCATCTGAGCCAGTAGGGCCAGGGCCTCCACACCACACACCTTCACGCTGTCTGATAAGGCTGTGGAGAGAGCGAGGTGTCACTGAGATCCAGAGCGGTCACTGAGATCCAGAGCGGTCACTGAGATCCAGAGCGGTACACGCTGTGGTCACGTCACGGTCACGTCAGAAAACACAAACCAATGTGAGACCAGACAGGCTGCGTGTCTGTGCACGTCTAATGGAACATTATAGATGTTTATAAAACAGCACACACATCCTGGATCACACACACACCCTGGATGTGTAAGGGCACCATAAACTCACCGTCTGCCTGCTCCACTGGCACCATGTGAGAGGTGGCACTGCCCTGCACGATGGTGTCACCCACCAGGTGGGCGAACTGGGTCACTGCCCGCACCAGCTCTGACAAACCTGGAGCACCAAGGTATAAATGTAAAACCACAGTACTGCCTGTTAGAGCTGCAAATCCATAATAAAAACAGCCAGGTACAAATCGATTTGTGGCCTAAGTGAGACGTAGCTCATGAAATAAAAACATAACGAGATGGAACTAAAATAAGTGCTGTTCATAGGGCGTGGAATCGTGGGGTAAATGTAAAAGTCTAAAATCGGGCTTCTTGAATGCATTGTGCATTAACGTAATGTCCTGTTTACCGAAGCATGATACTTAACATCTGCCTCTTTAAAAGCAGCCTGTGATCTGGAAGATATTTCACTCATGTCTCTCCAGATGCATTTTCTAATGCCTATTCTTGGTCAACACTCGTTTTGGTTTGCGTCTGCCAAAGACAGGAATGAGTTCCTAAAGAACCTGACGTTCCAGGTTCTTGGTTCCAACATGTTAAAGGATACTAGCGGAGTATTAATATTTCATATTGTTTTCTCTATTTTACAATCAAAGCAGTTCAGAATACCAGCTTTCATCCACAGGAATAATTTAGTATTTTAAAACACCTGTTGCCATTTGCACCTTATAAAAACCATGATTTTGTTTCCACAAGCTCTCCATTTCGCTCGAATTTTCAAAAGAACATTGTGGACAATGATGATGAAAAGTGAAAAATAACACATAAAACGATCGCATTTAATCACAGAGGAGATCGGTTTTATCATTTCAATTACACTTATTAAATAAAAACGGACAGATCCATCGATGCCCGGAAATCTATATACAATCAACAGGAGAGTCTGCGTGACTCACCTGAGTCATCTGTCAGGTAACCATCTCTGGCAGAGTGAAGTCTCTCAGTACAGTCAAGAGAGGCCTGGCATCTGGAAACCAGGTAGTCTATAGAGACCACAGTCACACATCTCAATGTTAGTTGGTGATACCAATATATACAGAGAGACACAAAACGGACAGAAGAGGCCTCCGTTATCAACCGTTCATAGGCCCAAATGTGTGCAAATATGGGTGGGAGAATGTCATGGGTGGGAGAATGTCATGGGTGGGAGAATGTCATGGGTGGGAGAATGTCATGCGTGGGAGAATGTCATGCGTGGGAGAATGTCATGGGTGGGAGAATGTCATGGGTGGGAGAATGTCATGGGTGGGAGAATGTCATGGGTGGGAGAATGTCATGGGTGGGAGAATGTCATGGGTGGGAGAATGTCATGGGTGGGAGAATGTCATGGGTGGGAGAATGTCATGGGTGGGAGAATGTCATGGGTGGGAGAATGTCATGGGTGGGAGAATGTCATGGGTGGGAGAATGTCATGGGTGGGAGAATGTCATGGGATAATGTAATGAGTGGGAGAATGCAATGGATTTGGGACTGACCTGCAGAGCTTGTGCAGCTGATATGTGCTGGATCATCTATCAGGGACAGGGACTCCTTCACCATCTCCTCTGCCTCCTCCACTGCCCCCTGGAGGGTAGCCCAGCGAGCCGCCACCAGCTGACTCTCCAGAACCTGCTCCCTGCTCTCCTGCACACCCCAACACACACACACACCCCCACCCCACCCCAACACACACACACACCCCCCCACACACACACACACCCCCCCACACACACACACACCCCCACACACACACACACACCCCCACACACACACACCCCCACACACACACACACACACCCACACACACACACACACACCCCACACACACACACCCACCCCCACACACACACACACACCCACCCCCACACACACACACCCCCCCCACACACACACACACACACACACACACACACAGGTTGACTGACAGCATTACAGATCACATATTCATACGACGCTATGTAGCCCTGACACACACCTTCTGATTAAGTTGGTTCTGTAGGGACTCGGCAGTCTTTACGCCGCTCTCCCTCTCATTGGCCAGGCTGCCCTGAACACGCTCTAGCTCCTCCCCCTGACCGGCAAGCTCTTCCTCCTTCTTTGACAGGGACTCCGCTAGCGCCGCCTTCTCCGACTCAATTATCGCAAGCTGAGCACGGAGCTCCTCACTTGACTTGATTTGGAGCGGGAAGGAAAGGAAGAGGGGGGAGAATTGAAACAGAAAGAGGACAGGAGAGAGAACATGTGACGTTTAGGTGAGACATTTTATCAACACAGTGCCGAAGAGTGAAGTACCTTCTACCACATCTGATGTGTTGATTAAATTCCCCAAACACATTTCAAGGTTATTCCTGTGGGAGAGCATTTCTACTGAAAATGACAGAAAAGGTTAACACATTACAGTAAACGGTCCTCATTTTAGCAGTTACATTTTGATTCACAGTGGATTCACCTTTTGTTGAGTGAGAATTGTATGGAAGCCACGTTAACCAGCTCACGGCAGACTTAAATAAACGTTTAAGACTTTAAAGGCAAAGGAAGGTACAGGTCGATTAAGGTGGCTGAGTAAAGCCTGAATGCAAATGCTGTTCAACTGCTTAGTGTCTGTCTAATGAACCGGTGTCCCCCGTCCACAAAGCAGCACACTCATGAGTTACGGACAGAAAAGGCAGAGGAACTAGGAGGAAGAAGTGTGTGTAGAGAGATGAGACAGGAGTGGAGTGGTAATCAGGTGGTCAGTGACACACACACACGCACACACACGCACACACACGCACACACACGCACACACACGCACACACACGCACACACGCACACACGCACACACGCACACACGCAAGGAAGTGTAGGAGTGGGGACATGTGAAGAAGGCAGGGTAGAAGAGTTGTCAGGATGAGGTCAGGCACGTAAACACAAGGGTTTCACTGTTGGGTGAGACTTTTAAACAGGAAGGGTGAAAAGTGTAGAAAAGAGGAGGTGAGACAAGGTCAGGTGGAGGAAGTAGAGGGTTTGGGGCTGGATAGATTGTCACCTGTTGAGATGTCGCCATGGTGACTCCCAGAGTTTCAAGCTCCGCCCTGCTCGAGACCAGCTCCCTCTGAAGCTCGTGTAGCTGCTTCACCTGTTCCTGTTCCTAACAGGTAAAGATGGCAGACAGACAGGGAGAGAGGGCAGACAGACAGGGAGAGAGGGCAGACAGACAGGGAGAGAGGGCAGCAGACAGGGAGAGAGGGCAGACAGACATTGAGAGAGGGCAGACAAACAGGGAGAGAGGGCCGACAGACAGGGAGAGAGGGCAGACAGACAGGGAGAGAGAGAGGGCAGACAGACAGGCAACAGTGTTTAGATTATTTGCCATGTCCCTATATTAACACCGTAATGTACAGCAAGGCAATGAGAGAGAAATTTTTAAATCAGTAATGCACTCTACTATAAAGTGGTGAAGTATATTACATCTGAAGTCATCTTTGTCCATGAAAGCAATTGACAAGAGAAGGGGAAGAGAGAAAAAACAGATTGTGTGACAGAGTGACATACTGGACAGTTGGAAAATTGGAAGCAGAGCCAGAATCCTTTACAAATGCTTGATGTAGGGCCGAAATAAACATCATTTAATTTATCAAAATATACAAATCCATTCTCCGATCCAATCTATTAGCTTAAATGCGGCAGCAGATCCCTGAAGGGTTGAATCCTCGAAAGCCGGAAAAGGTTTTTTCTACAACAAATGAATATGATAACGGGGTTGGAGCTTAACCTGGTCAGGTAACCGGAGTGTCTCTCTCACCTGTCTCTCCGCGGTCTCTTGGGCTGCCTTCACCTTCTCCTGCATCTCCCGCCGGACGCTCTCCACCTCGTCCTGAGCGGCTCGGGCCACGGTTATCTGGCGAGTCACCTCCGCGTTCTGAAAAGAAAGACAAAAACGGCTATTTTAGGTTCTGCAAGATGTTTTGGAATTACCAACAACAACTGTGGAGGACCGTTCTGCTACGAGTGTGTCTTCTACCGCAATGATGTCGTTCCCAGAAGCCCAGACAAACGTCAGTGTCTTCAGCCAATCCCCTTTTCCCAAACCCATGGATGTGGGCAGACCTGTGTACCTTTGGACATGATCCTACAGGGTCAGGGGTCAGGGTGAACTTACCTTCCTCAGCAGGTCAGCGTGACTCTGCACCAGCTCTGTGTACTTCTCCTTGAGCTTGGTGTAGCGCTGCTCATTGGCAATCGCTTTCCCTGCCAATTAACCAACAATCAATTAACCAACAATCAATTAACCAACAATCAATCACGTGGTTTGGGTTTGGTCAAGCTTTTAGCGACGTTACCAACATTAACACATGACACATTAACCAACAAACATGGTCATACAGTGCAGTGTTTATGGGTACTGAGGTGTTGAGTGACAGTGGCTGACTGCTAAACACTGGGGTTGTCCCCCTGGCTGCCTGGGAACTCACTCTCGATCTCCGTGAGGCTACGCTGCTCTTTCTCCGTGTCCTCTTTGACACGGCGTAGGTCGTCAAGCTCCGCCCTCAGGAACTCGCTCTCCCCAAGGGCCTGCATCCTCAGGTGGCTCTGCTCCGCTAGCTCCGCCTCCAGCTCACTGACACGCCCCCGCAGCGCCTGGCACAAACGCCCGCTCTAAGAGGAAGACAGAGAGAGACACGTATAGCGAGCGAAGTGATTCAACAGAATAATACGCCCTCCCAACCATTAAGGTCACCAAGGAAACCGGACGCAATGGCTTCTGGGGCCTCATCATTTCACCTCTCTGGACCACCTCACCTCCAATCTGAACGACTCCAGCTCCTCCTTGAGGGAGTCGATCTCCCGTGTCAGCTGTTGGATCAGGCGGTCTCTAGTGGAAACAGGAGAGGAATGGGCTCAAATGAACCAGAACAGGAGACAGGAGTGTGATTGACAGTGTGATTGACAGTGTGATTGACAGTGTGATTGACAGTGTGATTGACAGTGTGATTGACAGTGTGATTGACAGTGTGATTGACAGTGTGATTGACGCAGGCATAAAATGTCTTACTTTTCATCCTTGCGCATCCCGTTCTGACCGTTGAAATTAAAGGGGTCGGTGGCAGCAGACGTGCCAAACAGGTCATCAAACCTCGGCTCCACCGCAGCCGTCTAGTGGGAACAAACACCGTATAAAGTTTTCCTCTAAGCTTCTGGTATCGTTTCATTTAGCGACTGACAGAAAAGGCAAATTGAACTCTGTCTGAGGTCAGGAAACGCATCATTAAACGGAGGAAAGAGACCCATGTGAGCTGACCTGGGGCACAGAATACATATCTTCAAAGACGGCGACCTGAAAAATAAAAGCAACGAAGGGAGAAGCAGTGGTCATCTTTAGTTACCGGCTGAACGGGGACGTCCGTGTCCACCAGGTCTTCTGTCACCATGTCCCCCATGTGCTCTGTTTCGGGAGAGGACGACTCGGCCGGGATGACAACCACGGGACTGATGTGCTCAGACAACGCAGATGCCCGCAGGAAGTTAGGTGGATTCTGGCCAGGCAAACCCAACAGAGAGCACCATTAATAACCAGCTAAGCACAATTAGCTTAACAGAAACCTGGTTTGTTTTGTTGACCACAGCTAACATAATAATAACATAACAGAGGAGATCACGTGTGCAGCAACGGGTCGGTATCTTCTGAATTATAACCCGAACACCTACCTCCGGTAACTGTGGGATCTGAATTAGCCTCTTGAAGTACTGCAGGTTACTGGAGCGGTAAAACAGATTCTTCAGCCTGACAAAGGGGCAAAAAGACGATTTATATCAATGGGCTAAATAATGACATCTTCAGCACCGGAGTAGGTTGGGTCGTGGGACAGAACCACTCCTGTATACCAAATGGGTTCATTGAACACTGGCTGTACAGGAACACCTTGGGGATGGCGCTTATGAATGTGTTTGCGGGAACTCACTTCTTAAACTGCTCCTGGAAGCGCTCTCTGTGGCCCTGGAGTGTGTCCGCGGGAAGGCCTGCAACACACCAAGACATCACAAACTGTGTGCGGGAACAACTGTGAACGCATGTGTTTGAACTCACATAATAAACAGAAAATTGCTGAAAGACGTGGTATATGAAAAGCTATACCTCGTGTGTGACAAATGTTTAAGTTTCATTGCTCATGGGTTAGTTATAGAGATAAGGTACTCTGGGTTTTTGGTATATTTCCAACATAACACGAAGTGTGTGTGAGGATTGTCCAGTTCTGCATCTTCATGATGTGTGTCAAAGCTAAGGATTCAGGCCTTTAAAAAACCCTAGATTTGGTGAATTCTGGGCTTTTGGTAGTGTTTTGTGGCAGAGTTTAAAAAAAAAAGTTAACTTAGCTGTTCATGTCAAACGATTAGCCAGGGGTTCTAGTAAGGTCACAGCAAAGCATCTTGGCTCTACATCAGTATTCAGCGATGAGGTATTCAGTAATTCTGCCATTTGTCCAGTGGGTGGTGTGTGTGTGTGTGTGGTGTGTGTGTTGAGACTCACATGAGTGTAGCTTAAAGAGCAGTTTGACGGTGTAGTCGTACAGATGGCTGCTGTCCAGGATGACCTGGATCAGAGGGGCCAGGCGACACTGTCCCGCAGCCGTCACAGAAACGGACCGTGACATGTCGAGGGAGCTGAACACTGGAAGAGGACACACACACAGTAAATGTCACACACACACACACACACACACACACACACACACACACACACAAATAGTGTGTAGTTGTACGTTTTTAATGCCTAGGGTTCTGTCCGGATACTATTCACACGTTTAGCCACAGTCTACTAGCTGTCTGTCCCCTGTTTCATTCCCTCTACTGCTTCTGCTTCCTCTCTAGAGGCTTTTCGTCCACACAGAGGTGCGGTTTCCTGGGCAGCCAAATACAGACACTCACACCCACTCAAGCCGCTTAGCTCATTGGGTGACGTGATTCTGTTGCTCGTAAAAACATCTCTCCTGACCGGAGGCAAAGGGTTCTGTGTGTCTAGACTGCTGAGAGGGCGGGAAGGAACATGGCCGTTGTCATAGAATCGATTGTTCCATGTAATAGAATTGATTGACATTTGTTACTGTACAAAGTGTACAAATGGGGAATGGCGATGATGTTGAGATAGAGGAAGGTGGGAGTAAACTCGGGTTGTACTTGGTCAATCTTATGGTCAAGCTCTGTTCTAATGTTTAGAGTTTATTGGTCAGGTTCTGAAGGCCGTCCACCAATGAGGAGACTGGAATAGCGCCATAACCAGGTTTCTCCCGCTGCATTAGGCGTCAAACAATAGAAAATGGAAAGACAAGCGACAGCCTTGGTGGCTTTGATTAAATGTAACATAATATGAGCACAGTTGCAGAGATGGGATGGAGGAAGACCAACATATCTTACCACCAAGGAAGAGGTTAAGCTCACACTCCAGATAGTCGAACATCTCCACAGTCAACTGGAAGCTATAGTGAGAGAGCCCGCGCACACACACACACACACACACACACACACACACACACACACACACACACACACACACACACACACACACACACACACACACACACACACACACACACACACACACACACACACACACACACACACACACACACACACACACACACACACACACACACACACACACACACACACACACACAGGATTGGAAAAGGTTCACAGTACGTACATGACCAGCAAACACCCCACATACAATACAACTCTGTATTCAAGGCTAGGTGGGAACAAAAAAAGACAAGAGACACTTACAAATTGTTGACGTCGTTCTCTCCTGCCTCGTCGAGCTGTCTGTTTGACATCTGAAGATTGGCAGGGAAGCGGGGATTCTGAGGGAAAGTCACAAATACACCATATCAGAACTGCCGTTGAATACAAACTGGATCCGGATTCGTCACATCATCTCTTGCTGACAACTCAAAAGAAATTGGGGGAGAATATTTGTGGAGGATGAACCTCAGATCTTCTGCTGCAAGGCGAGGGAATTGAGAAGTGTGACTGTAAGTGTAGTAGGTTTAGACAACGAATACCAAAGTGTCCGACAGAAGGATCGATTGTCGGGGAGAGGATGAGACGACAAGGGAAATGGGGTGTCAAATTGGGGAGACCATGCGGAGTCTGTCACACATGTCGAGGCACCGCCCACCTTGACATGGAACTCCATCTTCGTGATGAGCAGTTTGAGGTAGATGCTACATAACTTGCCATATCCTTCACTCAGATGACCCTGAGGGCACAGGGGGGAAAAGATGGGAGTTAGACAACTCAGAAACACAACACAAGCTGAGAGGGAAGTGGTTTTCTCCAGAGGCTTGGCAGATTTCCCAAGGAGTTCGATAGTTGACGCCGTTGCAAAAGTCACCCACAAAGGTTCAGGAGAGTGGAGGTCTCAGAACAACTTTATATAAGATTTTAGGTTAAGATGGACAAAAGAACACATGCACGTCATGTGTACGTCCTAAACTGTGTGTTCTAAATGCTGCAGCTAGAGGTCAGAAGAAAATCCTTGTGTGTGTGTGTGTGTGTGTGTGTGTGTGTGTGTGTGTGTGTGTGTGTAGACAGACTTGGCGAATAAACCTGCATTAGAGCCCGGTCAGAGTGGCCAGTGTATGTGTTCTTTTGCCCATCTTAATCTTTTGCTTTTTATCTCCATTTTCTTTGCAACTCTGCCTGGGAAGCCATTATCCCATAGTCACCTCTTCACTGTTGCTGCTGACACGGGTGTTTTGCGAGAACTATTGATGAAGCTGCCCGTTGAGGACCTGTGAGGCATCTGTTTCTCAAACTAGCCACTCTAATGTATTTGTATTCCTGCTCAGATGTGCACTTAGGCCTTCCCACTGCTCTAATTATTCTGGTTAGAGACAGTTTGTTCTGTGAAGGGCGTAGTAAACTGCGTTGCACAAGTTCTTCGTTGTTTAAAAATTATTCTTGCATGGAACTGCCAAATTTCATAATAGAATAGCCTGGCGAGTTTCAGAAGAATGTTCTTTGTTTCTGGCCATATATGAGCTATAAACTTGAATTAGCAAACACAACATGTCATTGGAACCCAGAAGTGATGGTTTCTGATAACGGGCCTCTGTACACCCATGTAGATATTTATATTAAGAATACGCTGTCATTAACAACATTTCAGATCAATTTGATGCTATTTTAACTGACAAAAGCATTTATTTTCTTTCGAAAACAAGGAAATTGCTAGACCAAAATTGGTCTGTACTGCCCCCCCGACAAGTCTCCTAAATGAATTCACGGGGAGAGCTGTTAGGCCTTTTCTCAGTACTTCTGAAACTTACAAACTCTCACCGAAATGTTAAGTGTGATCAAAACGGAACCTTACCCACATCCGGCTCATGTCACCAAGGTCAGCTTTGTTCCTCATTGAGTCCTTGATCACCTAAACACAAACACACACACAGACGGACCAGCACCAAGATCAACACTGAGAAAACTTAAGACAGTGCTTTAGTCACACATGCTTCACAGACAAAGCACAGCTTAACGTGCGAGGTAAACTATATGCAGTGTGTGAAGGACAGAGTGTGAGGCAAACTATATGCAGTGTGTGAAGGACAGAGTGTGAGGTAAACTATATGCAGTGTGTGAAGGACAGAGTGTGAGGTAAACTATATGCAGTGTGTGAAGGACAGAGTGTGAGGTAAACTATATGCAGTGTGTGAAGGACAGAGTGTGAGGTAAACTATATGCAGTGTGTGAAGGACAGAGTGTGAGGTAAACTATATGCAGTGTGTGAAGGACAGAGTGTGAGGTAAACTATATGCAGTGTGTGAAGGACAGAGTGTGAGGTAAACTATATGCAGTGTGTGAAGAACGCCAGCGTTTGGGATTACGCTTAACGTGTGAATAAGAGCGATCAACAGAGCATTCCTAAATGTAGGTGTCTGAGAATTCACGTTTGTAGTGTTTACTTAGGGTTTATTTTACAAAGTTATTTGACTTTGTAATCATGTTTAATTTCATTAGCCTATAAGAGTTAAGGTGGAGGGGGGAGGGGTAGAAATAAGCCAATTGCAACCTGGGAATGAGAAAGGAGTGATTAGGAATTAAACAAGGCCAGTCAGGGTTAAGGTGACAAATCTGACGGTAAGTGCTTTATGATCTTTAGTGACCAGACAGTCTTAACCTCAGTTTAACATCTCTATACACCAGACATGGGACCCAAAATAATCCATACGAGACACAGTAGAGGCTATGCAAGTGTGCACGTCGAGCTGGCTATGTTAGGAGCTGTGTACTACCAAATAAATGCCAAAAATTTTACAGTTTAACAAATAAAAAAATGGCAAAAACTTTACAGTTAACCAAATTCAAACCCTTGTGTTTGTCATATTGACATTGTGCTGGTGGGGTCGTGCT
The DNA here is from genome assembly GCA_029465975.1 of Dallia pectoralis. Lineage (NCBI taxonomy): Eukaryota > Metazoa > Chordata > Actinopteri > Esociformes > Umbridae > Dallia > Dallia pectoralis. The sequence goes on along the minus strand of CM055748.1, from coordinate 2,158,275 downwards.
CACGTTGGGATGGCCATCTCGCAGAAGCTTGTGGAAGACGTGGCAGAACTTCCAGCAGAGCACCGCATTACTGGAAAGAGGCAGCCGATTGACCGCCGCCCAGAAGGTGTGGGCCCCCTTCTCATGGTGGGTTCCCAGGATGCAGGGTGAGACAGGCCAGTCAAGGAGAGGTTCACCGGAGATGTGGCGACGATTATCAAAAGGAGAAACACTTCAAAAAGTACAGTTCTGATAAAAGTATCAGTGACAAAACGGGGTAGTAAAATCTGAAGACATCTATTAAATATTAACTGTTTTATAGCACTTGAGATAAGGATCTGAGTGAGACAAAGTCCCATATGTGTCCAAGTTTAAAGTGCTTCTTCAGCTTATCTTAATGTATGAAATACTAGACACCCTTTCATAGGCCAGACTTAATATTGTTAATATTATGATTAGAGAGCTGTGTAATATAATTTAGCAATGTATATATTCAAACAGAAGTCATGATAATAACAATTATACTTGAGCATGTGACATTATAAAAAGGTTATAGACAGTATGTTGTGTCGAGGTATATGAGGACACTGGTTATAGACAGTATGTTGTATTGAGGTATATGAGGACACTGGTTATAGACAGTATGTTGTATTGAGGTATATGAGGACACTGGTTATAGACAGTATGTTGTATCGAGGTATATGAGGACACTGGTTATAGACAGTATGTTGTATTGAGGTATATGAGGGCACTGGTTATAGACAGTATGTTGTATCGAGGTATATGAGGACACTGATTATAGACAGTATGTTGTGTCGAGGTATATGAGGACACTGATTATAGACAGTATGTTGTGTCGAGGTATATGAGGACACTGGTTATAGACAGTATGTTGTATTGGGGTATATGAGGACACTGGTTATAGACAGTATGTTGTATCGAGGTATATGAGGACACTGGTTATAGACAGTATGTTGTATCGGGGTATATGAGGACACTGGTTATAGACAGTATGTTGTATTGAGGTATATGAGGACACTGGTTATAGACAGTATGTTGTGTCGAGGTATTGAGGACACTGGTTATAGACAGTATGTTGTATTGAGGTATATGAGGACACTGGTTATAGACAGTATGTTGTATCGAGGTATATGAGGACACTGGTTATAGACAGTATGTTGTATTGAGGTATGAGGACACTGGTTATAGACAGTATGTTGTATCGAGGTATATGAGGACACTGGTTATAGATAGTATGTTGTATCGAGGTATATGAGGACACTGGTTATAGATAGTATGTTGTATCGAGGTATGAGGACACTGGTTATAGACAGTATGTTGTATTGAGGTATATGAGGACACTGGTTATAGACAGTATGTTGTATTGAGGTATGAGGACACTGGTTATAGACAGTATGTTGTATTGAGGTATATGAGGACACTGGTTATAGACAGTATGTTGTATCGAGGTATATGAGGACACTGGTTATAGACAGTATGTTGTATTGAGGTATATGAGGACACTGGTTATAGACAGTATGTTGTATTGAGGTATATGAGGACACTGGTTATAGACAGTATGTTGTATTGAGGTATATGAGGACACTGGTTATAGACAGTATGTTGTATTGAGGTATATGAGGACACTGGTTATAGACAGTATGTTGTATTGAGGTATATGAGGACACTGGTTATAGACAGTATGTTGTATTGAGGTATATGAGGACACTGGTTATAGACAGTATGTTGTATTGAGGTATATGAGGACACTGGTTATAGACAGTATGTTGTATTGAGGTATATGAGGACACTGGTTATAGACAGTATGTTGTATTGAGGTATATGAGGACACTGGTTATAGACAGTATGTTGTATCGAGGTATATGAGGACACTGGTTATAGACAGTATGTTGTATTGGGGTATATTCCATCCAACACACACACACACACCACGTAGGATATTTCTGGCATGCTTCTCTTTGACGGCGACCTCCTGTGTGTTGATGGCCTTGTTGATGCTCACAGCCTGTACAGAAAGAAATAGACAAGAGAAAGAGAAATAAGAAAACAGACACATATCACTCAAACAACGATTACATCACAACCCCATCAGCCGTCTGCTGGGAAAATATTACATTTATTGAAAACACTCTGCTTTCATACCGTGGGTCCCATAAAAATATCACCAGCCACACAAACCAACATTTAACCTCATTCTAGTATTGGGTGAAATGGCCTAAAAATGATTTCACATTAAGGACAGTAAGAGTATAGCAACATATATTAATTTGTTCATTTAACATTTCACAAATACAATAATTATTCAAACAATAAAGTAAACCCCCACCACACCTCCTCTGTAAACCCCCACCACACCTCCTCTGTAAACCCCCACCACACCTCCTCTGTAAACCCCCACCACACCTCCTCTGTAAACCCCCACCCCTCTTGAGCAATAGATACAATGTAAATTCTTGCATGTAGTCAGAAAAAATTATGACCTGCTGAATAATCTAACTTCCCCCAGACGTCCTGATTCCTCCATGGGAGCCAGAAGAGGGTGAAAGGGAAATGGTGGGTGGTAATTAATCACTGGTCTACTTCACTGGTAGGTCACTGAGAAAGACCGCGAATGTTATGTTCGTAGGAACTTGATGACCGTGGAATTCAGAGGAATACGCCATGTAGGAGTACACCAAATATTTATGCTAGTCCAGAGAAAGTGACCAATGGGAATACGCCATGTAGGAGTACACCACATATTAATGCTAGACCAGAGAAAGTGACCAATGGGGAATACGCATTGGCAAACTAACATTTTGTAAACAGGAGATTGACACATTGTTGTGTTTTTTTTTTACACTATTAAAGCATATACGAGTCATGACAGGACAAGTAATCTCAACATGGTTGGACTTCTCATGGCTGAATTCTCACGGCGTCACAACAAAAGGTGACAAAGGCCCCCTTTGTATTGAGATGGTCGAACCACACGGCAAAGTGAGTCACAGCTGTGCCTTTGCAAGAGGACGAGGGAAGGGGAGAGGAATGCCAAGCTGGCCAATGTCTCTAAACACACTTGACTCACAGGTTAAAATTCCACTCCATGTCCCTGAGCTTAGCTTGTAGCCCAGCAAAGGATGCGCTACCAATATACAGGGCTCTAATAGTCCGACACATATTTCATTAAACATACAAACACAATGGATATGGCCACAGGTGCTACAGGTGGAGCACCTGCGTTGTGATAATGGGAGTGTGTGTGTGTGTGTGTTGCTGCGGCAACATGACAACAATGCCTTCTGCTCCTCCTGGGCTTTCCTCTCTGTTAACTAAATACCGGACCACGACAGACAAGCTGGTCGTACTGAGTCCCCAGCAGGATGGAAAACGGCCGATCAAAACGGCGCAAGAAAAAACGGGATGAAGGACAACGCCGTTCATGTTTCAGCCAACGGAAAAACGTTAGTCAAAAGAAATTCTAAAATCGTCGAGAAGACGCCCAGCAGTTCCCTTTCGGGCAATGACCAAATTAAGCCGCAGAGCGACTGTGGATCGAAGAGTGCCAGCTGCCTAGGACGTCGGGCATGCCAACGGGAACAGAGGATGAAGCTGCTACTTGGCATCGGCGGGCCTAAAAGCTGAACCCCTCAGCCGATAAAGTGCGACTGTTGGAGGGATAAGAGACAGGGGTCTGCCTCAAGGCCAGTGTAGTTTCAAACCATGACCCACCTACGCCTTAATGCAGGCCGGGGGGTAACAGTGGCCCTGTCTAAACTACCCCAGTTATATAGGAAAGAGACTAGTGGTGGAATTAGAATTAGGCAAGTTTATACGCTCATGCCAAGACATCATGCCAAGACATCATGCCAAGACATCATGCCAAGACATCATGCCAAGACATCATGCCAAGACATCATGCCAAGACATCATGCCAAGACATCATGCCAAGACATCATGCCAAGACATCATGCCAAGACATCATGCTAAGACATCATGCTAAGACATGCATCTCAATGTGGGACTCAATGCATTATAAGGAAAGGACCATCTATGGCTTTATTAGAGGGGAAATACCAGCAATGAAAATGAACGTTCCATCACACTGAGCACGTTATTTGTGGAATTGTCCTGGTGTTTCATGAAACTATGCATGTACAACATATTTCAAAGTCTTTCCAAGTTCAGATTTTCCAAGTCTACAAAAGCCTTCAAGGTTCCATTGGATATGATGTGCTGTTGCTGGACTGAGAAACCAGCATCTGTTTTGCCCTGCTTCTACCGTGACCAGTGAAATCTCGTTTGGAACTGCCGTAAAAAACAGACATCCTGACAGAGAGAAGGCTGGATAAAGATTGCTTTCTAGAAGGGCAAGACCAGGATGTGCCTTAAAAGATGCCCAATCAGTGTTCAATAATGCAGCAATATCTTGTTAATGACTGGGACAGATTAAGGACTAAGGACAGATTTACGTTTTTTTTTGCATAAACATGCCGAACATGCAGTTCCCACTTTTCTCCAGCATACATTTACTCACGCACAACAAAAGTAGGACTGATTCAAATAAAAATCAATCAATAAAAGATGTAAACAAAAAAAAACTGAGATAAGGGAGCTGCTATTCTTACATGGTTTTTACATCATGATATGTGATTGAAAAGAGGCTGCCGTTTTGTTACATCAACTCCGGATGTATGTAGATCCATCCTGTGGCGCGAGAGAATTGCCAGACTTCACCTGAAAACATCAGGCAGCACAATATTCCCCGTTCCCAGAGTACAACTCATTTGTCTGGCAACATCTCTTCCTACATTCCACACATTCATTCTTTATAGCATAAACAACAATAACACGCCCATAATACACACAGTGACTAAAAACCCACGATGGGACGGTTGCCGTGGTGCTGCCAAGACTTGCCCACCACCTCAACCTGCATGGACAAACGGGGAAGGAAGGAGATGGAATGAAAACAGGAAACGTGGATAGGTGAATGTTTTGGAACTATACAGAACGGCGCAGCGGTGGAGGGGGGGGGGGTAAGTCGGCTGAGGGGGAGGTAGATTGTGGGTTAGGGGGGGATACAGGCTCTCAGTGAGGCTTCCTACCCCGCTACCCGTCCTGCCCATTTCCTGCCCGACTACCCCCCGCCCAGATCCTCCCCCTCCTCAGTCCGTGTGGCTGCCAACCTAAACAGACCTCCCAGTTACAGTAAGAGTCACCAGTTTCTTCTTTGCCAGACTATTTCAGGCGATCCAGAAGGTTAAAGGGGCAAGCACTCATACGCTTGAACAAGCAAAAATATGTGCGCGCACGCAATACAGAATAGAGACGAAGCCCAGGACGAATAGAGACGAAGCCCAGGACGAATAGAGACGAAGCCCGTGACGAATAGAGACAGAGCCCAGGACGAATAGAGACAAAGCCCACGAAGAACAGAGACGAAGCCCGCGACGAATAGAGACGAAGCCCAGGACGAATAGAGACAAAGCCCGCGACGAATAGAGACGAAGCCCGCGACAAATAGAGACGAAGCCCGCGACAAATAGAGACGAAGCCCGCGACGAATAGAGACAAAGCCCGCGACGAATAGAGACGAAGCCCGCAACGAATAGAGACGAAGCCCGCAACGAATAGAGACGAAGCCCGCGACGAATAGAGACGAAGCCCGCGACGAATAGAGACGAAGCCCGCAACGAATAGAGACGAAGCCCACGACGAATAGAGACGAAGCCCACAACAAATAGAGATGAAGCCTATGAAGAGTCAAAGCCTACGACGAATGGAGATGTGTAACAGACTAATACTGCTCTCCTAATGGAAAAAAAATGCTTTGGTGGGACATTTAAATGAACTAAAAAAATCCCCAAGAAGCACTTCTCTGACCAGTTATCCACTCCACATTACGTCAGGTGGTACTAAAATAAGTACAAAATAGACTGAACTTCAAAACACTCACACACCCATTCTAGGAAGCAAACGTGTGTTTAGGAAACATTACTTATTTAGGTTTACTTCCAAATAACCTTTTTAAAAGGTTGCCCGACTAGATGGGCACTTGCTGTTGCTTGTTTCTCCGACGGGCCATTTTATAAATTTGCTCACATATCTGACCGAGACATCCGCTCCAAAGGAACTCTCTCTCGACACCTCCTCTAGAGCCTGGCACTGCTGGGAGGGGAAGAATAAAAGACAATCACTTAAGCATGGCCACTCTTCCTGCCTATGTGAACACAGAGCCAATGGGGATCAGACCAGCGTTTTGTTCATTGGAGAAACTGTAGCAAAACACTCTTTAACAGGAAGCATGCATTTCTCAAGTTTACATAGTCTCTCCTAGTGTAGGTCACTAACTTGATCTAGAAACAAACTGGTTGATATTTTCAAACTAAATTAGTTCAACTGTATTGTCTGTCTGCTGCATCGTTCCATGTCCAAGACTGTTATTAGCTAGCTAGTAAAAGTCTATGACCTCACAGGCTTTTATTCCTGCAGGCCGGGGTGGAGGTCTAAAACAGCAGGTGGTTGAAAAGGCATGCTCGCCAGAAGGTGGACCTTCGATGTTGCAGGCCAGAGGACCTGGCTAGCCCAATAAAACACCACGGTTCTTTTGCTAGCCTATTTTTGACAAGCCGGCTTCATGCAACCTGAGAGAAAGGCCTCCTATATGCTTGGTGGAACCAACTTCCTGATGTGTTGACATCACAAAAGCAAAAAAAAAAATATATATATATAAACACATATGTCTTAAGTACTTCAAGGTTTCTTCACTCATTGTCACCAATGTGTAGTGCCCATTACCTTGACCCGCTGTAGAAATGACTTACACAAGGCTAGACTTTAGTTTGACCTAATAATAGCAGGGCCCATGCCGAAGACTGAAATGAATATTAATGACTGTCCTGTGAAAAGTCAACGCATGACTTAAACTCATTTATCTTGCGTGTGGGTCGGTGTTCTCCTACAGTTGTCTCTGTGCATCACATTAACCACCCAACCAGACATCTGAGATCAGAGAACAGTTGCAGACAGATGGTGAGCAGGCCTTCAGCATCATCTGCCCAAACAGACCTGACCGTTTGATCCAGAGCACAGTCCCGTCAAAGAACAACTGAGCAGCTTATCCCCACACACACACACACACAAAATTCCGTGTCCTCAACAACTACCTCCGCTGTGCACCCTGGAGAGCATTCAGGAGGAACCCCTGGAGAGGTATTAGTCCCCTCCCCCGCCACCTATATGGGGCCAGAGAAGCCCAGTGTGCTGGCACTGAAAGCCCAGTGTGCTGGCACTGAAAGCCCAGCTGGTGCACCTGCCCCAGGACTCTCACACCCTATCCAGACAATGTTGAGGTGACCCTGAAGTGATCTCTAAGGCGGGGATTCCCCAGCTCCTAAATTACTAATCGATGTTTTCCATCTGCCTTTCTAGGCCATCCGAGATCAATTATTTACGACAGCATGCAAAACCACTGACTATCCGCCATGATACGGTGTGTGTATTGACACACATGTTGTTAAAATAAATATGACAGTTGTGCATCAATAACACATTGTCTGGCTCGTACACGTCGATATACTGGTACGAAAATAATTTGGACTCGTGCAATTCAGCCCGTAGAGACGCCGATGTTTAAAAATCACGTAGAAAACATCTAACAGTTCGTGATGATGATTACATAAATTGCAAAGCACATTTCTCCCACAAGTTCGAGGTCGTCCAAGAAAACAACACCACAGGAAACCATGCATCCGATTGGACTATTCTAATGCGTTACATGTTCTATCGCGTTCCACCACTGCCCACTTCAATAACACTTCGATACAGTGTTGCAACGCGGGGAACTAAACACACACTTTTATCGGAACACATCGCAGGATAACTTGTAGGCACATATCCCCAAATCCCGGGGTGGGATCACTTTCACCCGAAACATGCGCCTTATCTGTTGCGCTTCTCCCCGCAAACCAAACCCGTAATGGTAAATAAATACACATCGATATGTGGGAACCTACCATTTTACTCAGATCCATAGTCCCGGAAAAATGCAGGTCGGTCGCTGTGAGATCACAGACGAATCGGTCAGCAGGCAGAAAAAATAACCCGAGAGTCAACAACTAGAAAAGGGGGGATCTGGAACCGCTTAGGGGGGGTGCGGGGTGGTGCACTAGGCCCGTTAACTCAACATGTGTCCCGGGTTGCTATCAAACAGTGTCCAGGTCCTTTCCTTCCGGGTCCCTAATCCTCTCGCACTGATCCCCCGTGGCCGAATATCGAAAAGCGGAACCGAACGGTCTCCAAACCCACCGCCTACCGGAGTATAGTGGGCTACCCGCGGGGAGGTGCACGGAATGCGTGCGTGTGTATCTGTGTGTGCAGGCGGGCTCTCATGTAGACAATAGGTGAGGGGGCCAGACCCCCCTGTGGTCACACTAACACCCTACCTCCCTGTAAAACAAACTAAACTATTAAATAAACACGTAAACATTATTGAGATCTATCTATGCGGCGCTTATAGGCCATGTAACGGTGGTAAATAACGCAACTTTCCGTCACCAAGCAACATGATTAGTAATAGTGCGACTGCTGTGTGGCCATTAACTTCCTCATATGCACGTCTGTTGGCCACTTTAAAATACGCTTTACTGCACACTGATGGGAGCCTGCAATGGCTTGATATTATAACAAGCCTTTGTGAAGTTAGCCAGTGATAATCCCATCTGTAAAAGGAGAGGTTTGTCACCAATTACTGTGGTATGCTGAGATAAACGTGGCTTACGTCAGACACATGGTAGCTAAATAGTGCCCCCTGGTGTCTCATTCAAAAATTTACACCAACAATAAAAGTGCATTGCAATCATCATCACACACACACACAAATCTCAATTGTCGAATTCGAAAACTTGAAAAACAAACAAGTCAATACACAATGCATATCATTGGTTTTGGAGGTAATGCCTGGAAAACATTGAATACAAGTTGCTACCATTATCACCGGTAGCAACTTTAGAAGAACGGGCTGAAGCCATTAATGAAAAACATCCCTTTCTACAACAACAAACATCAGCTGATGAATATAAATTGGACCACAGTAATCAATATGTGACCCATTCTCCTGCGGGCAGACAGGCCGCGCCACACAAAGAGCATCTCTACAGACAAAGCCTGCTCTTTGCCACAGATTCTTTTCACTTACTGGTACGGTGTGTGGGCACATGATGTGGGTTGGCCCACTTTACACCCCAGAGAACTGGCACTTCTCCCATTCATCTAGGTCATTGTGAGCAGTTGTATCATAGATGTAATTAGTAGAATAGTAATCGGTTGTAAAAAGGTTTCCTTGTCATATACAAATTCGTCATAGACCACACACTTGACTTGTGTGTGTGTTCCAGGTCTCAATACTGTAGGGAATGATCATATAATGGCTTTTACAGAACCAAGCTTAGATACAGAGAAAGCATCTTAACCAAACATCTACAGACTGGTTTGTCACAAGGGCAATTCATTTGGTATAACACATCCAGCCCTGATGGCATCAGTCTTCAATCAGAACGGTACACCACATTCACAAAAAATCTAAATGTTTAACTAAGTGGCTTAAACATTTATCAAGAAAATATAATTTTGTACAGTGAAGAGCGTGATTGGGCCCCAACATTAGCATAGATCACAATCTCTATCGATCTTCCGAAACATCTAAATAAATAAATTGTTCCACTGCTTCATCCTATCTATCTATGTTGTCTTTTTACGTTTATTGTTGGTACGGGCTTCTTTCCAGCACTGACCTTTACCAAAAACAAATTGATTGATTAGAATGCACTCACTACTGATCTGTGTGGTCGTTTCATATATCTCTTAAAAAACGTAAGCACTTACTGTAAGTTGCTCTGGATAAGCGCCTCTGTGAACTGACTTCAGTACAAATTAAACATTTTCACACTGGCCCTCTTGGGAAACAAACCCGCAACCCTTTCGTGTGTATGCACCATCCGCTACCAAACAACTACACAGGACCACATCATTCTTTACACAGTCCATAACTTTATTACAGGTCATTACAGGTCATACCCCCTAACCAGGCTCCTTTAAACCAAGGAGTCTGGCGACCACCTTCTAAAGTCTAGGAATACATAGCTGTGGGTTCCACGGTGCTGAAGGGAGGCCAGATTTGGGTCCACATTTACAGCTTTAATTATGGAAGCCACACTGCTGTGTTGGAGCTTCAGGGTGCATGCAATAACATAAAGCCCAGTCTGAAAACAACAACACCCAGGAGGTCTACATTGTGCCACCAGCTGAACGGAACAAGTCTTCTACCACAGACACAAATATTTTCTACTAATTGTATGAGACTACCCATCTCAGACGCAGTCATTTGAGCAGGCATCACGTAGTGTAGAAATAACTTCTACTGGTATCGCTCATCACTACATTGCATTTCAGGAACGACGTGTGAAAACAAAATGAGGGTGTATTTATCTACGGGCTTACTAGCCTGTTTAACTGTTCACAAAACCCAGAAAACCTTTCTTGTGACTCAAAGACAAAGTCATGTAATTCCATGCCTTTGAGATATGTGAACTAAAATGCTTTCAAGATGTTCACTGAGTAAACAAGTGTGCTGTGCCAGAAATTATGACAAATTGTTGACAGGTATAGCAATCCTTTAAGTAAGCCCAGCGTAGATAAAAAAACTCAATTAGAGGGGGCACTGCTAATTACATGTCATTACACATGCTGTGTGTGTTATCTTGGCCTGGGCATAGTATTTTTATAACTTTGCAGTCATAATTATGGGGCAAATGTAACCATGCCCTTGTTGTGTACTCCAGCCTCGCCAACCAGAGACATTTAACTAAACTGCTACCATATCAGGTCTAAAGCAGGCGTGGGTAAAATATTTGGGTTTTTCATAATCACTTTGGATTATGAATATTATAACCTGTGTTACCTGAGGAAGAGAAACGGTAGAGTGGCACAATAAAGCCTTCACGCAGCAGAACACGTGGCACATCGCTTGTATAGAACATTACTTGGATCTTTCATTTCAGCTAATGAACCATAAATGAGCTGATAAAATAAATATGACCTACTCTAGCAGCGAGATCAAACTCCAAAAACACATGCTGCATTAATGACACTGGCCTCAGGCCCAACACACTTCCAGAAAGACAGACAGACGGAGAGAGATATCGAGATCTCTGGAGCCTGTTGATCTGATCTGGTGACCTCATATCCCAGACAGCGCATGCTCCATCAGTCAGTGGAGAGCAGCTACCTACTCCATGTCATTGTCCGAGCTGATTGAAAGACAGCAAAGAACTGCTACAAATGTCAACCTCCATCTTTTGTCAATTGGTGCTCAAAAGCTTAGGAACAAATTTGAGGGTAAGAGAAGATGGGAAAATCAGTCAGTCGACAAGCATTTTTCCAGCAGAGCAATTAAAAAATGCTTGATTTATTTGAACTACTTTTTGTGCCCCCGCCAGCCCCGCCCCGGTCTGAGCGGAGGGATGAGGAACTACCCACCAGGTAGTGTCCCGTTCATACCTCTCAATGGTGTGCATGACAAATGAGTCGTACTGGTGTTTGAGCTTTTAACAGCTAGTAAATGGGATCTATAATTCATAGTATATCTAAAACATTGAAGGGCTAGAATCAGTCCCTCTCCCATCCAGCATTTCGTATTTCCCTTCTCCATTTTACTGTTCTGAAAGCAACCATACCCAGCTCAATTTCCAGAACTCACCACAAAATTACTGAGGCCAATGGTTCTTGTCCACGAGTCACTGAAAGGCTTTCACTGCAGCTCAACATAGTAGGGGTATTTATGGATACTGCAGACAGAAAAAAATATGTCCTATCTCTGTGCATTAATGCGGGCGTCACTGAGATATGGTAAACAGACATCTGTTCGTTGACAGGAGGAATTCCTAAAACCACTCGCATTTTAAATCTGTGCTCTGGGACTGACCTACTTCAACATTGTTTCAATGTGCCAACGACCTAACAAAACAATGTCTTTATAATCTTTGCAATTTAAACTCCATGGGATTATATCGGAATGAAAATTGTCATTCTCAGGGAAGCCAGTTCAGATCCCGTCTGAACTTCTCGTTTACCCACAACTCCAACACCACTATTGAGTTTGTTAAGCCTGATCACCACACCAGTGAGCATGAGACAGGTGTTGGGAGAAGGTCGGACACCTGTCAGTGTGGTTCCTGGACCACAACCACCAAGATAGAGGTGGACTGCTGGAATGGGACAAACAAAAATATCCCCACCAACGGAGCAAAAATAAAGTGGATGGAGCGCTTCATGTTCGTCCCCAAGCCACCAGCATGGTCAACACACAGGCAACTGTAACCAAAACATGCCTACGCCTCTTCTCCAGTAGGAGCCTGAGAAGATTCGGCATTGTCCATGTTTACATCATTCATTTTTTATTTTTGGATTTAAGGGTGGTGGTTGTGGAGTAAGGATTAGATTTTTGGTATGGGGGAAAAAAGCAAAACAAAAAGCTATAGCCTCGACATTTACTCGAAGTTAAATATCTAATTTTGGGTCACAGAACAGTTGTCTGTGGATTTTAAAACGACAATGGTCGACAGGAAACAAAATTAATGTAAAAAAAAGTGACAGACAGTCCGGCACTAAACAATAAACACCATCGTCTAGCATGTTTTCATAGAATATTTGAAACCAAAATGTCATGCCTTTATCTTCTACATAACCATTTATATGGTCTGTTTTTACACCAGATGTTTTGAATATCTCACTTCCTATGTTAAGTGTGCACCTGTTCTGGGATATATTTATATGACCTCAGGGATGTTTATACCATATTTCATTCTTCTATTATTTGATATTAATGTGGTCATTATGTGATCTTGGAGACCCTGATCCTGTTTTAATCTAACAGTATCACTTGCTCTACTAGCAGCCCGTTCCCTAAACAAGTACAGTACTACAGCATAGTGTGCTTACAGAATAAAAACATGCACAGAAGGTCATCCACAGATATGCAAATATGTCATGGCAAACTCCTGCTAGTTTAGACTAAATATCCCAGTCAGGCCAACAGCCAAGGCCTACAGTACACACAATACATAATGTGTTTAGGATTAACCTGGAGCAAGGGTTTTCAGTTTGAGTCATAGTGAACAGCTACTAAACTATGAAACCAACACATTCAATAATAACAAAAACACAAAGAGTTTAGCAGACACTTAATCCAAAGGGGGCTCATCAGCAAATTGCACACAAAGTTAAATATAGACGTTTGAGGGAGCCCACACTGACCCATGCAAAATAAAGGACACCTCGAACCTCTTCCAGAGGATATAGAATATGCTAACATTTTTCTCTCGCCTTCTCTAATTCTGCAAAAAAACAAACACCAGTTAGTTACTATACAGGTGTGCTGGGCTACCTGGACGCGCTCAAAGCTCTCCCTTTCCAGGTCCAAACTGTTGGCACCAGCGGTCCGACGGATTAGCACTTTAGGGAGTGGGTTCGGTACCTGCTGCATGGAGCTCTTTACTCGGTCCATGGTCCCTTTAGTAAATTCAACTGCGATAATAATAATATATCTACGAGGAGACTGGCATGACGAAAGGCATCAAAGAATGGGCAAAAAAATAATCCATAAGTGACATATTCCCGACCTAATTTCTTCTTCCACGTGTCCCCTGTTTTCATGCCGCTTTCACGAGTAACTCAGAATAAGGACGGGTGTGTCCTGTCCTGTATAGTGCCATAGTTGTTATGTATCACGTGTTTGGTCAATTATAACGTACCAGGTTTCTGAGAGGTTAAAGCATGATTTGGTGTTTCACCAAGGATGTGTAAATTCCCAGGGGGTTACACAAAAGCACATACTAAGTCCTTGGTCTCTTTATTTTACGGCAGACTTACTCTGACATTTGCCTATAGCTATCCCCTGGAATGGAATGTTCAGGAATGTGCCATGTCTTTAATATTCTCTGATAAATATGGAGTTTTCCCATAAAATACAGTGCCTTCGAGAGGCGTCCCCCCATAGGAATCCTTATTATAAGCCACGCATGTGGTTGTATTTCCATATTTGATATGCATGTAGAATCTACTGCTAGATATTGTCTCATCAATTGTCTACATTGTGGGCTCCAGCTCCTTTTATCGAAAATTATCTACACACTATTTTGGAGCTCTTGAACCTCAAATGAGTGCCAGGACCTATTTCAGTCTGAGTTAATACTTTGGCAGAAATAATTGCATCAGTGAGGGGGGAATTACATCTAGTTCATATGCAGTCATAGTGTTTAGGAAGCATCACTTGCAACGGACTGTTATCTCAAATCAATATTTTGCTGTTTAAAATGTTAAAGATGCTCGAATAAATTTGGCGTAGGCCTATTTATTTGGAATTATTAAACCCAGGTCACCTATTTAACTCTGCTATTCTGGGGTTTGTCTGGTCCTAATTGTGGATGTAACAAATGTAGTAGAATATATAAAGGTTGCACAATTAAAAGCATAGCAAGCAAAAACCTTGAATACTGTTGCTTTATTAGTCTACTGTATTACACGTGAGCTGTTGGTTAGGGTTCAAACCACCCCACAACTTACTCATAGTTGTTTTAGAAAGAAAACTTTTGAAATGTTATTGGTGTGACAAGTTTTTCACAAGCCATTTACCTTTGTTAAGGAGCTGTGCAATATGCACTTGACAGTTAGTGTACGGTTTATGTTTTTATTGAAGGGATGTGTACAAGTTTACAAAAACATTATTTTATAATGCAAAGGTATTCCAAACGTCATATTGAACTTCTATAATACCAAGTGTGGCCACAAGGGGCGATGTGGGATTTGGGGCTTTGGTTGGGAATGTAATTATCAATAAATATTTTTTTTTCACTTCATAACAAAGATACTTTTCTCATATGATTTGTTCAGTAATGTAGGAATCATAATCAATGATATAATGGCTAATCTACCAATTGTTAAAAAACGAAATGGTTGGCTACGTCAAGGCTTTTGTATGAGCTCAATGATAGAATAAAGATTGCATTTTTGCTCAGAATGTGTAAACAACGTGAGAAAAATCTAAAATAAAACGTGTAACAAAAAATATTTTGTGGTGTTTAATGAATGAGAAAATATCCAGAATGTACCAGTTCATTGTTGTAGTAGAATTATTTCAGTGTTTTTTTTTTATAAAAGCAGTGGTCTCTAGTTATTTCATTTTGCAATATGTACAATCTTAGTAAATACGTTAACACATTAATGATTAACCTGCAAATTAAGGAAAGTCTTCTTTCACCAATGTCATTCGGTTCTCAACATGCACCAAAATGAGCCATTCGTAATACTCACTGCTTCATTTATCGATTTATATTTATATTATCGGCAATATGTTGAATGAAGAAGCAATTCTCACTCCGACCTGAGAAAGGCAGCAATACGAAACACTGCGTCTAGTCTGCCGGAAATACACAACAACAAGAAGAATAAGAAGAAGAAGAAGCAGCAGGAGCAGGAGCGCACGGGAGAAGTAGCTCACACAGTGCAAGTTTCGAGTTGCAAGAAAAAGGCATCATCCAAAAAGTACCAACAACCACAAGAATGTCGGGACGATCAGGCCGCGCAGAGACACGAAGTCGCGCAAAGGACGACATCAAAAAGGTGCTGGCTGCAATTGAAAAGGTGCGTAAATGGTAAGTACTAATCGCGTGGAGGATTGTGTGTAAATAACACTGAAACATCTGCAAACGCCACCACATTGCAAACTTCAGTCGCTGGCTCGGTGAGTGACGTAATGGGACAGCCAATAGAGTGCCTCGGCTGACGCAGACCGGCAGCTTTGGGGGGTGGGACTAACGGGGTGTTTGCATTCACACAAGCTGTCAAAATGGCTACACTTGTCCACATGTTGTTCCAATAGTATGTCTTCTGGTCATACAAGTGACCCACATAGAAAATATCCAGCGGCCGTCTGTTAAACAGTACATGTTTTAAGATAAAATCATGCACACGTTGGATTCTGTAGTCTCATTAAAATGTGGGCTGTTTACATTTGCTGGGCAACGCCAAAAGTGCCATGTTTATACTTGTATACATGTATTTTCTATTGTATTAATGACTATGAGAAAATGACATTACATTTTAAGGGAGAAGAAGTGGGTAACCGTTGGAGACACATCCCTGCGTATATTCAAGTGGGTGCCTGTGACTGACACTAAACAGGTACTGAATCAATATATCTGGATGGATGATTTGTTTGGCCATTCTGTGTTTGGTTCTTTGAATCCAATGAGATTCACAAAGCTAACTGCTGCCTCTAGTTCATACAAACTCAGATCTTGCTTTTTTGTTATTTTCCATCAGATTTACCGGAGTAAATCAACAACCGGAGAGGTCCGTGGTCTTAAAGATGTAGTGTTGGAAAATACCAGCTCTACTTTGGACTTCCAAGGTGAGGCATGGCTGACTGAGAATACGAGCAGCACTTTAGAGCAGATTCCAGAACGTAACAATGGTGTCGTCAATATAACAGGTTTAGGGTCAATGGCATGTAAATGTTGTACATTTAGATTTTGAAAAGCCATTAATTAAAATTTCATTTCACCTCCTAAATATGCATTATACTGATCGTCAACCATTCATGACTGCTTCTGTAATTTTCTCCACAGACGAATGCAGCAACCAGAGTTTCTTGTCTGATGTTTATCAGCCCAAAATGGACAGCTGCAGCTCTAGCTCCCAGCATGCCAGTGAGGCAGTCAGTCCTTCACCCCACACCTCAACCCTCCGCACATCCGAAGACTCTCAACCACCCATGCTTGGCCAGGAGAGTGTGGAAGGTACTGGCTGGTGACAAATTAGAGGGACAACAAACAAAGTATGTCCGTTAGGTGTTAGGGCACCACAAGCCACCAGACCAGCTTCAATGCCCCTTGGCATAGATTTCACAAGTCTCTGGAACTCTACTGGAGGGATGGGAACATGTATTTTTTGGATGTAAATTGTTTCATTGTATAATGCATTACACCTGTATGGATTTTTTTTCTTAAATGTTTTTCTATTTATTTTTTTTAGATTTTTTTTATTTGTCACCTGTGTGTATGTTAGTCTACATAAAAGCATTTTACATACAGGCATTTTACACATTAGCACCTTGCACACTGCATCCATGTGCATATATTTATTCATGTATTCATTAGTTTGCTGATAAGCCTTTTAGTTAAAAAAAAAACATTGTTTAACTTAGGTTATTTCGCTCTATTTGCAGAACCGTCCGAACCAGCGGATGAACCTCCAACATTGATTAAGGAGGACCTGCTTTTGCCACTCAGTGTTCAAGTACGCGCTCCCCAGGTTTGTACTCTTATGGTAATAAAGATTAGGTAACATTGTTGGTTTTGGGAAACTGACTCGCTCACAGAGTCTGCATGTTTTTATGTTGCTCATTAAGAAAACAAACAAACACATTGTTTATAGAGGGTGTGGTTTGATGGGGCTGTTACATTTTTGCTACATTATACCCTGGTAGTTTTTTGTTCCTCGAGTCACTATGTAACAAAATATTGATTGAAAAATTACTTATTTAGTCTGGAATTCTTTCATTCATTTTTAGAAGTTAGGCCAGCGCAGGTTTGTTGAAACATAAAACGCTAATCTTAAAGTTGGAAAATATTTTTTAATGCCACTGTAAATATAAATATTCCAATATTTCTAACAGGAAGAAGAGGAGACTACAGGAGCTCCTCCACTGAAGAAAATATGCACAGAGAAAATTGCTGTACTGAGATAGCTAGGCCACTGAATAGTGCATATTGCTAACCCATGCAATCTGAGGGCTTAAATGGGACATACTGTACATATATGCTCATACAACTTGCATTTATGTTAATCAAGTCATTACAAATTTTGTCAATTTAAAAATACAGTTAGTTATTGTTTAAATGTTTTTTGTATAGAATTTGTTTTAATACAATTTTGATTGTTTCACCTTTTCAAGGGAACGTTAGCCGTTGAATGTGTTACACTGTACATAAAGTAAATGTAATATGTGTTTTTGCTCTGCAGTATTTTATTTATTTTACCCAACTGTTTCTTATTATGTTACTTGTAAAATTGTACAGATCTTATTAACTATGGCCTGAAATTCAGTCAAATCACTTTGTGAGGGATTCTAAGGGTTGCTATTTTTCAGTTCCTTATTAATATACTGTTGAGTTTCCATTTCACAATACAAGCAGCACAAAAAGGGAAAGTAAGTTCACTCACTTAATTTAATTGATTACGTGGTCATGTTTTTTTTGCAGAACATAGAAACCTGTTTGTGTTGTCTATCCTTGATATACCCGGCTTGTTACAGTTTCATTTGCCATTTTATGTTACGCTTCAGTAAAACATACCTACTTGTAATTCTGAGAATATTTCTTCTTATAGTTGACTATATATTGAATAGTATTTTGTGTTGCGTGGGGGATGTTCATGTGTCACTATATGAACATATTATATACAGTTGTGGTTTTTATCAATGTGCTGCAACCTTTGACTTATACAATGGAAAATAATTTTAACGTTTCTCATCACCAGATAGATGACATCAAAGATGTAGGCTATCACTAGGGGTTTAATCCCAAATCCATAGCCTTGATCTCCTCAATCTCTACATTTGTGCGTTTCTAATCAGTCTGTGGCAGACTGGGACTGAGGCATCTAGTATTGAAAGGCAATTTAACCTTAATTTACTAATGTCAGCAATTATACATGTATGCGATAAATATATATGTCCTCAACACCATCTAGTACAAAGAAAATCCAAGGCATTCCTAACTAAAATGGCAGGGAACTGAAACGCATTCCTACAGAACTACAGCCAGCTGCAGACAGTCATTAGATAATGTAAGTTATGGCCTTATAGAAACACATAACAAGAAATCAACCGTGAAAGAGATAAAGGCCAGTCTACTTTGGCGAAGAGGATTTAACGAACCAGTTTCCAAGGTTAATAGTTCAGCATTGGAAATGTGATATTATACAGTGGCAATCATTTACCTCATATCATCATAATCAATAACAGGCAAAATGGTTGCGGAAACAGCCGTCCTACTCGGGTCAAGGGAAAAACATGAATAATTGATCAAATAAAACCACAAGTTTGTACTATGTTTTTTACACGGCCAATGTAGGGTTTAACAGTGAGACACTTATCCAACAGAAAGCCCAGGGACCTTTACGTTGAAACCGGTTTTATCTGCGTTTCCCAGCCATTGGCAGGGCTGTAAAAAGTGAATGGGTCTGAATACTTTACGAATGTACTGTATATCAAACGAAATAAATAATAAAAAAGCTCAAACCTGCAATATGCAGTTTGAAACGACAGGTGCCACTGATGTGTAGCGAGTTAAATAGATTCGAGAAAAGAACCACAGGGGCTACAAATGTTTCAGAAGGCCTTAAGTCACATTTTGAACGCTCCACAATCCTTTATACTTTTCTCATTTTCTTAGCAATTCTTGGTATTTTCTATACTTCTATAAATGTATTATCAGAACATCGATGGCTAGATTAAACCCTAACACACTTCTAAATATAATAGAAACATACATCATGAGAGTTGGCTTGTCATTTAAGAAAGTATTTACTAATATGCTAAAAACAAATAGCTTAACAGGAAACTGCCCACATTACTGAGTGTTTCCTGCACGAACAGCAATTATTTTTCTAATTCAAACCTAAAAATAATAATGTTGACTGTTGTATTTTAGCACATAAATAGAGTTTTATGCACAAATAAATGTTTTCTGCTACTAAAATCGGTGAATTGTAAGGTAATTTGATAACAGACTAAAGGGCAAACAACTCCACAAGCAAGATAGTCATAGCAATGGGGAATAGACCAAAAAAGGGCGTTCTCGACCCTTTTCGGTTACTGTACCACCAACGTCATAAGTGTTAAGTAGCAGCCCTTATTGATAGGCCAAGTACACCCAGGGGTCCGAGCACCCCTGTTTGGAAACCACTGGAATAGCTTATGCAAGTTCTTTCCGCCGCTATATGAAATGGACGGGTTGACATGACCAGTAAATGGTCGATTTCGTGGGCTCCCTGTACTGAGGAGACCAATCGAAAAAGAGTGGGCGGGACAAATTGACACGACGTTGTTTGCTTCCGGGGAAACAGAGTTTGGGGGCTTTTTGCCGGGTAGGAACTCCCGCCATTTTTCATAACACAGGTGTTATGCTCCTGCATTTTTTTCAAACGTAGTTACTACAACCTGTTGTTGTCATTATTACAAGTTCAACATCAAGGACGGAAATACAAAGTAATACAATTCAGTTCGTGCGAAGAGGCCTAGTGTTTAGAGACACTGGTGCAGTAGAGTGCGCGCCGACCCCCTGACGGAAACCTCTGCTATTGCCGCGAGTTCGAGAGTCCTGTGAAGCTCGCCTCTCCATCCTGCTCTGTGGATTAGCAGAAGTTTCTCCAAATTGTGTACATCCTTATTGTACACCTTCGAATAGACGATTCGACACGTTTGTGTTGATACATGATGACTTTACTACCGGCAAACAGAACAAGGATGCGACGTGACTGCTGCTAGCAAGACGTGCTGTGTGTTATTGTTTTGCACCGAGGATTTAGCCGACTACGGTTAGCCTGCCTGCTAGCCAGTAGTTAGCTTAGCAAGCTAGCCAGTAGTTAGCTTAGCAAGCTAGCCAGTAGTTGGTTAGCCAGTAGTTAGCTTAGCAAGCTAGCCAGTAGTAGGTTAACAAGCTAGCCAGTAGTTAGCTTAGCAAGCTAGCCAGTAGTAGGCAAGCCAGCTAGCCAGAAGTTAGCTTAGCATGCTAAATGCTACACGCTGAATGTTCCAGGAACGTGACGACAGCTTGGTGATATATTTTTTGGGAATACCTGACTACATGCTAAAGCCATACAATCCTTATTTGCTTAGTAGTTTTGTTCTGGAAGTTTTATTTTTCGAGTCGTCATCGCTGCCGTCTTGTTGTAGTCACGATGGCACCACTGCTGGGCCGGAAACCATACCCGCTGGTTAAGCCGCTAGCGGAGCCGCCGGGCCCAGATGAGGAGGTTCACATCATTGAACACACCAAAGAGGCCTTCAGGAACAAAGAGTATCCTTTCACATTAGGGCAAAGACGACTATCACCGAATCTATTAGCCAGTTCACTGGCTACTGAGCCCTACTATACAACCACGTATTATTGTGTTATTTATGTTATGTCTGTGTAGTCGTTGCTATTTACTTTCTGAAGTTTAAAAATAGCTATGCTAGCTATGTCAGCTGTGCTTCTTTTGCATTGTTTTAGCTGATGTCCCTCTATCAGCTTCAGCTGATGTACTCGGCTAAGTCGTACTAGTTAAAGTTATGTTGTCGGCTTTTAGGACACACTGGTTACTTGGGCCAGTAACATAACGACTATTCTATTTTTATTGTATCTACATTTCTTGTAGTTAACTTGATAGTGTAGTTAACGACTGCCAGTACTGTAGTACCCCGGGATTTGGCTGCTCAGTGTTTGGCGGGTGGTTCTATTGGAGGATTGTGTCTTAACACTAAGCTACATAGTTACAATAGATCAATGCCTAAACTCGACACACCTGTCTGTAATTGACAGACACTCACAAGTGCGGAACTCAGATGATCAAGGTTGTCTACCCCTAAAGTAGACTATTAATAACCAGACTTCAGAAAGACTGAGTCAAATTACATTACATACATTTCAGCCACGGTTCGATCAAATCAGATTTGACTTGCAGAGCATGCTGTTATGTTTGCCATGTTGAATTGTACAACCATTACGAGAATACCACACTATATGCCCAATGCAAATTACGTTCAAAGGCCATCAGAAATAATGTGGTGCACCATGTGAATGTGATGTAATTTATTGCTCCCTTGAGGCAGTTTCAGTCACTAAGCCATCATCACAACTAGTGTTTCTAAAACATCAATAACCCTATCCCAAACATAAAAAAATATTCTTGTACTGTTCGGCTTAACATATAACTAGCTGAGATTGTACTGGTAGACATTTTGAAGTGGAAAAGCACAAAGCAGAAATATGTTTGGCTAGATATCATTGTTAGTGTTTGTTGGTAAGCGAAAGTTTACAGGTTCAGATGATGACATGTTAAACCTGTGGATGTGTCATTGAGCAAGGCAGTTAACCCCGGATTGCTCATTTAGGTCTGTCTAATGACTAACCCAGCTACATTACGCCATTTGACTGTTAAGTCTTCTTCCACGTTGTTCCGGGAAACTGACTTCCTATGGTGGGATTTATGATACTTGTAAACTAGCTACAAAAATACTTACTTAGCCAACAAGTTTAGTTGGAAATACACTGCCATTTTATAACAACATAGGATCAACTACCATTAGCTAATGGATTTGATACATTTTTTATTTATGCTAATTGATGTTTTTACATGCTTTAATACGGTTTGACTCTAGATGGGTTTTGCTTTATTGGGCGTGACGGGTTCCAGTTGCAAATATAAATACAAGTGTAATTTTCTTTTACATTATTCCTGACTGGACTTTGCTCTTGTTGCATAACTGTATATACGACTAGATGGTGCTCTTTTGCACAATTTGAAACTTGAACCTGGACATTGCTCTTCTTGTTTCGCGATCTGCTCACACATCTTGATATTGCTTCTATTCACTATACAGATGCATATTACACATTCTATATTTACCCAGTGCATATTCCAACTAGGCATAGTCTCTTGTCATACTCGTCGTGTTGTGTGTTTTATTCGGTTGGCACTGTTTGTGTACATCTTAAAGTGTGTGTTATAAGATGTGTGTTCTAAATGCTGCCACTAGGGGTCAGAACACATTCCGTGTGTGTGTGTGTGTGTGTGTGTGTGTGTGTGTGTAAACGGACGTGACGAGTAAACCCGATTCTGATTCATATTCTGTGAAGTCATTGCATATTGGCAGGAACATATTTGTTGTTGTAATCCTGATGAACTGGCTAGAGAGTACGAGGCACGCCTGCAGAGGTACGCCGAGCGGATCTGGACGTGCAAGAGCACAGGCAGCAACCAGCTCACTCACAAGGAGGCCTGGGAGGAAGAACAAGAAGTCACTGAACTGTGAGTAACAATTCCAGCTTAGGCAAATGGTGTGTTTCACACGCCCTAACCGAGGAGGCTCGGGGTCGAAATATGTTTAAATCATATCCGTGTACCTGAGCAACAGAATAAGGCACTTCATCATTAGTCCACACTGCTTGCGTTTACTGCAGAGTTTCTTGGTGTCTTTTTTCACCACGTTTTCAAGTTCCCAGCTTGGCTCTTGTCATTTTCTTTGTCTGTTTTTCTAACGCCTTCTGTGATTGATGAACAAGCGTTCGAAAGCCAAAGATGCAAATTGCAGCATCAATGAAACATCTGACATTTGGGACCCTACGATCCTTTGCGCTCACCCCAACCCTAACCCCGTTGATAATAGAAGAACTCAGTGACTTGGGTTTATGTAAAATATATACACGTGTGCCTCAATTGCCAACAGTATACGTGCTGGACAAATCAAAGCTCCGACCCAATCTGTCTGATTATTCGTTTTTATCTACTCAGGCTCCAGGAGGAGTATCCGCTATGGTTCGAGAAGCCTGTGCTGGAGATTGTCCATCACAACACGGTCTCCTTGGACAAGCTCGTAGACCTGGCGTGGATGGAGATCCTTACCAAGTACGCAGTGGACGAGGAGTGTGACTTCCTGGTGAGGTTCTCGTATTTCGGGGCAGTGCCTAAAATATCTTTTCGACATGGCTGGTAATTAATTAAGTCTATGTCTTACTCATTAATTTGTTTTGGGTCAATCATCAGGTGGGAAAGGAGAAGAGCTTGCTGGTTCAAGTGGTGAAGATACACCCACTTGAGGGGAACGCCGAAGGGGAGACGTCGGAGAAGAAGCTGGATGGTGCCTGCGACTCTCCTTCCAGTGACAAGGAGAATGCCAGCCAGGAGAACCAGAAGAAGGAGTCGCTGCTCCCCAGAGAAGAGGAGAGTCCCAGGGAGAGCAGGAGAGAGAGTCTCAGTGAGTACCACACTTTGGAAAATTCTATAATGGTTGTATATTGAGGAACTTCATTTAAACCGCCTGTATGTGTATCTTGATAATTTGCCCCATTTTTGCGTATTTTTGGCACCGACGGTTATCCGATTGTTTACCAAAACCTAATATTAGATGGGTGAACCTGAGTGAAGAATTACTACTATTTGTTCATGATCGTTTCGTATTCGTACTAATGATGGCTATGAACCAAACGCCTTTGTTTGAAAAGCTAATTACCCCTGTAGACGTACAACGTAAACTCCACCTAATTGCATCTTGTGTTCAAATTCATTTAACCAGACAGTAATGTATAGTTTAAAATCCTATGTTGCTCATCCGGGCTTAAGGGTCAGAGAACTGTAACCCCCTTTTACCACACTTGTGTTTAGGTGACCGGGCACGCCGCTCCCCCAGGAAACTTCCCACCGCTTTGAAGGAGGAGAAGAAGAGATGGGTGATGCCAAAGTTCCTGCCTCACAAATACGATGTAAAGCTGATCAGTGAGGACAAGGTTGGTGTTCCCTCAACCACTAGAATGTCTAAAGTTCATCTAAGACCACGCGTGTATATGTGTTATCTAACTAGGTTGAGTTTGTTATTCACAAATCGTTATAGTAAATTAATTTCAGAGTTGCCGGAAATTGATGAATACATTTTTTGGTGTCTTTATTTTTTCGCTGCAAAAAGGGTTTACTCTGTGTTTTTTGTGGCTACTTTTCCCAAAACCGTACACACGTAGGTCATCAGTGATGTGCCAGTGGACAGCCTCTTCCGGACGCAGCGCCCTCCAACCAAGGAGATAATGCGCTATTTTATCCGTCACTATGCGCTCAGGCTGGGGATGGGAGAGACTGCCCCCTGGGTGGTGGAGGATGAACTGGTAAAGAAGTTCAACCTTCCAAGCAAATTCAGCGACTTTCTTCTGGATCCACACAAGGTAAACTTGGGTTCATGGCGTTTGTTCGATTTGTATTGGTCTCGTGATCAGCGGACATTTTTTTGACGTCATTGATTTTATGTAAATTCATCTACAATTGTTTCCAAATGATCCCGAAGATGCTGATTGGGTTGAGGTCTTGGGGCGATTGGGCCTTTTGGGTTTGCCGATATCTACATGGTCCCGAGGCTGACGTTCATAGCGTGTTTGTGTTCCTGTTCCAACATATTTGCGAACATTAGATAAATGCCTTGCTGCCTTTCCGTCAGCTTTGTATAGCGATCCGTGACTACGTTTCTGTAGAATTCGTAATGTATATGAACAGGCTGGCTTAACTAATAAAGTGGTGTGTGTGCGTGTTTGAATAATCTATTGTTTTCTTTCTAGTTTTTCACAGAGAATCCGGTCTCATCAAAGCGCAAGAGCCTGAGCTCACCGGAGGGCAAATCCAACAAGAAGCTCAAAACCTCGGACACTCCAGGAAGTTTGGGTTCCGGGAATGACAAGGGAGAGAAGAGGAGACGGAGGAAGAAGGATTCTCTCGGCATGCCCCTGAGTCCTACGATCTGGGGTCACATGCAGGTTGGTCAAGTTCATACATTTATTTTGAAAAAATACAAGCGTATAGCGCAGGTGGCTAGGGAGATTCTTTTGTGTCACTTTACGTAAACCATTTATGATTGAATGGTTCAGTGTTTTTTTTTTTTTCCTAAAGCATCAGACAAGATCACAGTATTTTCTTGATAATAGTATCGTTTTTTTACACTGCATTGTTTTAGCTCAAGTCTTTCATAAGCCCCAGGCTAAGTCTAGCACTGTGTTAGCTTAGCCTGTGTTCCATGTCCCCGTAGCATATTTGCTGTTGCATCAGTAGTGCAGAGTTATAATTTGTTCATTATAATATGGATAATCACACATTTGTGTGTTAGATGAAAATGAACGGATCGCCCCTGAAGGTGAAGAACTCTGGCACCTCCAAGAGTGGGCCCTCTGTCCTCTCAACCTCAAAATCCGGCAAAAAACCTGGGGACAAGAAATCGGCTGATGGCAAAAAGACCCCCAGCAAGAGTGGCCAGAAGGTGTCATCCAAAAAGGACGAGAAGGGCGGAACTGCCAAGAGACCCAAAATGAAGCAGATGACCTTGCTGGACCTGGCGAAGAGTCCTTCCATGGGCAGCCCCAAGAAGAGGGCCCGGAGCACTGGCCCAGGGACCCCAAAGCTGGGTAAGCCCCTTCACCCCATGGCCCTGCACCTACTGCGCTACTACAAGGAGCACAAGGGCAAGGAGGACAAGAGGAACGCCATGTCCTGCCTCATATCCAAGGCAGCCAAGGCCCTCTCCCCCGACGACCGTGGCCGCCTGCCCGAGGAGCTCTGTGACCTCGTCCAGAAGCGCTGGGAGCTGCTGGAGCACAAGAGAAAATGGGCGGCCATGAGCGAGGAAGAGAAGAAGGACGTCATGAGGAAGAAACGTGAGGAGATCAAGGAGAAGCTCCGGGAGAAGGCCAAGGAGCGGCGAGAGAAGGAGATGCTAGAGCGCCGCGAGCAGCAACGCCGCTTCGAGGACCAAGAGATCGAGGGAGGCAAGGCGCTGCCCGTCTTCAAGCTGGTTGACATGCCGGAGGGCCTCCCCAATGCCCTGTTCGGCGACCTGGCAATGGTGGCTGATTTCTTAAACTGCTACGGGGGCTTACTGATGCCCGATGACCAGTACCCAGTGACCGCAGTGGCCCTGATGGAGGCCCTGGCCGGGGAGAAAGCTGGTTTCCTCTATCTCAACCGGGTGCTAGTGGTGCTTCTGCAGACCCTGCTGCAGGATGAGCTGGCGGAGAGTTACAGTGAACTGGACATGCCCCTGTCTGAGATCCCCCTCACCCTCCACTCCGTCTCGGAGCTGGTTCGCCTGTGCCTGCGGCCGTGCGATGCCCATGGTGATGACTCGGGCCAGGGCTCTGGGGGGGAGGACTGGGTCACCCTTGGGGGCTTCGACCAGGTGGTGAGCAGTGAGTTCCTGGAGCGCCTGGAGACGGCCGAGGTGTTTGAGCTGACGCCGGCTGAGAAGGCCAGCTTGTTGGTTGCTCTGAGCCACCGCATCCTCATGACCTACTCCGTGGAGGACCACGTGGACACCATGCAACAGCGTTCGGCCGAGTTGTGGAAGGAGAGGCTGGCCTCCCTCAAGGAGGTGAACGACCGCAAGCGTGCCGAGAAACAGCGGCGCAAGGAGCAGGCGGAGGTCAAAGGTGAGGCCGTCGTTAGCGGCGACGCGCTGTCCAGCAGCAAGGCGGAGAAGAAGAAAGACGGGTGTGCCAAGAAGGAGTTGAAAAAGGAGGTGAAAGCAGAGGCGGTGGAAGGGGAGCAGGAAGACATGATCAGCACAGTGAAGAGCAGGAGGCTGATGTCCATCCTGGCCAAGAAGGAGAAGGAGGAGCAGGACCGACAGAACAAGGGTGAGGACAGCTGAATGGGTTGTGAGACGGCAGCTGTTATAGATGTGGTGACTGACATGCCTGGAGTCTGTTGAGTCTATTGTGGCGTCTCCGGGTTTAATCGATCTAACCTCTACTCTCAGAGCGGATGGAGAGGGAGGCTGAGCAGGAGCGCGTCCGCAAGCAGAAGGCGTCAGCGGAGAGGGCCTTCCAGGACGGAATCGCAAAGGCCAAATTGGTCCTGAGGAGAGTCCCGCTTGGCACTGACAGAAACCATAGCAGGTCAGCATGTGCACTCTCTTTCACACGTGTGTGTGTGTGTGTGTCAGAGCCCGGGCATACTTTAATCTTTGTGTTTTACATTAGGTACTGGCTGTTCTCTGACGTAGTGCCTGGCCTGTACATTGAGAAGGGCTGGGTGCACGACAGCATTGACTACAGGTATACACTCCCCTTGGAGGAGGCGACCACAGAAGCTGACGACCAGGACGCCTCTGAGGACACGACTAATGGTAGGTTACAGTGGTATCCTGTCCGCTGTTTGGAGAAATAGGCTGTTTGGCTCACAGTGGCAAGCCAAAGCTTGAATTTCTTGTGCTAAGATTGGTTAGGGAACAAACAGCGTGGTGAACAAGATAATGTATCTTTCTTAATTCACCTGAACAACAAAGAGCACAGGCCGTAAAACTGGGTGGGATTCATTAAAGTTTGTTACAGTTTCACACATTTTCTCACCATTTCCTCTGGTTTGGTGGTGGCTGAACGCAACTCGACTAACAGTAATTATGTTGATGGCCCTTTCAGGTGTCGAGAAGGAAGACGACGGTGGCAGTCTAGACGGTGCTCTGATCTACGGAGCCCACCAGGGGGCACCAGTCTGCAAAGAGACCTCCACTCCTAAGCTCGGACAAAACCTCTGGTAGGAAACGCATAGACGGCCATACTGGACTTCAGTATGTTTGGATTTCTTTGTAAACCCATTTCACCTTAAGTGACAATACTGGGACATTGCCTTAATGAGCGTATAGATTGATATATTTCCACAGGCGTTTACGTCGAACTTGTTTTTGTTTTGAAGGTTTGTGTGTGATTCCCCCGGGGACCTCGAGGATCTGGTGGAGAGTCTTCACGCCCAGGGTGCGCGAGAGAGCGAGCTGAAGAACAAGCTGCAATCCAGGTGCGGAGACACGGTGGTACAAACCCCCACCAAATTCCCCTTAGGTTATGTCCGCTCAGTTCTGTTTGGATGGATTGCTAATATATTGTTTGGGGTTAAAAGGCAAGGAGTTAATAAACTGCAGGTGGTGATGTGTGATTGACTGGCTGGGTGTTGTATACAGGTACCAGGATATCCTCCATTCAATCAACCTGGCTCGCAGGGGAACCCCAGGCTTGAGGAGCTGTGACGGTCACCAGGAGCTGCTCAAGTACCTCCGGAGTGACATCATCGAGGTGGCCTCACGACTACAGAAGGGCGGTCTGGGCTACATGGACGACACCATGGATGAGTTCGAGGAGAAGGTAACCGTTTATTCTGACAGTCCAATGACATGTTTTTTTGGGTCATGTGTTTGCACTATTTTTGCTA
Organism: Dallia pectoralis; assembly: GCA_029465975.1. NCBI lineage: Eukaryota > Metazoa > Chordata > Actinopteri > Esociformes > Umbridae > Dallia > Dallia pectoralis. Next base: position 2,129,244 of record CM055748.1, on the reverse strand, counting down.
GGCCTTAATCAGTCCTGGTCAGGTATCATTATGGTTTAGGAGACATTGTTTTATTGTTCATCGGTCCCCGTATTTCTGTATTTCTTCTTTGTGCCCCTCTGCATTCAACAGAACATGATCCTCTGTCTCTGTGCTTCCCTGTTCAGGTGCGTGACCTGGAGGACTTGAAAGACTTTGGGGAGTGTGTCATCACCCTTCAGGCCTGTGTCATCAAGAAGTTCCTGCAGGGCTTCATGGCTCCTAAACAGAAGAAGAAGAAGAAGCAGGAAGGGGAGGAGAGCAGGAAGGCTGAGGAGGTGGACGAGGAGAAGAAGTTGGCAGAGGAGGCCAGGGTAAGTGACACTTGTTTCAGACTGAAGGTGTGCTATTCTCCCTGGAAAAAGAACCAGAAAAATGTGTTCATGTTAATGATGGCTTGGTTAATAAATACATTGTATTGTATGTTGTTCCTTAGCAAATAGTATTTTTGGATAGGTTTGTGGTGGATTTTAATGTAACACGTTTTCTCATTTTTTTTGTTGCCTGCATACAAAGATGTTTCCTCATCTGGTTTATTTTTAAGCATAGGGGGGTTATGGAGGAAGCTTGATTACTATAGGAACAAATGTTGGTGTCAAATTGATAACTGTTCGTTCTGATGGTTGCGTCCCATCAAACGTCTACATTAATGTGATTTAATAAACACTATTATTAAGGACAGTTTGTACTTCATGTTAATATTTTTGGTTTCAGATTCAAACTTTCTGTAAAACAATCGGTACTATTCCCTCCCTAAACCATCTTGAAATAGCACCGTCTTGTTTTGTAAAGGAGATGACTGTCCCCTCAGTTAAAGGGGTAGCAGGTAGACTAACGACACCTGGACCAGTAATTGTTTTAAACATTAAATCAGAAGGCCACTCTTCTCTCTCCGTTATGCAGGTGGCGACGGCAGTAGAGAAATGGAAGAGTGCGATCTGCGAGGCCCAGACCTTCTCCAGGATGCACGTCTTGCTGGGCATGCTGGACGCCTGCATTAAGTGGGACATGTCGGCAGAGAACGCACGCTGCAAAGTCTGCCGCAGGAAAGGTGGGTGATCCCTGGGATTCTGGGAAATGAATTGTGTTAAAGGACCTATGAATTTGTAGGAAACAATTCCTGATGGTGTCTAATTTTGTCTTAAAAGTAAACTGTGCCTAAATCAATTGGCAGTTTGGAACGGTGTTCCCCGAGTTATTGCAATACAGAGACCTGTTAATATTTGTGATGATGATGATGATAGTCACGTTGCCCTTCATCCGTCCCACCAGGCGAGGATGACAAGCTCATCCTGTGTGACGAGTGCAACAAGGCCTTCCACCTGTTGTGTCTGCGTCCGGCCCTCTACCGGATCCCCCAGGGAGAGTGGCTTTGTCCTGCCTGCCAGCCGGCTGTTCAGAGACGCTGCTCCCGTGGAAGGTAAGAAACACACGACGACACCTCTGCAAGCACAGCTCCCCTTGTACAGCAAGATGTTACGGGGATGCTGTGAAACACACTTGGCACATACCCAAGTGTTTGTTTTGACCTGCTGGTTGTCCCTCCTGGGTTTACATGTTCTTGTGAACTGCTATGGACGGAAGACAGTTTTCTGCTTCGACACTTGTTGTCTGGAGGAACTGTTCATGCGTTGAATTCTCACCGCTAGTTGTTGTTCCAGAAACTACAAGGAGGACATTGAGGACGAGGAGGATTCTGAGCAGGAGGAGGAGTCTGAATCTGAGGACTTTGACGATGATGACGATGACGAGGATAACGATTACAAGGCTGTCGGCCACAGCTGTGAGTATTTTTGACCTCTTTACTTGTGCTGTGTTCATCAGTACTTCGTTGTTCACTTTCATGTCTACTAGCACTGAGGTAGGGTCTGTCCTGGAGTGTGGAAGTGGTTCTACATGGCTACTAGCACTGAGGTAGGGTCTGTCCTGGAGTGTGGCAGTGGTTCTACATGGCTACTAGCGACCTTTAGCAAACTATGCCCTCCATCAGGGTACTCAGCCATTTCCCGTGTGGCCAGAGGTAACTGGCCGGAGTTAAGGACAGGAATGCTGAGCTCATTCTCTCCCTGTCCACAGTCTGTGTTGTTTTTCCATCAGCCCTGGGAGACACTTTGATCTGCTCGGCTTTTCACCATCAGTTAGCAGACAGTATGTGGCAGAGTGATCCTCTGTGAGCTTAGGCCTGAGTGCAAGCTAGCAACACACGAGTCTACATGTTATTTTGCCAACCAAACTGACAGGGCCTGACTTGGGATTCTCAATACATTTCCACCCGGTGCGTTGTGCATTTCCAGGTCACTTAACACAGGCGTGTCGGGGGAGATTGGGTTTTGTTTTAGGACGTCTGTCTGATGACTAAAAAGTTCTGCCTACTTTTTAGAAATTCTGTGATAAAGCGCAATTCCTTTTAATATAGCTGTTCATGATTTTCGATTGTGTGTGTGTGTGTGTGTACACCGTGTGACTGGGTTGTTCTGCTTCAGTGCGACCAAGAAAAAAGACCAAGCACTCTAAAGCATCCAAGGGGTCCAGTAAGGGTGGATCAAAAAAGCACTCTCCCCCCACCAAGGCCAGCAAACAGAAGGCCCGGCCCAGCAGTCCTGCCGACATTGATGAGCTGGTGAGAAAACAAATAAATGGTCTCAAACACTTTCATCTGGGACTCCCAATACGTTATGTGGGACAAGACGGCATCCATGTCGAAAATGTGACTCACTTTCTGTGTGTGTGGGGTGTGCCTACAGGTGCGTCAGAGCACCAAGACAGGTGTGCGACGACAGGCTCTGGAGCTGGAGAGGTGTGAGGAGATTCTGCAGAAACTGGTCAAGTTTCGTTACAGCTGGCCCTTCAGGTGAGTCTGATACCCCACTGGTCAGCTAGTCGAACATTATCACGTTTGCATTTGAAAATTGCCACTCAAAAGTGTTTCAACTGGACTGATGGAGTAATCTCAAGAAGTTTTGGCACACTTCAATTTAACTGAGCAGAAGTTATGGTTAATTTCATAAATGTGCCAATACTGTTTGTGTTTCTTTAATAAACCCTGATCCCACCCCAGGGAGCCAGTGTCGGTGGAAGAGGCCGAGGACTACTACGACCTCATCACCAACCCCATGGACTTCCAGACTATGCAGGCCAAGTTCAGCAAGGGCCAGTACCGCCATGCCCAGGACTTCCTGGAGGACATCAAGCTGGTCTTCTCCAACGCCGAGGAGTACAACCAGACGGGCAGCTCGGTGCTCTCCTGCATGGCCAAGACGGAGCTGAGCCTCACTGATCTCCTCCAGAAGCTCCTGCCCGGACTCAGCTACCTGCGCCGCCGCCAGCGGAAGAGAGTCGTACAAACCCCCCAGGTCTCAGACGACGATGATGATAATGATGATGACGAGGAGGTGGAAGAGAGAGAAGAAGAGGCAGAAGCAATTCGGAAGGGGCGTAAGATGAATGGCAAAGGCAAGGTAGGTCGTCCCCGGAAAGAATCTGCAGACCAGGGAAAAGGAGGAAAAAGAAGGGGTGAGGGGGAGAGCGAGGAGGGGGGCAGGGCAAAGAGGAAGAGCAAACGGGCAGTAGCCACGTCCAGCCGGAGAGACTATCGGGAGCAGGAGAGCGACGGCGAAGAGTGCGGCAACCGGAGAACTCGGAAACGGGGCAGTCGTGGAGGAGACAGGGGCGATGGTGAGGGGGAAAACGGGGCCAGCCAGCGACATTCCAAGCAGAAGAAACGCTCGTAATGAAGTCCAGGGTGCTTTTTTATGTTTGTCCTTTTCCAATTTTCTGCTCCTAAAATGAGAACAGAACCCGCCTCCCAATCCCGGAACAATGGACATCAGCTTCTCAGAAGGAGTTTTGTGTTTTTGGTTTTGTGTTTATATTTTGGAGGGGGAAAAAAGAATAACGGATTTATATTTGTAACGCAATTTAATATTTGGTGACTTTTTTCAAACTAAGAAATGCACATTCACAGACAGGGATTTGTCAGAGCTCTTATTACTTTCTTTAAAATGTACCCCTCCCCCATTCTGTATACCCCACTTCCTGGTCAACTCCCACCGGTTTAGAGTTGTATTTTAGCTTCTGTGCAGCTTGGATGGCGAGCGTTGAGCTGGTAACCAGGAAAGAACAGCCATTTTCTAGATTTACTTTATTGTTTTGCGCGTATTTGCTTTTTTCGACATGACGAAACACAGACTTCTGGGAAACCCAGCCATGTGACCGCACCAGGAGGCGCGTGTGTGCGTGTCCCTGTGTATTTTTCCTCCAAGCATACATGTGAACACGTGCGCACACACACACCCACACACACACACACACACAGAGCCAAGTCGTCACTCAAACATTGAACCACAGAGAATACAGGTTTTGATGTCTGATTGTTTCCAGTGTTAGTTACGGTGACAATCTCTGTGGAAACGGCAGTGCATTTTTGAACCCCTCTCCACAGAGAACTTTATTGTACATGAAGCAGCACACTCTGATTTGTGTTGTCGTCCCTTGTCCACTCTTCCACCATAATGTCCTCAGGTTGATTAAGTCAATGGCCTCATAACTCAGCCCTGTTGTCTTCCCTTTGCAAAACTCCCTGTTTTTTATTTCACATGCCTGATCTTTTAACTAGTGTTTAAACCACTAAGATGAGTGTCGCAAACTGCATGGACATTTGTTTGTTGACTGTAAAACTGCCATTTTGAGATCCAGTGACTGTTTCGTTGCACATATAGCTGAGTTTGATTCAACAGCCATCGCGTATAGATTACTGGTGAGCTTATGTTCGCTTCCTCTCAAAGATTGGTCAGCAGTCATTGTTCCGCCATTATGTCGTCCATATAAGGTATGGTTGGTAGGTGGGCTGTGTTGGTGGGCTTGGTTGATATCAATCAGTGCCAGGTCATTGTGGCTGCTTCAGTTTCCTTTGTTTTTCCACTCGGCGGCATCAGATGGCGCTGTACTCCTGTGAACCTCATGTCTCGTTCATGTCTTTTTATGCTAATTCTGCATTAGGGTTGAAGTGTGTTCAACGGCCTTTCCCTTGTGTGTGTGTGTGTGTGTGTGTGTGTGCGCGCATGTATACTGAGGTTGTGTGTGTGTGTGTGTACACCATGTACTATAATCACGCCGTTGACAGGAAAGGGTCTTTGTTCAGTAATTCTGAGATGCGGTCTCAGGCTAGCAATGTACAGACAGCAGGTTAGGTAGTGATTTAAAATACAGGTGTCTTGATTTAATCGCAGTTCTGTACTGTCCATTGCAGTATTGTTGAGCTGTATTTCACGTCTGTAATTAAAATATCAAGCCCATTTGATCTTATTTGGTTGTTATGATTTGGGCTGTTTTTAAAAAGCGCTTTGAGTTGTATTTTTTTGGAGGAACAAAATTTTACACTTTTTATATTTATAGTCTCAACTGGGTTTGGGATTGGACAGGATTGAGGCTAAGGTGAATAATTCTTATGATGACATGGTTTAGATGTTAAACAATTTTTTTTTGTTTTTGAGAACTAGTATTGTCCCCCTTGTTGTCACTGCCAATAGTAAACCTTATGATTGTTAACTCACGGGGGAGAGATTAGTGTTTTCTTTTACTTTTTAATAAAACATCATACAATGATAATTTTTCTGCTGTCTTGTTTTTCAACATGGACTTTGTTGTACTTCTTAAATTACAGAAAGGTAAGTCTTTGTATAAACATTAACCTGAGCCGTGCTTGGTACGGACATCTTGTTGCATGAAGAATTATAGAATGCTCTGTGCTTGTAGTTGGGGTATTTCCATAGTGAAGTAATTTATTCTTCGCTATTGGCGGATCCCTACAGGTGCGGTAGTTGTACATGGTTCCAAAAGAGTCATCTGTGGGGAACCCTCCAATGTGCTATCTCCTCTGTGTAGACTACATCAAAGTGCTGGTTGGCCCTGGGGCTCTGCCCATGGTAAACGTGACGTTAGCCACTAGAGGACTCTATCATTCTCTATGCTGTGGTGATGGTTTCATGGCCTCCTCTGGATACACATGGTTTTGGGGGTGACCCATTCTTCACTGTCAACCAAAGAAACATGCCATTCTTTTAATTACTGACACTAGTGTTGTCCTTGGACATCAGATGGCACCAGGTAATTATCTCTAGTCACTGGTGAGGCACACGGGCTCCAGACTAGAGGGACGGGGTGCAGAGAAGAGAGTTATACGGGAGAGTGGCTTCTGGACGGATCATGTGCTTATCCAGGTGATTGCTCCCCGGTTTCCACTTGGAGACCTGCTCGGTCAACCACATAGGGAGTTATCCAGATTAAAGGTGCTATTTTATTTCGGTCTCATTCCTAATCAAGCCAATGAGTATGCTGTCAAGACACATATTTATGTCATTGTCCCAAATGCCCCTGGAGGCAACTGTCCAAAAATCAAGCATCTGAGTCTAAGTATTTCTCCTTGTGGTTACTGTTTATTCCAGAGTCTTGACCTCAAAACCATTTGGTTACTTCGGAACATGTGGTATTCTCCCCGTGGTGGAGGTAAGCGCATGTATCTATATCATCCATTTTAATGTGGTTCAGATAAAAAAGTAAATAAAAATAAAAAACTTGGGTCACATCTGCCTGGTCAGGCCAGAACCGTCTATATACATTTGAATTGGCTCAGCTGCGTGCGTGCGTGCGTGTGCGTGTTAATCTACATTTTGGGTCGTGACCCATGCTGGCGGGTGTACGTGGCACATCTTTTGTTGATCGCTTAAGTGGTTAAAACCGTTGTGACGATGCCATCAGAAGAGCTTACTACTAAACTCAGATTCAATGTACTGGACCTGAATACACGGGTAGATTTTAGTCTGTTTAATAAAACTTCATAATGTATGCACATTTCATGGTGTCTTCTACTGACATGTCGTTTATAATAAAAGGGCAGACCAATCAACCTACATATTACATACAACTCCTCCAGTTGACCTTGATGTGACCTTTCCTGGGAAAAACATTCGGTTCCAATCTTATCAGCTGTATAACTAGAGTAGATCCCAGAATGCTTCAGCAAATCTTTCTGTAGTCAGATGACGCATGGCATTGTGTCCACCAGCTGGTTGACCTGTATGAATAATGTAACGATTGGCTGGTTGGGGGGAGGGGTTAGAACATCATCTCCCCACCCCCTTCTCCCCTACATTTATGTGACCCTCTTATATACCCGTCGGAAGAACATTTATCTGAAAGTATGACTACACAACTATGAGGACACTGGGTCAAAAGCTCAAGCAAACAGCGCCTCTGAGGTATACAATCACTAGCAGGGCTTCAACCTACAGGTATGGGTGTATTGAACAGTGTGGCCAACTTCAGGTACATGGAATTGTAGTTTCTCCCTATTACAGTGTTGTTCTGTTCGGTGCCTAGTGAACAATAATAATTTTAAACAGCTGGCCGGGGACACCTACATGTTTGCAGGTGAATACTTAACACGTACCGAGTCACCATTGACCTACTCTGTCCTGCGCTGACTGCCAGTGGGAGCAAGCGAGCTGTGCGTTTGGTGGTGGGCAAATATTGACCCAGAACTTCTGTCCAAACTCTGCTCAGTGCAGAGGGCATGTGGCAGCTGCACGTGAAACATGTTTTATGGAGGAATTCACAGGGGATTAGGTGGATATCTGTGTTACAAACACAGTGGTTTGAATGCTGATATACTGATGATGCTAACAGCCAATCGGCATACCGAATCAAACAACCTGGCTTATAAGCGTCTGTATACCGTGGATTAGACATCACTGTTTTAACTGCTCTTATCGTAGTAGGTGTCATCATGCAGACAGTAGACAGACTGTGCCACAGAATGACAAACATGTCCTGAAAATGAGACCTCACCGAGTCTATCAGCGACCATGAAATACCCTAACAAAACCTATTCTTCCATAAACAAATCTCCATACTCCCTACTCTATACTTCTCTACACAAATTTCTAGACGGACGTAAGTGCTCTTCTCCTTATATTGATGTATATATTTTTAACAAATTCATTAGAAACGCAAAATGTCAAAATAATGCAGTTCCTAGGCTTAGTTTCCTGTTGAGGAAAAGCAGAGTATGAGACTCGCTACTCCTTTCCCCTTCCTGACCCCGGACCAGTACATAATGATCCAGCTTCTGGTACATATCACAGTCTTCTACAGCTGGATCTAGAAATAAACATTTTCCGAAGCCCTCACCAGATCAGACATAGTTGGCCTGCTTCCTGGCTAAATCTGTTTGCCTTTGAGAGGTGGAATAAAGAAGTGCTCCCCTGTGTCATGGTGAGCGCTGTGGCATTTAAAGGTTCAACAAGTTACATTGTGCATTTCGCTTATGTTGTCACACAGTGGACTTCAATGAGAACGTAACCGTTAAAGTGTTTCTACCAGTCTAACAACCACCTAACGATTCACCTCCTACACAGCCGAACAAAACACTGGCAGCGGTGTATAGAAAAAATAAAACCGGCCGCAGCTGTCTCAGTTCTACAGGAGGTCAGATTCCTGTAAAAGAAAACGGAAGGCTCGTCAGAGGTGTGACTATGTGCAAGTGAGCCCCATTCAGGTGTGTGTGTGTTTAATGTGAAGCAGTCACAGGGGCTGGGGACGGCTCCATAAAGGACCCTTTGAATGGCGAGGCGCTGGCTAATGCACAGCAGATGTGGCGGAAAGAATATACACACAGGTTGAGTGGACCTCCGCCGCCAGGCAACAGGAGCCCCGTCCAGGGAAGGCAGCCAGACGGCGGGGAGACACTTGGCTTCACTGGTCCCTCCGAGTCTGGAGGTCCCGGCTTTATACAGGCTTTATGCCACGTCTCTTGGCTCCGACGCCGGCAGGGGCCAGGATGGCGCCTCTTGGCCAATTAACATCCTCTCACACCGTTAGCACAGCCAGGTAACACACGATACACTCAGCGTCTGAGCTGGGCAGCTGACAAAAAGGGCGACGTGGCCCCGCCAAGATAATCTATGGGACCTTCCATTGAGCTGGGTAACACACAGGTAACACACAGGGCCCTATTCACTCTCACACACTCTTCATCTGTCAATATGGCCACTTTGGCCAGGTGATCACAAAGGGAAACAGTTGGTTTATGATACAACAAGACCTGGCTGCTTTAATGGCATTTAAACTCCAAATGAACTTCTGTCATGGGATCCCCAAAACTCAACTCTATTTACAACTATTTGTGATTATTATAATAGAACTAAATGTGTTTTAAAATCATAAAAGGTTGGACATCTAAATTGTTGTATTTTTCATGACTATAATTATATAAAATAATAACTATGATTAACTAATTGTTATGCATAGCCCGACCTAGGCCTGGACTTCCTCTGTATGTTAATAGTAAATGAGTTTACACTTTGTTTAACCTTTATTTCTACCATGGGCATTGCATGTCAGAGCAACAACCATGCCATGGAACCAAGTCCAAGGAACTCTCCCTAAACCTCCAATATAAAATTGTGTAGAGGCATAGAAAGAAAACAAGGTAGTGCACACAATTTGGCTAACACCATACCTACAGTGAAGCATGGAGGTGCGAGCATCGTGCTGTGGGGATGTTTTTCAACAACACTAATGTTGAGACTGGTCAGCATTCAAGAAAAGATGAATGGAGCCAAATTCCGAAAGGTCCTTGAAGAAAACCTGATCCAGAATGCACAGAACCTCACACTGGGGTTAAAGGTTAATCTGTCGGTATAACACCGACCTGGCAACCCTGAAGGGACTTTTGACAATTCTACTGTTTGTAAATGGCCTTTCCACAACATGGACATGAACCCAATTGACCATCTGTGGGAAAACCTGATCACATTTCACTCCCCGTTCAAACTGACAGAGCTTGACAGGATCAACAAGCTGGACTGGGAGTAACTACCCCAATCCAGCTCCACCAAGCTGGTAGAGGCATACCTAAGGAAAGTAGTGATTGCTTTGGAAATTGGAAAAAGTGAGGGGTCAGAATACTTACCATGGCACTGTATTTATACAACCAATACATTTGTTTCATAATATAATAAAAAAACTGAAAAATCTCTAACTTACACACAACTAGAATATGCAGTATAAGTGAAATTCAATGTATACATTATTTTTTGGCTTAAACAAAGTGTGGATTCCTTCAGGAAAAACAGTGACATGGTGGATCTTACTAGTGATACTATAGTGCACACTCTAGTGAAGATATCTGTGTACCTTCATTACATCTGTAATTTCTAGGGGGAGAATGAGAGAGCTATTATTTCAATTTAACCCCTTAGTGAGACCTCGTACTCCCAGTAAAGGGAGAGGAGCTACTGTGACCTCAAGGTGTTTCTGCCTCGTCTGACCGATTATGAAAACAAACAATCCAGGGAGAAGTTTCACACCATCAGCACCTTTGGTGTGGACACACTGTATCGCCCCCAGGCTTTCCCCCGCCCCCCTAAGCACACACACACACACATGGCCTCATGACCTTTTGTCCCACCACCGAGATGGGCCCCGGGAGGAAGCTAAGGCCCAGGCTACCTCACCTCACTGCAGGGGCATCACTTTCACTTTTAATTAAAATCTAACACAGTCGGGAGGATCGCCACCCCTCTAGCGCTCCTTCCTGCCTCGCGTGGCAAGTAGACCGGGCCGGCCAGATGTTTGCACAAGCACAGATAAATATCCAAGTGGCAGCTTTCACTGTAAGACAATCTGTTCACAGTGTCGTTTGTCGGATTAGCGGAGGTTAACGCAAACATGGGGATTGTGTTCCTGGTGCGTTTCCCAACTCAGTGTAAACACCTCAGGCCTCGGCTTCCACTCCTGTCTGAACACCCCCCCTCCATTTCCAGCTCCCCCGCGGCCGTTTGTTTTAGTAGCGGAGCCCGTGGAGGAGTGTTTGGTTATGTAGCGTGTCACACAGCGGCCGCGTCAGTGTTGGATACACTATGCATGACCGGGACCAGAGCTCGTGAGAGAGACCAAGGTGCTGGATATCTCCCTTTGGTCTCCCCATCCCCCACTCTGAGAGAGACCAAGGTGCTGGATATCTCCCTTTGGTCTCCCCATCCCCCACTCTGAGAGAGACCAAGGTGCTGGATATCTCCCTTTGGTCTCCCCATCCCCCACTCTGAGAGAGACCAAGGTGCTGGATATCTCCCTTTGGTCTCCCCATCCCCCACTCTGTCCTCGCCGAGGAACCGTTTTACGACGATTCGGTCGAACAAAGCTTGCAGAATTCTTCTCGTTGGCTTCGATTAAGGCTTTGTCTCAGAGTGCCCTAACCGTCTTTCTCAGGATACCACGCTGAGCGAGCACACACACACACACACACACACACACACACACACACACACACACACACACACACGCACACGCGCGCAAGCACATACGCAATTAACTCATAGTCACACAGAGACACACACACTTACCCAGATCTATGGCCCCTTCACAGTGTCCCGGCAGCTGGACAACAGACCGGCTCGGATCCATGTAAACGCTGCAGGCGTCAGTTGATGAGCACCGGGCTCGATGTGTCTGTGACTCTGGCCTGCGGTCTGGAGCCACTAATAGGTACCGGGACATATCTGCCCAGCGGTGTGCAGATCTTAACAAGGCCTTTCTTAGGCTGTAAACAAGGCCAGATGCACGGCAGACTAACCAATGCAGGAAATACCTTATTACCACAACAAGGCAGGTCAGAGCAGGATGAAGTGGAACCGAGAAGAGGGCTTCGAGACAGAGGTATGGAACGCTCTAATCCCATGTGCAGCTGCTGGCCCTGAACGTTCACCCAACCATCAGATGCATCGAAATCATCCAACAGCGTACATCACCAGTCTTTCCACAACGGCCATTGTCAGGCAGTGGATTCTGTTTTACATGGAGTCTGGATGAGATGTTTACACCCGCACAATATAGCACCGTGTTCGTTCTAACATAACTGAAGTGTCTCACACACAAAGAGCAGTTTTGTTTCGGTGAGTTTGCGGTGGATTTCAGAAGAGTCCTCTCCATCTGTGGTACACAAAAGGTCCAGTGTGTATAAAAGACTGAGGCCTTCAGGCGACCAGCTGTTTCCCTTTAAGTCCTGAGTGGTCTAAGGTACAGTGATCAGCCTAAGTCAACAGGCCTGGCAAGAAAACTGGTTTAATTGATGATGAGGAAAATGGAGCCAATATGTTCGAACTTCAGAGAGAAGCCAAGGAAATGTGTCCGTCCAAAACCATTTAGAACCCACAGTGGTTCTCCATGGCCTTCCGTTACATTTCTCTTCAACAACAGTATTTGTCGAAATATCACAAAATGTGTTTCTTGATGCTAAATTTAGGTGTACCGTATGTCAAAAAATAACATGAAACATACAATTTTATTACTTTCAATATTTAAAATGATATGGAACCAAGTTAAATTATTAACTAAATTAATATATTTTGCCACCTTATTGAGAAATATTTCCCAATGGCTTTTCTTCCGTCACAAGTTTTCATAATTGAAGTCCCACAGCGCAGTGGCCGTCACCCTCGAGCCACTCCGAACACAACCCACAAACACTGAGATCGCCCTCCCAAGGTTGGGGGTTGTATTGATTGTGCTGTGGCTCCGGGGCGGGTCTAATTTAGTCTCTCTCAAAAGCCGCCATCGCCTTAAAAAAGGTCCAGAAGACACAATGGTTCTTCAAGCTCCAGGTGTGTTGTTGTTCTGAAATCCACCGCAAACTTTGCTTTGTTTCAGAAATGCAAAGTTGTACTTTTGTATGAAACAGTTATAATTGGGTCACACTGGTCGTGTTGTGGGTCAATCTCAAGTCATTAAGAGGGCAGTTGGCCCGAGGGATTAAAACATCTGGCCCAGTAACCAACAGGTTGCGTTATTAAATCTCTCAGCATGTGAGGTGAAAACCATCTGTTGTGTTGTCCTGAAGCAAGACATTTCAATCAAATCGCTCCCTGGCAGCTCATTGCAGCAGCCCCCCGGGTTAAATTTCTGTTGGCCCTTATGTGCAATTGACAAATATCTCCTTTCCCTAGGGACTGTGAGGGGTGTAAAGTGCAAGCACACAGTGAAGAGAGGCCAGGCCTGAGCATAAATGCAGACTCTTATATCCTGTCCTTTACAATTCCCTTCTCGTTTTGAGTGTTTCTATAAAGCGTGGCAAACGCAGCATGGTTTTGTGTTCATTGTTATTTTTGTTGTCTTTTGTAGCTCCTGCTCTCTTTCTCTCCGCTCAAGAGAGGCCACTGGAGATTGCCTAGCAACCGTTTCAAAATGGCAACTACAAAAGCTACAAAAGGCGTGATCTCTCTCAAAAGCCTGACCTACATAATCCAAAGCTTCTGATCAACAGCGCAACAAAACAACCCAATGAAAGTGGGCGAGGTGATTTTTGAACCCTCAAAGAAATGCTTGCCATTGCTAGCTTGCACCAGATCTGAAAAAGGAATGAATATATTCAACACCGGAATTAAATCAAATAAACATGCATTAAATGAATGCATCTGCGATAAAGGAAGAGTGGCAAAGGCAATTCGGCGTGATCACAGCGACGCTGTTGACTTGTTAGCATCTTCACAGCGACAGAAGCACAATCGCTCTCTCTTCTCTGACTCATCCAGCAGTCCAGAGGCAGAAGGGATGAGACGCTTTCAGAGATCTGTCTCCCAGTTATTGATCAAAGAGACACAGAAATAGGAAAATTCCAACTGCTTTGAACTTTTTGCTAAAGAGTTGTCTCCACCAAATCCAACTAAAGTGCAATCTGTGGTTAATGTTCCTGTATGCTCTTTGAAGCCTTTGGCCTGTGGATCTACGGATATACCAGCTGTAGTGTAGCCTCAAATATAAAACTTCATATTTATTTTATTTAAAATAAAACATCAGCTGGTCAAGCTCACAATGCCGGAGACTTTAGTTTTGCCTCGGCTGAAACGTTCAATGTGTATTTTTTTGCCAGTGCCGGGTTCCTGCTCTTCTTCAGTGTACCAGGATCCCTGGACCTCAAGTCAATGTTAATGTTTTACTGATATACATATCACAGAGTGAGAGTTACCTATCTAATAGAATTCAGTGGGTCTTCTTTGAAGCCTTTCAAATGCTAATTCGGCGGTGTGGAGTACCGCAGCCCGGCTCTATAGGGCATTTTCTCTTCTCAGCTTGTGCCACTGACCCTCCATTAACCTTGAATAGGTTACAACTGATGTCTTAAACGAAAAAAAGAAATAACTGAAACTAAGTAGGTTTAGCGGTTCACGATATTTGGCTAGCCAGCGATGAGTTATTCTTTGTACTGTAGCTAGCTAGCACGACATATCAAATGCCGTTGTTATCACATGCCCCACAATACGTGACAAATATTCTGCTCAACATATATTGTGTTTTTGGGTAACTTTCTGCATTTGAGTTGGATTGACGTCTACCCTGAATTTAACGTCAGCAGGGTACATTTTCGGAGCGACTGGAGACCGCCTCGTTCAAGCGGACCTGGGCAATTTGGTGTGCGCACCTGGGTCCAATTCATACCCTCCCCCCCTGCCTAAAATAGCAATTTCCCACTCTGAGATTGATTTCACACATTCTTCATCCGACGATTAGGTGACAAAAGGGTTTGAATGTAGCCAACCTCATGCAAATGGTTCTGTTCACGTATGTGTATTAAATGGTTGTAAGTGCCTGTGTGATGGTATAAGAAACAGACAGACAGGGTTGAACTGGCAGACTAAGAGCCCAGTGGGAGACCAGCAGTGGGAGACCAGCAGTGGGAGACCAGCAGTGGGAGACCAGGAGTGGGAGACCAGCAGTGGGAGACCAGCAGTGGGAGACCAGGAGTGGGAGACCAGCAGTGGGAGACCAGCAGTGGGAGACCAGGAGTGGGAGACCAGCAATGGGAGACCAGCAGTGGGAGACCAGCAGTGGGAGACCAGCAGTGGGAGACCAGCAGTGGAGGGCTCGAGCTGTGTGAACTCCACTGCTATTCTCAGACTGGGGCATTTTCATGGAAAGCATCTCTTTGGGGCCCACAGGTTTTCAATGAGCTCATTTACACATCAAAACGGCCCAGGAAAGGGATAGTGCTTAAAGGGAGTGGGGGGGGTGTATGAGTGGGGGAGTGTATGAGTGGGGGAGTGTATGAGTGGGGGTTGGTTGAGTGGACGGGTGGGGGTGGGGGGTGGCTATTGAATGAAGTGAGGGAGTGGAAGTAAGAAATGGACAGTAACCAAGGATTCTTTTCTCCCCTCCTCATGTTGGACCTGGAGGTTCCAACCGCTCAGTACTCTAATCAGAGACATGACCAGACGGACGGATCACATTCACACTGAACACCATCACAATCACACTGAACACAATCACACTGAACACTGAACACAATCACATTCACACTGAACACAATCACATTCACACTGAACACAATCACGCTGAACACTGAACACAATCACATTCACACTGAACACAATCACATTCACACTGAACACGATCACATTCACACTGAACACAATCACACTGAACACTGAACACAATCACATTCACACTGAACACAATCACGCTGAACACTGAACACAATCACATTCACACTGAACACAATCACATTCACACTGAACACAATCACATTCACACTGAACACGATCACATTCACACTGAACACGATCACATTCACACTGAACACGATCACATTCACACTGAACTCGATCACATTCACACTGAACATTCACACTGAACTCGATCACATTCACACTGAACACAATCACATTCACACTGAACTCGATCACACTGAACCCTGAACACAATCCCACTGAACACAATCACATTCACACTGAACACAATCACACTGAACACTGAACACAATCACAATCACACTGAACTCGATCACACTGAACCCTGAACACAATCCCACTGAACACAATCACATTCACACTGAACACAATCACACTGAACACTGAACACAATCACAATCACACTGAACTCGATCACATTCACACTGAACACAATCACATTCACACTGAACACAATCACACTGAACACTGAACACAATCACACTGAACACAATCACATTCACACTGAACACAATCACATTCACACTGAACACAATCACATTCACACTGAACACAATCACATTCACACTGAACACGATCACACTGAACACGATCACACTGAACACGATCACATAGACACTGTCTGCTCATTATATTTACCTTCTATTGAAGGTTATGCTATTTGTCTGGGGTGTCAGTGTCAATAACCTGTGGGGTTCCAGAGAGCGGAGATAGAGACATTAGTAGATCTTTTTAAGTCCTGCTTACAGTTGCCTAACAACTTGTACTTGGACATTTTCAGGGTGGTCCAGTTTGTCTGTGTTGTCTGACAGAGAGAGATAGTAACTCGGGTTAACAGCTGAGTCTTGTTCAAGAAAAAAAGCCCTGTCCAGGGAAAATTTTAGACGAAGGAAAAGCTAATCACTCCTGAAAAGGGTAAAATTTGGCTAAAAATTGCCAGCATAACGGAGGCAGAAAAATCCATATATCTCAGGATAGTTTACGAATGTACCCTGTCATTTATAGCAGTGCTTATTTTTTATCAATATCTTGGGGTTTTCTTTGCTGTTCGGCCAGAGAGCTCAAAACAAATAAACGAAGGACAGAATCTTCCATCCATACTTCTATACTCAGCCTTTGTAATCTGAGAAAACACAGATATTACTGGCAGTTTCAGCGGAGCAAGTCAAGTCACAGTGCTATAATCCAGAGGTTGCAGCAGCAACTTGTTGAACCGTGAACTCGTTTTTAGATGTGGTTTTAAATCTAATGACTGTGTCCAAGCGACACGCTCCAAAGAAAACACACAATCACTTTCAATATTTACGCCGTAGCTCTTTGCCGAGCAATGGACAATGTCTGCTCTGGCCATGAAAAGAAAGAACACAGGCTAACCCAATCTACCTTTCCTTCCTTAGTAAATCCGTTTTCCTCAATCTAAATTTGATGGCAGTTGTTCAGTTGATTTAGTCTAAAAGACAAACATTAAAAAACAGCAAAAGGTACTCGTTACCACTGCACCAAATATGCAGTGGTAAAGTCACAGCCTCACAGTTTACTGTGTCGCCACGAGACCAGAGTTTGAATCTTGCTCGTGGTTGATCTCAGGGGTCCCCAGAGGCTGGTGTCATTGGTCGAATCTGTCTTAGTTTTGGGGGTTCGTTACAGATTTTGGCTGACTTGTGTTATTGCGCTTTAGCAACTCACTGTGGCAGCTAGTTCGTCTGTGAGCTCAGTCAAGTAAATGGTAAGAGAGCGTGTTCCTTCTGGCTCATAAGGATTCCGGTGGACTTTCTGGTTGGACAAGCAGCATGATGGGAGCCAGAACAACATCAGATGTTGCTTGGGGATAATATGCCTTGGCATTGACTGTCCTGAGTCCGTTAGGCGTTTCTGCAATGAAACAGGACCCCTGGTTGTGACAGTATTCCATGCCATCACTGTGTTGCCTGACACTGAACTAAATTACACAATTACATCTACAGTGAAGGAAGAACGTATTTGATCCCCTGACGATGTCGTACGTTTGCCCACTGACAAAGACGTGATCGGTCTTTTATTTCAATGTTGTTGTTTTTTTAACAGTGATAGACAAAATAACAACAAAAAAATCCAGAATAACACATTTCCAATAAGTTATAACTGTATTTGCATTTTACTCAGTGAAATAAGTATTTGATCCCCTGTCAATCAGCAAGATGTCTCTCTTAATGGGACTGCTCCCAATTATAGCTTGTTACCTGTATAAAAGAAACCTTTCACAGAAGCAATCAATCAGATCCGTCTGAAGTTTGCCAACGAACAACCGAATGATTCCCAAGAAAACTTGGTGTAAGTGTTGTGGTCAGATGAGGACAAAATCAATCAAAAGTATTTGGCATCAACTCAACACGCCGTGTTTGGAGAAGGAAGAATTCTGCCTATGACCCCAAGAATACCATCCCCACCATCAAACATGGAGGTGGAAACATTATGGTTTGGGGCTGTTTTTCTGCTAAGGGGACAGGACAACTTCACCGCTTCAATGGGACGATGGATGGGGCCATGTACCGTGAAAGCTTGGGTGAGAACCTCCTTCCTTCAGCCAGGGTGTTGAAAATGGGTCATGGATGGGTATTCCAGCATGACAATGACCCAAAACACACGGCCAAGGCAACAAAGGAGTGGCTCAAGAAAAGGCAAATTGAGGCCCTGGAGTAGCCTAGCCAGTCTCCAGACCAAAATCCCATGGAAAATCTGTGGATGGAGCTGAAGGTTCAAGTTGCCAAACATCAGCCTTAATACCTTAATGACTTGGGAAGGATCTGCAAAGAGGAATGGGACAAAATCTCTCCTGAGATGTGTGCAAACCTGGTGATCAACTACAAGGAACGTCTGACCTCTGTGCCAACAAGGGTTTTGCTACCAAGTACTAAGTCATGTTTTGCCAAGGGAGTAAAATGCTAATTAATTTATAACTTATTTTAAATGCGTTATTCTGGGTGTTTCTGAAGGAAACAACAGAGACAAAGACATGCAATAACAAATCTGTAGGATGCTGTTTGAAATTTGTGGAACGTCTTGCTAAGAAAAAATATATAAATCGAATTTATATCTCCACAGCATCTTAAATTTGTCCTCTCGCAAATTAGATGTTAACTGTTGGACTAGTGCAGGGATCTGACCTACTTTAATTGTGTCGTTCTTGATCAAAGTGTTGTGTATTTGCATGGGGATCAAAGAGAATGGAGGAAGGAGAGAGAGAGAGAAGGGCCAGTGGTTGAGGAAAAGGATTAGCACAACCATGAATTAAATATATTTCTCTGTGAAACAGCTCGCTAATTTTAAAGAGGGCGACACAAACATTGATACTTGCCACGACTGTCACTCTATTCATCAAACATTCTCTTTGAGGGTTAGTGTGTCCTGGATGCGGACGGGATCCAGGCTATTTACAGTATGAAGCACATCAACATGAACATTTGGTAGAATAGAAAACAGCTCAACAAGGACCAAATGGACAGGAAAATAAAAAACAAATGGTGGCTGTTAATGTCCTGCGACCATTGTCACGTACATAACAGGCTGCCGCATTGGATAAGACATTTGCCAATTAAAAGTTATACATTTGTAAAAGGCAGTTGGCATGTTGGCATTGGTCTGCTTCACCGAACTGCTATAATCAAGCACAATTAATGCAGGTTGTCCCGGCTTAATGAAATGCATTACATACACAGGTAATGAATATATATATATATTCATTACTCCCAAGTCCCTGCAGATCATTAGTAATGCATTCCCAGATCCCAAGATGATATATATGTATATCTATATCTATATCCCCAGGCGCCGTGACGTGGAAGTCAAATCAGGTAACTGATTAGGGCTGCCCCCTGCACCTCAGGGTTGGGTAAAATGCAGAGAACACATTTCAGTTGAAGGCATTCAGTTGTACAACTGACAATATTGGTCTATTCTATTCTATATATCTCTCTCTTTCCCTCTCTCGCTCTCCCTCATATACATATATAATTATAATTATCTCAATTGTATTATTACTGTCAATTATTACCACTATGTATGTATTTTTTAAACTGGACATTAAGAAATGAACCATGACGAAAAACAAAAAATGTGCAAGTTAATGTGCAAGAATGCTACTTTCAGTGATAAAGCCAAAGCAATGAAATTCAACATTTGAAAATATTCAGAGGTCAGACGGTCACACAGCTATTCTCGAATTAACTCAAGAATAACATTTTTGAGGTGTCACAGTGATCATATTCTGATGGAGGTGTAGAAGGCACAGATGGTGTGACATCTAAAACGAAATGGTTCTCATTTGATCAACATCCCGGATACAAACAATACATTTTCATACTTTTTATTATTCTTACAAACTTCATGAGGCACTTTATATTCCTTGACATCCAACAGTTCACAGTTTAGCCTATTGGATGAAAATTCACGGCAATCAAACAAGTACACTTAAATATATATATACAATAAATAGATTCTTTAACATTTTAACATATTTATAAAGTTATTCATAACCAGTTTAGAGGAGAATAATGTTGCTCAATTTAAATGTCCACACACAAGCCAGGTTCTGATGGGCAGTTTAGCATGTCTATATGACACGGCCCATACATGTTGTGTGTCCATGGCAACCAACACTGAACATTTCCCATAATGCATCCAGGATGAAATAACGTGCCTTACTGTGTTCTCCCTTATTAACAAAGACAAGCAGACAAGCAGCAATTGACAGTTCAATTATAAACCCCGTTCTTCTTCTCGATCAAAACGCCCCAACCCCACCCCGCCGTACCCACCGTCTCAGACGTGTTTAGACAGATCACCTAATAATATGCGCGGCCAGGTCACGCACTGTCCGTGTATCACACGTGTGTGGGAATGTCTGAGTAATGGTCTGCCTTGCTCACGCGGACCACCACGGCAGAAGCCTTATAGTGACAGTGTGTGCTGCTACAGCTTATGCCTCCGCAGGGCTTCCTGCTAGTCCGCTCTGATGCCAGCTTCCGACTGCACAGGCCCTGCCAGGTCTGCAGGGTCTTGGAGCTCCACATCCACACGCCGCTGGTGATGCCCACCACCAGAGACATGAAGATCTTCAGCATGAACACGGCCACGGCGGGCACAGACGCCTCCAGGGAGCAGTTGTCGTTCCGTCGCCCGGGCAACGACACGCATTTGCTCTCCAGCCCATTAAACCTCCAGTAATCCATGTTGAGCCTCTCGTAGAAGTAGCATATGATGACGCAGGTGGCGGGCACCGTGTACAGGATGGAGTAGATGCCGATCTTCACCATGAGCTTCTCCAGCTTCTCCGTGTTGGTGCCCTCGGTCTTCATCACCTTGCGGATGTGGAAGAGCGCCACGAAGCCCGTGAGGATGAAGGACGTGCCGATGACCAAGTAGCAGGACAGAGGGATGAGCACGAAGCCGATGAGCGCCGTCGAGTCCATGCTGCCCACGTAGCACAGACCGGTCAACTCGTCCCCCGCCACCTTCCTCATGGTGAGGATGACGATGGTCTTCAGAGCCGGGACGCCCCAGGCGGCCATGTGGAAGTAGTTGCTGTGGGCCTCGATGGCCTCGTGGCCCCACTTCTTACCGGCGGCCAGGAACCAGGTGAGCGTGAGGATGACCCACCAGATGGATGAGGCCATGCCAAAGTAGTAGAGGATGAGGAAGACGATGGTGCAGCCCGTGGACTCCAGACCCTCCTGGATGATGTAGAGCTCGCCGTTCTCCCGGTCGCAGGCAATGTTCTCGGCGCCGGCCACCGAGCGGATGACAAAAGCCACGGAGTAGACGTTGTAGCACATGGAGAGGAAGATGATGGGCCGCTCGGGATACTGAAAGCGGTGGGGGTCCAGGAGGAAGGTGAGAACGGTGAAGGCCGTGGAGACGAAACAGAGCGTCGACCACACAGTCATCCAGATGAAGGCAAAGTCCTTGTCCCGTCTGGACCAGAGCACGTCCACCGCAGACGAGCATCGGGGGGCACACGACTGGCTCTTCTCCACATACTGGTACTTTTCTGGGTTCTCACAACCCAGGCTGCCTGTAGAGCCCCCGCTACTGCTGCCGGGTTGCCTGGGAGCGGGGGGGACCGGAAGCATCCCCTCGCCCGGCTTCATCTCCGTCTTGGTGTCGTTCTCCGGGGCCTCCATGCACAGGGCATTGGGGTCATTCCTGGTCGGGAGCTTCGAGCAGTCCAGTGAGTCGGGCCACACGTAGTTGAACTTCTCCATGATAGGCGAGCACTTCTGCCTGGCCTGCTCACACATGGGCCGGCACGCCGGGATGGAGGTGGACACTTTATCCGTGCACATAGGCGCGTAGAGGGAGCACAGGAAAAATCTTAGGTGCACGTCACAGCCGTACTCCACGAGAGGTGCAAACTCGTTCAGCTTGATGGCCGCCTCGTTTTGGTTGTCGTGGTCCATGAAATTGGGCATCCTGGTCATGTTGTACCCAATGCCCTGGCACATGGGGATCAGTATGGGTTCACATTTGGCCGGTTTGCCTCGTTCCAAGTCGTAGACCCCAATCTCCAAACTGTAGGCTGCAGCCACCAGCTGACACCAGAGGAACACCAGTATCTTCAAAGGAGACCCCTCCATGCTTTCTGTCATTCATATGTTTAGCTCAACAACAAGTTGAATGAACTAGTTCACATCCAAAAATAATAATTTCAGACGACAGACTATATCCATATTATAGTTACAAAATGTGGCGTTATTATTCCGGTGTTAAAAACGCATTTCTTGCAGCTACAGAACCTAAATACATGTGAAAAATTAAATGTGTAATTCCATAGGTAAGCATATAAACAAAAAAAAAAAAGTTTCCGGAGTTAGATATTTACAATAATAGGACGACTCCGGATCCAATAGCGCACACTTAAATATATAAATCCAAGTTCATATTGCGAAAGGTTTGTTCATCCTGGACTTCTTTGGTTTGAATAAAAATCAGCTAATACCTAAATCCGTCCAGCTGTTTGTATCAGTCGCTCTATTTCACTAACAGATCCCCATTCATCCGTAGTGAACACTGAACTTTCTCTTCTCCTGTCCGCCGCTCTTAACCCAACCAGGGGGGCGTTGTTCTTAACCCAATCAGAGGAGGGGGAGGGGCGGGGCTCTTAACTCAACTAGATGGGAGAGGGGGGGGGGGGCGTGCCATGACGCGGACGACCCCATCTCGGACCGCCCAGCACAGATCTATGGAACTTTTGGGTCACCAGAAATTGCAAATACATTTTAAGAACTGTAAAAAATAAAAATCTGAAATCTAAAACAATTTTTAATAAACAATGCAAAAAACAAACATTATTTTCAATAATATTTTTGAACTTGCAATATTTTTTCTGGCTTTGCGAATGTGACACAATCATTGCAGGTTTGGCGGGATGTGTGTGTGTGTGTGTGTGGGGGGGGTGATGAAGGGCGGGGTAGAGGGGGGTGAGGGGCGGGCTAGAGGGCTTTCATTCTTCTTGCCATTATGGCATGTTTCCCTGAGACAAAGGCAATTGTTACCATCTAGTGGTTGAAATTAAGACTACAATTACCACCCCCCATTCACATGAAATATCTGAGTTATCAAGCCCTTTTAAAACCCTGTGTAGAAGAATATCTTGGAAAACACCAAAAAGTTACCAGAAAAAAACCCAGTAAGTATGATCCAAAAGTTTATGTTATGACAGTATACTGAATCATATATCAAAATATTGGTTATATATTAATCTGGGGGTTTGGGTTTTTTAACAATATGAGTAAATGGATTACACATTTTAAGTGGTAGATTTAATACCACTTGAGAAAATAAACAGGAAATCTACAATTTCGTTATATTTTTCCTCAGGATAAAATGTTCCAAAACGTTTAAAAATGTGAATGAAAGAGACACACGCCCACATGCACGCAGGCGCGTGCGCGCGGGGGCACACACACACACACACACACAATAATATACCACCTCACTTGCTGTTATAATGTGGTGCTTTATCAGTCGTGGCTGTCGGTTAAAATATGCCGTCACCTTTCATGTTTAAATAGAGGCTTGATATAAATCTTGCCAGTGAGGAAGTGCATTCCAGACCCTCAGAGATGTTATCTTGTTCCACGTCTGCACGTTGCTTTTTGTAAATCTAGCATGACACTTTGGAGTTCAATCACGTCACTGTTTTGCTCGGCCTTTTTGCTAAAAGGCCCAGGTTTCAAACGGTCCGACACGTCCGAGAACCATTCACTGTTTGACCTGTGTTGTCAGATTTCATTTATTTGAAGATATATCAGTGATGCTTATCTTGGTATACAGTACATGAAGCCTCTGAAGGTAATAATACGTATTCTGTCAAACCCCATTAGAACGGCAGAGTCACAGGAATCACCTGTCAGGCACAGAGACATAACAGAAGTGACTGGTTGGCTGTCAACTAAACCTAGAGTGTGTGTCCCACTCCCTCACATTAGTTCATCTGTACTGCCAAAGACACACACACACACACACACACACACACACACACACACACACACACACACACACACACACACACACACACACACACACACACACACACACACACACACACACACACACACACACACACACACACACACACACACACCTACCCCGCTAGGTTGCCACACCAGGACTTTGTAATAACTAGCCTTCAAACAAAGCGGCCATCTTGTATTACATACAGTGATCGGATGATTCACAGTGTTGGTCGTGTAATTATTACCCCTCTTACTTATTGGTTATCATATATCTGACACCACACCATAAACAAACTGTGGAGAACAATAGGGAAGCTTGCCGCAGCTTGGCTTGACATTACTCTTTCAGAGACGCTGGCTGTCTGAGGTTGTTATGGGGTGTAATAAGAGAAAGCTCTCACTTTACGCACTACATCTGTGGGTTACCACACAGCGTTGGACGACGAGCACAATGGAATATTGTTCATAGTTGGATCAGGCAATTAACGTGGTTCCTCCAGTCCAATGTCAGTTTCTACGGTCCATTTTCTCTGCTACTCTGATAGCCAGCCATTAGTGGAATCTTCACCTTCTGTGGCTTTGAGTGAGACATTTCATAACCGTTGTTTAGGTGGCAGGAAGTCTTTTGCCTGTGGCCGAGTGTAAAAGTTGACTAGCCAATGGTTACACACTGCCTCACTAGTGTGCTGTACTCAGGATGTTCACATCTCTCACAACCAATGTAGCTAATTCTATCTGTAATGTAACTCTGTATCTGGTAAAATGAATTGACGGGGACACATTCTGTCATCATCGCCACCCATCTGTGTTGTCCATCTGTCAGTGATGTGGAAAGATAATGTTTTTTACAGCGCTGGCTGTGGCAGGTAGACAGAATGAGCTCACGCCACCCCGATTCCTCGCTCTTTCCTCTCTAAGTCCATCGGTGTGATTGGAGCACGGGCTGTTGACGGGGTCGGCAAAAACCCAGATCACAAATCCACAGACGTTACAAATCAACAGACGTAGGCAGCACAGACGGAAAACCCAGATATATGCATGGAATTTGAGGCGCAGAGCAAAGTACGTTTTCTTAAGGATTTAAAAAAGAG
Source organism: Dallia pectoralis (assembly GCA_029465975.1). NCBI lineage: Eukaryota > Metazoa > Chordata > Actinopteri > Esociformes > Umbridae > Dallia > Dallia pectoralis. The sequence goes on along the minus strand of CM055748.1, from coordinate 2,104,125 downwards.
GGGTGTGCCTTCATTTTATATCAGGGATTAATTGAAAATGCCAGCTCTAAACAGTAGCGTCTAACCTCACTAAGTCACGATATGTGTGATTTCAGACATGAATTAGAAAGGCTAATTTATGTAACACGAGAGCATGTGTGTCTATAGAGTCATTCAGTACCTGTCCTTGCGTTCAATAGCTTGTGTGCGTTAGAGTGTGTGTTTGTGTGTGCGTGCTCTTGTGTGCACGTGTGCACGTGTTTGTGACAGTGTGTGTGTGTGCGTGTATGCTACGTATGTGCTTTGTGACAGATTTAATAGAGGTAGGAAAGGAAAGCCTGACCCCGAATAACTCTATTTGCTGGAGTTAGCCATCTCCATTTGTTTTTGAAAGCTGAACTTTCTGGGCACACACGTCTACTTTCCCTAATCCTCGGGGAGCAAAGCAATGGAACGAAATCCTTCTGTGTGTTCACCGGCCCAGAGGGTGTTTTCAATGGTCAGTTGGTTTTACGAAGGAAACGTGCGGTCACAGAGGCATTGTGAGGGTTTAAAGATAACTCTTCCATGGGGGCATAGAAAATATATATCGGATAGTTTGTTTTAGCAACTCGTGACCTTGGATTGTTCACATTTCTGAGGACGGAAAAAGGCGCCCGTTAGCCACGGTTGTATAACAGGAGACTGTGTGTTCGGCTCGGCGAAATGTCTCCACAATTTGGACTGCTGGCCTCGCTGCTGACTGGAAGAGAATGCAACCATTAAAGTGTGATGGTAACTGCAGTATTAAGCGATGTAGGAAAATCTATTTTATTTGACCATTTTCCGTCATCACATGAGCTGTCACATTTCTTGACAAATCTCCAAAACCTCTTAAAACCATTGAATTTGAATGAAGACACCCCAACTGAACTCCTCCATTCCTAATGAACCTAAACCATACAGAATGGCAACAGCAGTAATCAAGTCCTGTCCATATCTGGTTGGTGACTAAACGAATGGTTACGCTTCTTCGTCTTCATCTCGCTGGGCTTAAGTCACCCCTAGATACCGGCATCATCAGAGAGCCCCGTTCCATCCCACTCTCTTTCACACTTAGTCTCTTAAATTACTGCCACGCCGAGGTTGTGAATAACGCACCAATAAGCTCAATTAACACCCAAATACCCAGAACCCGTGCCCTGCTGGCCAGCCGTCAGCACCCTGGCATCTCGGGTCTCAGCACATGAGAAGGCACCGCCTGGCTCCCGGTTACAGCATGTCAGACCGGTCCCACCCCCCCCCCCCAGGGCCCCACGGTCACTCCCACCCCCCCTCCACCCCCACCCCCCAGGTCCCCACACACTGACACAGTTCACCTATTTATACATCCCAACCTGGCAACGCGTATGGGAAAACATGGCCACTCTACTATTTGAGTGTGTACGGTCCACTTCTACTCTTTTTATTCTTCGATGGCTGGGGAATGAAAAAACACGCCAATTGACTAATTATTCTTAGTAGTGACAGACAAGCCAGCAAGCCGCTCACAATGACAATGACATTGCAACTCTCACTCATGAAAACTTGGCTTTGGCAGTGAATTCATTCAATGTCCTTGTGTGTGTTCTTACAGATCTAGATAAGATACTCATTTGCTCACTTGGCTTAATTTTTGGTTTTGCTCCCACAGAAACATATTGTTGTGGTACAAATTAATATTTGTAGGCAGGTTTTTTATAACAGGTGTTTTTTTGAAGAGATAATTTACTGTTCAGACTCAAAATGCACAAGTTGACCTTCACAGAAGTGTTTGGACCGCATAAGACAATAGATAGAGTATCGACAGAGTTACAGTGTAAACCACCAGTGTAGAGGGGTAGAGGGGCAGAGGGTGTAGAGGGGTAGAGGGGTAGAGAGTTTAGAGAGTGTAGAGTGTAGAGGGGTAGAGGGGTAGAAAGTGTAGAGGGGTAGAGGGGTATAGAGTGTAGAGGGGTAGAGAGTGTAGAGAGTGTTGAGTGTAGAGGGGTATAGGGGTAGAAAGTGTATAGAGGGTATAGAGTGGGGGTGGATGGGTGTTGATTGTAGAGGGGTAGAGGGGTAGAGGGGTATAGAGTTTAGAGGGGTGGAGGGGTATAGATTGTAGAGGGGTAGAGGGGTAGAGAGTTTAGAGGGGTGGAGGGGTAGAGGGTGTAGAGATTGTAGAGAGTGTAGAGGGGTAGAGGGGTAGAGAGTTTAGAGAGTTTAGAGAGTGTAGAGTGTAGAGTGTAGAGGGGTAGAGGGGTAGAGATTGTAGAGTGTAGAGTGTGTAGAGGGGTAGAGGGGTAGAGAGTTTAGAGAGTTTAGAGAGTATAGAGTGTAGAGTGTAGAGGGGTAGAGGGTGTACAGAGTTTAAAGAGTGTAGAGGACACTGGATGGAAACGACTGCAAGGAAGGGCGGCCTCTATCTTTGAACCCACTTGTCAGAGCTCCCTCCTCTTACCCTCACCCCTGCCCCCTTGGAGTTTGACCGGCCAAACAAGTCCTATTAATAAACAGTGGAAAGATGAGGGAATCGCATGGCATGCTTGTCTGTGATCTATGGCAATTTGTGCATGAGGGGACTCAAATCATTGCATGTGTATATTAAAGGGATGAGTAACAGGAACCAGAGAAATGTCCTTGTTTTCAAAGAAAAAGCTAATTATCTGTCCATTAAAATGACACCTAATTGACCTTAAATACAGCGTAGACACTGTTAATGTTGTATATGACTATTGTAGCTGGAAACAGATGAATGATGAATTTTAACTAAATATCTACAGAGTACAGTGACCCGTTATCAGACGACATTATTCTTTTTGAATTAACAACCATCGAACGAGGATATACGCTCTGCGTGTGGCTTTTCCTGCACTTCACCCAGTGTTTGGGTCAAAACATAATTTTGTAATAAACCTTGATCCAGTGAAAGGCACTACCGATGTTAAAGCAAACCCTTTACCAATGACTAAACGTCCAGAACCACTGCATTTACCCTCCATTAATTTCCAGTGTATCAACACGTCTGCCACGACACGCTGGTTGTGAGGTGTAAAGCTAAACCTGGGCTAACTCCGGATAGCTAATCAGCTCATCCATCACTGAGAAATAAAACAGACCTCACTGTCTCTTCTATACCACTGGCTCTCATATCTGCCAGTGACCAGCTCTGGAGCAGCCAACCAACGACGCCAAACACGGGAATGTATGCAGAAGTTCTGTTACCAGACCTGGGAGGAATTCTTTATTATTCTGAGGAAACAAGGGGGCCTTCATACTAAGTATAATTTATCCAGTGTCTCGTTTCGGGGGGGGGATTGGAGTCCAGAAATTAAGTGTTGGGAGAAAAAAGGTCACTGTGGTTTTGAAACTTCCAAAACCTCAACCCTCCCTGAGTGCTGTAAGCACGAAGCTACGGCAGTCAGAGGAGAGAGGGTCACGGCAAGTTCTACACATTTCTTGCACTGCTTTGATGCAGATAAAAACATAAATCGATCAATAGAGCCGTAAATAGACATCTTCTTCCTACACGTTACCCAATGTGTTCATTTGTTGGCAGTGGTTGGGAAATTGTATTAAATCATTTGTAATCCGTCAGCAGGCATGACTGTTAAGGTCCTGAAAATAAATCACTTATCCTACCTGTAAGCAAAAGATAAATTAGGCTCCAAGCAAAACACGTTTTCTTCCTCAAATTGTGGCTACTGACATGTAAGGCATGAAAGAGGTTCACTTATGAAACGACAAAGTATGTATGAGCAAAACAACCAGAAATGTCATTTCTCAAGCAGCTGGTGTGAAGCTCTCTTGACACGATGAACTATGGTACACGCTTAAAGAGGAGCCTTAAAGATAAACACCCAGGAACTGGTTATCACACACACACACACACACACACACACACACACACACACACACACACACACACACACACACACACACACACACACACACACACACACACACACACACACACACACACACACACACACACACACACACACACACACACACACACACACAAGCACATATAGTCATGCCCTAAAATCCTACTAGGAAAAGTACATTTGATTTGGACCCCAGCGCTATACCCAGAACTCTGCCTGTTTTCCTTAAAGCAGGAAAATCATAAAAAGAGCCGGTTCCTAAATTACTGTCAGTCAAAGGGCTCTTTTCTCCACCTCCCTACTCCACCTCCCTCCTCCACCTCCCCCCCCCTCCCCTCCCTCCCCCCACTCCCCTCTCCACCTCCCCTCTCCACCTCCCCTCTCCACCTCCCCTCTCCACCTCCCCTCTCCACCTCCCCTCTCCACCTCCCTCTCCACCTCCCCCTCCACCTCCCTCCCCTCCCACCTCCCCTCCCACCTCCCCTCTCCACCTCCCCTCCCACCTCCCCTCCACCTCCCCTCTCCACCTCCCCTCTCCACCTCCCCTCCCCACCTCCCACCTCCCCTCTCCACCTCCCCTCTCCACCTCCCCTCTCCACCTCCCCTCTCCACCTCCCTCTCCACCTCCCCTCTCCACCTCCCCTCTCCACCTCCCCTCTCCCCTCCCCACCTCCCCTCTCCACCTCCCTCTCCACCTCCCCTCTCCACCTCCCCTCTCCACCTCCCCTCTCCACCTCCCCTCTCCACCTCCCCTCTCCACCTCCCCTCTCCACCTCCCCTCTCCACCTCCCCTCTCCACCTCCCCCCCCCTCCACCTCCCCTCTCCACCTCCCCTCTCCACCTCCCCTCTCCACCTCCCCTCTCCACCTCCCCTCTCCACCTCCCTCTCCACCTCCCCTCCACCTCCCCTCTCCACCTCCCCTCTCCACCTCCCCTCTCCACCTCCCCTCTCCACCTCCCCTCTCCTCCCCTCCACTCCCCTCTCCACTCTCCACCTCCCCTCTCCACCTCCCCTCCCCTCCCACCTCCCCTCTCCACCTCCCTCTCTCCACCTCCCCCTCCCCTCCACCTCCCCTCTCCACCTCCTACTCCACCTTCCTACTCCACCTCCCCTCTCCACCTTCCTACTCCACCTCCCCTCTCCACCTCCCCTCTCCACCTCACCTCTCCACCTCCCCTCTCCACCTCCCTCCTCCACCTTCCTACTCCACCTCCCTCCTCCCCCTTCCTACTCCACCTCCCTCCTCCACCTTCCTACTCCACCTCCCCCTCCACCTTCCTACTCCACCTCCCTCCTCCACCTTCCTACTCCACCTCCCTCCTCCACCTTCCTACTCCACCTCCCTCCTCCACCTTCCTACTCCACCTCCCTCCTCCACCTTCCTACTCCACCTCCCTCCTCCACCTTCCTACTCCACCTCCCTCCTCCCCCTTCCTACTCCACCTCCCTCCTCCACCTTCCTACTCCACCTCCCTCCTCCACCTTCCTACTTCACCTCCCTCCTCCACCTTCCTACTCCACCTCCCTCCTCCACCTTCCTACTCCACCTCCCTCCTCCACCTTCCTACTCCACCTCCCTCCTCCACCTTCCTACTCCACCTCCCTCCTCCACCTTCCTACTCCACCTCCCTCCTCCCCCTTCCTACTCCACCTCCCTCCTCTCCGAGTCTTCCCCCTTCCACCGGCAGCAATGGGGGCTTTCTCTTGTTTCTGGTGCTGGCGCTGTTGTATAAACACACAACCTCACTCGTATAAAGGTCCAATTCTTCTCCTTCATGTTTAAAAATGGATACAAAGACACGCTGTGAAGTCAGACAGTGTTATGCCTTGTTCATAAAGTGTCAAAAAATGGAGAGGCTGAAATGGTCTTTGTTTTAGCCAAGGCCAGGCCTGTGCCAGCCGAATCTGAGCAGCGGTTTTCATTAAAACGTGCTTCAGGCTAACATGTGAACATACCTTGACATTTACATCACACTGAAACTATATGAAGATCTGCACTAAATCTTGAGTAGGGTCCTTAGTTTGGGTGACATGGAGGAAAGAAACAAATATTAAACTGTGACTCTTTATAGATAGCGAGGGATTGGATATTTGTGAGCGGTCAGCATGTCAATAATAACGTGTTCAACGTGTTCGAATTTGACATTTACACTGGCCCGATAGGGATTCGCAGTATTGCAACGTCACCCAGAATCCAGTTTAGTATAAAGGACAATATGCAGCCCAACCCAGGGGTTTGAACATGCCTGAGATGGCAGTGATATCCTCCTTGCTATACGATCGCCTGCTGATAGCCTGTGTATTACATTTCTGCTCATGTGCCTGCCAACTGTATTACAGAGCAAACACAGGCCTCCTTGTGAACTATCAGAGCGATCGCATCACAGAAAGAACCATCAAAGAGCTAGCGTCATGGAACGAACGATCACAGAGCTAGCATCACAGGACGGTAAGAACGATAAGAGAGCTAGTATGAAAAATTAAGTATTAGAGAGCTAGCAACCCAAAACGAGCAATCAGAGAGCTCTCGTTTACCCTGGCGGCATATGTTAAACGAATGACCAATTCGTCCAGATTTCCAGACCAGGAAAAGTTGAAGAAATTGGTCAGACGTCGATTGTTTGATATTCTCAAATGTAACAGTAGTGCCTGTGTACAAAAGTCGATCATAAACTGTGATTGAAATAAAAGATGAATGAATGTGAACTGACAGACACAGGTAATGAAGAAAATCTGGGTTTAATGTGAGACTCAATCTGTTTATTTGTTGAAAAGGAGAAATTCCGTATTTAGACCACAATGTGGCAATGCAAAAATCCTAAAGGAATTCTTATTTTCCAAAAAAAATAAAAAAAATAGCATTAACTGAGGACTTGTGTGTTCATTTCAAAGTATGGACACCTACGTTTGGCGGTACACCCGTGCTTCAATAAATGTTCCATTATTCTAGGTGAAAACATATAAAGCACAGGCTCAGTGGCAGCCAATGTACACAGGGTATTTTGGTTGCATTAGGACACACACATTTAACTTTCTCTTACTTTGGCCCAAGAGCCTGTTGGGGGTTTTCTACCCTGTCACACCGCATTAGATTAGATTGAACTTTATTAACATTGGACAAATACAGAACAACAAACCAGAAGTGCAAAAGAGCAGTGCAAAAAGATATGGAGTACAGTGTGAGGATGTGCAATTGACATTGGGAAGGGCAAGATGCAGCAAGAGGAGTACCACAGGATGTATTGTGCAAATGGCAGATATGGTCCTGCTGGATAAATCACATCACCACTGGAATATTTGCATATGGAGCTCTTTTCTTCAACTCGTTCTAGTAGATATTGCAGTTGAACCCCCTCAAATCTGACCCTGGCTAGAAACAGCCCACCTCGAAAGGAACCATCTGCAATCACAGATCCAGTCTTGATAATACAAATGGCATTGCCACTTAGGCGTTCATAAACAGAGAGCCTTTATTTAGGAATAAGTGTTCCCCTGGATAAGCTTTAGCGTGCATAACTGCAGGAAACCATTTTCCTCCATCGCTCACGCTTGTAGAACAAACGGCACTTTGGTCTGTTTACCTCCAGGCCTGCATACACACACACACACACGCACGCATACTTATATCAAACGAACGGAAACTGCCTGAGCGCCAACACAGAGGACCCACATTGTAACTATTCCTGTTCCTAAAACATATCTGTCATCGGGAAGGCTAAATTCAGAGATTAGTTTATTTGTAAAAGATCCCTGAACAGTGACCCCTCACATAGAACGTGTTGAGGTGTTCAATCTGTTAGTAATTATTATAAAAACTGCTGGCAGAACAGAACTGGACCATTGAGTTGTTGTGTGTGCTCCTGTGATGACTGCTTCTGTGATTGACACACTTCCATTCACACTTCCATACACACTTCCATACACACTTCCATACACACCTCCATACACACTTCCATACACACTTCCATACACACTTCCATACACACTTCCATACACACCTCCATACACACTTCCATACACACTTCCATACACGCCTACATACACACTTCCATACACACCACCTGTATACTGTACAACACAGGAAGTGGATCTCAGAGATATCAGTGGGCTTATCAGCACCCAGATTCGGGCCAGGATATCACAAAAAAAACATATTTTCATACGAAATTGTGTGTCACCGACTTACAGACAATATGGCACAGATTCATCTGAGACCTGAATAGCTCATTTGTTTCCATGGGTGTTCAGTCCTTCATGCCCGGGGTTCTCTGGTTTACTGGACGTGCACAATTTATTTGCTTTGCTACTGGTTTGGCTCACGGTCAAGTCAGCCCCCAACCAATCAGAGCCATGTGTGAGAGAATACCAGAAGCCTTCTACCAATCAGGAGCTCAGAGCAGAGAAGGTGATGCTGGGAAACGTGGTTCTTCGGGAGTAAGCTTTAGCGTGCAGGAGACAGGATTCAGAAGAATAAATCTACAGTATGTCTGTGAGCAGGGAGTCTGACCTCCTGAGGGAGGCTATATCTGTCATGACCAATCAGAAACACCTTATAGCACAGTGCTGGCTACGCTCCTATTGGCTCACAGAGCCGCTGTTTGTAACGTATCTGGACTGGGAGGAAATTAGTTTCTGTGTCTCTTGGGCCACACTCCACGACTCAGAGAAAGGCCCTCAGACCATTCCACATGGAAATGTCTTAATAAACGTGGGCCCTATTTGGTCATATTTTTGTGACACGGTGGAGTGAATGGGTCAATCAGTTTGAGGCACACTGTTCTATCATTTAGTTATCTGTCTTAATTTATTAATACCTTTAAACATTTAGGATTTACCTCTGTTAGATGCTATCAACTTGTCTGCTCAGGATAAAAGCTTCTCATTGTTTTGAACTGGCTAGCCAGTCAGCCGAGCACAGTGACAGCATTTTAATTGGTTAGGGTTTGGGTTAGTTTTAGGGTTAAGGCTTGTGTTAGGGTTTGTGTTGAGGGTTTGTGTTAGGGTTAGGGTTTGGATTAGGGTTTGGTTTTGGGTTGGATAGTATGTGTGTAAATCATAAAGAATCATGTGAGAAATGCTATGTTCTTTGTGATTTTCAGAGTTAATGATGCAAAAATGCAAAAAATAAGAACATTAACAGAACATTTGGCTTGGTGCTTGGAAGGAGGGTTGATGTGATCTTCAGCTTTCCTGAATCTGTTAGGGGTTTTGGGATCAGACATGGTCACAGATTTAAAAAAAATTGGGACAAATGAAAAAAGGACACCTCACATTTGACCTACTGGGAATATGTTGACAACGTACATTTATGAAATATGTAGGTCAAATCTGAAATAACAGAGCACCTGTTTGACTTTCTGAGTTTATGGATGGTAAGAAGATTATGGTAAACATGGAAAAGGTGGTTAGTCCACTGAAGACATGATTATGGACTCAAGAGCCTCTGCAGAGGAAACTCAGAACAATTTATGATTTCATGACATAATACTGACAGGTCCTTTAATAAATCATCTCAACGATTCTTCAGGGTGATATTATACACTGGTTGCGATATACTTCAGGAGTCCCTAACTCTCACATATCTCAGTAGAACCCAGAAAAATAAAACGCGTTTGGCACCATGTAAATCACCTGAATATCTCAGTTCTAACCTCATTCAATGGGTAAGAAGCTGTACCGCAGCTGAGTCATTTCAGTTGAATGGAGATTACTGATAGTGATTCACAGAACGGTCGAGGAACAACAACAAGCGTACACAAAAGTGCTGCGAGATTAGGATGTCAGGGCCGGCTCAGACGAACACGTGTTACGAAAAAGCAAATGTAAGAAAAGCCCCAAAGTTATAGGACTCACTACAAAATGTCCCTGATTTGGAAATAATTGCTTTTTTTGGTTGTAAAGCTCGAGGTTGCGGACCTGTGAGGCTTCTGTTTCTCAAACTAGACACTCTAATGTGTTTGTCCTCGTGCTCAGTTGTGCACCAGGGCCTCCCACTCTTCTTTGTACTCGGGTTAGAGTGTTGTTCAGTGTAATGATTAGTACACAGCCTTATATTAGATATAATTATTGGCAATTTCACGCATAGAATAGCCTTTATCTCTTAGAACAAGAATTGACTGAAGAGTTTATGATTTTTTTTAAGTTAATCAGTAGATCTGGATCTAAAGTGTGTTGCATACTGACGTTTAAACAAAGCATTCAACCTCTACGCATTTATATCGTTATATCTGCGAAGATGTTGCGTGCCTTGTCAAAGGAATTTCAAAATTTCTGAAGTCATTCGATGCATTTGACCATAAAATACTTTGACTATCTCAATCTTCAGATAATTGCATTGAGAGGAGTTAAAGCAAGACCTCACAGGAAATATGTGGCCCGTGTCACTCAATCTGTTTGTAAAGATTAAGCTGTTGATCTCTGACAAAATGCTCAAATGTTTTCCACACACTGCACATGCTGCCGGGGGCATTTGGGAAGAACAGAGGGAGGGTGAATAAGATGTGACAGATTATTGTGAGCGCGGCTTTATTTAGATGAACAAGACTTTGATGTGCGTCATAGATAATAGAAATGTTTGGAGTAACTGATGAAATATCTGAATTGTCTGATGAAGTGGGACACCTCTGACAGATACTTCTCGTGACTACTGAGGTCAAAAAAAGATGTCTTGGCCAATGTGTAGTGGTGTGAAATGTGCGGTGACATAAGAAATGTAATTCTTAAGTCCTTTTGGCTACACGTATAAACAGAAACAGTTGGGAAGCAACTTCAAACAGGTCAGACTGGCACCTAAACAATTCTACGATCACAAGCAAGGAAAGTATTCGATAGAGGTCAGCATGTTAGCCACCAGGCTAACAACATTACCAGCGAGTTCCTTCCAGGTCAGAGGTCAGGCCAAAGCGGTGCCCCATGCGCATGTTTTGCGCCTTCAATGCTGCGAGAAGTTCTCGTTGCTACTGTGAAAGATTGATAGTGACACTCTGTGAAGATTGATAGTGACACTCTGTGAAGATTGATAGTGACACTCTGTGAAAGATTGATAGTGACACTCTGTGAAGATTGATAGTGACACTCTGTGAAAGATTGATAGTGACACTCTGTGAAGATTGATAGTGACACTCTGTGAAAGATTGATAGTGACACTCTGTGAAGATTGATAGTGACACTCTGTGAAAGATTGATAGTGACACTCTGTGAAAGATTGATAGTGATACTCTGTGAAAGATTGATAGTGATACTCTGTGAAAGATTGATAGTGGTACTCTGTGAAAGATTGATAGTGATACTCTGTGAAAGATTGATAGTGATACTCTGTGAAAGATTGATAGTGGTACTCTGTGAAAGATTGATAGTGGTACTCTGTGAAAGATTGATAGTGGTACTCTGTGAAAGATTGATAGTGACACTCTGTGAAAGATTGATAGTGATACTCTGTGAAAGATTGATAGTGACACTGTGAAAGATTGATAGTGACACTGTGAAAGATTGATAGTGACACTCTGTGAAAGATTGATAGTGACACTCTGTGAAAGATTGATAGTGACGCTCTGTGAAAGATTGATAGTGACATTCTGTGAAAGATTGATAGTGACACTCTGTGAAAGATTGATAGTGACACTGTGAAAGATTGATAGTGACACTGTGAAAGATTGATAGTGACACTCTGTGAAAGATTGATAGTGGTACTCTGTGAAAGATTGATAGTGACACTCTGTGAAAGATTGATAGTGACGCTCTGTGAAAGATTGATAGTGACACTCTGTGAAAGATTGATAGTGACACTCTGTGAAAGATTGATAGTGACACTGTGAAAGATTGATAGTGACACTCTGTGAAAGATTGATAGTGATACTCTGTGAAAGAAATGCCAGCACACCAAGTGCAAGAAGCAGTCACAGAAAAGGGAACGAGAGAAAGGAGCCAAACAAAGAGCCTATTGTCAGTGAGGTGTGCTAATCCTCCATCGTGCTGCCAGAGACAACAGGTGAGAGCAGCTTGATTCCCTGCATGCTCCAGGAATCTTCCAGAGACGGGCCACAGAGGTTTGGAGCCCAATACAAACGGGATGCCAATACAAACGGCAAATGAGAAGCTGCCTCATGAAAGTGCTGCCAGTGTGTGTGTGTGTGTGTGTGTGTGTGTGTGTGTGTGTGTGTGTGTGTGTGTGTGTGTGTGTGTGTGTGTGTGTGTGTGTGTGCGTGTGCGTGTGCGTGCGCGTGCGTGTGCGTGTGCGCGTGCGCATGTGTGTGTGCGCGTGAGTGCGTGTGTGTGTGTGTGAGTAATGTGGTAGTAGTGTCTTATTGTATGTATAGATGTGAGGCTTCATCATTCTAATTGCAATATTGTAATTGTTCTTCCGTACTTTCACCCTACAACGGCTGCTTTATAAAATGTTCCAGAATCCAAAATATCATTCTGTAGAACACACTATCATAATTTGCTTGCCTTTGAATGTAATGTCACCCTACAGAGCTAAAAATAATACCGATCGAGTTACAGATCGTTTTTAATATGTGGTATTGGTATGCTACCAGTGAAAGTATTTACAACAGGCATTCGGCCACAGTGATTGAAAAGGCAACTTGAGCTCAGCTGCAGCGTAAATACCAACTGTTCCAGATGGTGTGTGTGTCCAAGTTTGGATTAAATGTGGGCTTCCAAGAGTTGTTAAACAAATGAAAAAATGTCGCTAACTGATCAATTCTTAATTTTCTAGTGTATTAGTGGTTTACCAGTGTGCACTAATTCCAGAGAAATGGAGCAGCTGCTGGAGACCCTGTTATCATAGATAAAAGATGTGCACTTAAAGATAACATTGGCTATATATGTGGCAGTGACCCGAAAAGTGCATCTCAGTCAATCTCTGCACCCAGGCTTTTTTAAGTCCGTGAACATCTGTACAATATTTATGGAAGACATAAACGCTGTAAGAATACAACACTATGCAATATGAAAGTAAACTCCACGTTGATCAATGAAATACACGTCAATAAATGCATAAACATATCGGTTAGACATTGTGAGACATATGAATGTTCTCAACACTCCAAATGGCTCCAGTCATCCAGCTAACTGACAGCTGATCCCAGGAATCTGCCAGCCATCTCACAATCTGCACAGTCTGTGGTTGAACGGAGGAGAGAATGTCACTTCTGAGACTTTAAAGAGGCAGTAATTGAATACGGTCTTTTCCCTCCACGTGCGCTAATGTCTTGCAGGGAGACCACCAGGTGAGTTTTGCCATCGAGAAACAGGAAAACCACAAAGGGATTGCTTATCAGAGTGTATCTCAGCGTGCTTGATTTCGTCAGACAAGATAAACCCCGGTACAAAACAGCACAAAACAATTCAAACCTTAAACTAAACGTGCTGTACAGTCTGAGACCTTGTGTCACAACGAATGTGCAGGCATGGCTAGTCTACAGAAGACTGTGTGTATCTACTAGATAGATAGACCAGCACGATGGGCCCAGGGAGCTTAAAGTAGAGATCCTTTAATGTATGTGTTTGTCCAAACCAGACGCAGTACACCTGCTGACCTTGTGCACCTGCACATCTACTGCAAACGCTGAACAAAGAGCTGACAATTAGATCTGGTTTCGAATTACATTTTGAATCCTTTCAAATCGTTTATCTGAGCGTTGCTGAGTAAGCCTGGTTAAGTAGGCCAATCTAGTGCGGAGCATTTGTGTTTACCCTTTGTCGTATTACGCAACTAGCTCAAGAATGAAATAAAACCCTGGAGAAGGAAAATACAATCAGATTGCTGGATGCAGATATTATCCCAGAAAACCTTGCACCTGCAGACTATTACAGTGTTGTATGACTACTGGATACAGATTAAAATTGGTAGAGTCTTACCTGCTTCTGAGCCGCTCTACACACATGCATTCACACACACACACACACACACACACACACACACACACACACACACACACACACACACACACACACACACACACACACACACACACACACACACACACACACACACACAATGCTTTGCTAGTAACCCCAGAAACAGCAGGGTGCCTGAAGTGAATTAACACGTGTACCACAATTTCCCAGCGCTCAGGAAAACGACTTCTGTCGTAAAACGTTTCCTAAATATCTGCGACATTCAATCACGTCAGGATACGGAATAACTTTCATCTGCAGGCTTTTAAGCATCTGGGTTCTGACTCCATGGATACAGCACATTGGGTTCTCTCTCCATGGATACAGCACATTGGGTTCTCTCTCCATGGATACAGCACATTGGGTTCTCTCTCCATGGATACAGCACATTGGGTTCTGTCTCCATGGATACAGCACATTGGGTTCTCTCTCCATGGATACAGCACATTGGGTTCTGACTCCATGGATACAGCACATTGGGTTCTCTCTCCATGGATACAGCACATTGGGTTCTCTCTCCATGGATACAGCACATTGGGTTCGGTCTCCATGGATACAGCACATTGGGTTCTGTCTCCATGGATACAGCACATTGGGTTCTGTCTCCATGGATACAGCACATTGGGTTCTGTAACCCTGGATGTCCATGGATGCACATAAAGAAGCACATCCAGCACAGACATCATGTTTCTGTTGGACGGCGTGGAGAGATTCACTTATTTGTGGAAATGTGAAGAATTCAAGCAATGAAGCTAAGAAAATGTTATGTAAAACAAAAGCTAAAGTGTTCTTCCATAGTAAAGTAAACTGCCTGGACTGAGTTGTCAGACATTGAGCCAAGACCAGCCCTCTTCATCCTCCTTCTCCTCTTGGCCTTCTTCTTCCACTGACGTGCCGGGCTTGGACTCGGTTCGGACTCTCCTTGGCTCACTCCCCTGGTTTTCTGCCTCTACTGTGTACTGGTTTCTCATTTACATGCTCATGTGCCTTTTATACAAGCACACAAACACACACGTTTTAGAGGGGCACTGTGTAGTATTCTGCCTGTAACGTTTACAAGACTAAATCACACAACCTCCTCTTGCCTTACCGAACGAGACTGGAATAGTTTTCCAGGGTGGGGGGAACACCACTGTGAGTGTGAACATTAGGAGACTACATGTCAGTGCATACTAATAGAAGAACCGGCAAGACAGTGGCGTATATTCCAATACTTGAAACAGTAACTTACAAATGTTCTGCAGATGTATTCTGGTCATTCATGCATGTGTTCAAGCTAGTCGTTTTTACATACGGCCCACAAAAATTATTCACATTCAAAATTCCATGTTTCACCACTTCTAACCTAACGAGAATTCTTACCCAAATTTCTAACCCCTAAACCAAACCCCGAAATTAAGCCATTTCCTTATCGCAACAGGCAAAGTGTCCCCAGGCTGCTGGGATGGTTGGTTCACACATACAC
>CM055748.1:1940761-2088390 GCA_029465975.1 Dallia pectoralis | reverse complement strand
TCATATTGAAGTTTGATTTGGCTCACCTCAGAGTATCATTTTTTCCCCACAATATTTAAACATGGGAAATATTAGAAAACAATATCATTGCCATGTCTTGGCCTGGCAGGATTGCGTACCAGTGTAATCCAACACCCTCTCTCCCTCGTGTAGCACACAGACACTTGTTTCATTGAATATTGCCCTCTCCTGTTTCCCTAATCACTATCCTTATTTAAGTTTCTCCTTTCCTAGTGTTTTGTCAGTCTTTGTTTGGTGTGAGCCTATTTTACGTTATTGTTAAGTGTTATTTTTGTAATAGTTTATATTTTTGTGTCTGACTCCCATTTTGTGACAATCATTCTGCAAATATTTCTGTTATATTATGAATCAACTATGCTAAACGCATTGTCAATCCCTTACATTTTTTTTTTAATGTATATGTAAAAAACAATCATGTTCAAATGTCTTTTAATGAAGATCTACATAACCCAAGCACAAGAAAGGACCAGCCTTTCATTTGAACATTATTGTTAAATCTATTCCACATATTACCTATACATATTTCATACGTTTAGGAAAACCCCCTAAAGATTTTACATGAATAGTTAAAGCTTTGGAATTCAATAAAAACACTCACCGTGTGAATACAAATCTAACAAGATGAAGAAAACATACTAACAGTGCATTTTTCAAGTATTTCATTGGTTGCCTAAAATTGTCATATGCAGGTCAGTATTACATTATATCGTGTCTCCCTGGTTAAATAAAAAGTTATAAATAAAAATTATATCGCTGTTGTAAACATTTACAAATATGGATATCTAGTGCCACCATGTGGATTTGTTCCTTTCTCTAGGTTTAGGCTAGCTCACTTATTCTGAATGATGTTTCACAAAGCTGTGACCCTCTCATGATCCAATTAGTTCCCATTGGCCTGTGGTCACAATAATTGAGACGTTCTTGCAGACATTTGACCAACATCTGCTAATCCTAACGTGATTAGTGTTTTCTATAAAAGCGTGCAGGACATTGATTCCTTCTCCTTGTCCGTCAGTCCAGAGGAGGACTCTTTCCGGTTGGGATCGCTTAGCTCTTCAAAAAGTCCACTGTCAATCATTTCCTGTTGCCAGGCAATGGGCACCGCCCCCGTGCTGAACTTCTTGAAAAACATCTCATCTTCTTGGTCAAACACGACCCCCTTGATCTCTGAAAAATCCCGAATGTCTCCTGTATCTTTGGCATAGACCACATT
This sequence comes from Dallia pectoralis, assembly GCA_029465975.1. Lineage (NCBI taxonomy): Eukaryota > Metazoa > Chordata > Actinopteri > Esociformes > Umbridae > Dallia > Dallia pectoralis. The sequence continues at coordinate 2,087,156 of CM055748.1, read as the reverse complement.
GGGTTTAGGAACCCAGGGAGGTTCAATCAGCCCCGCCTCCAGCCGAGGGAAGTTAATACCCATAAACCACTTGTGCCTCCTTGGGTCCTCGTTCCTGGGTGACAACGAAACCCAGACCAATCAGGTAACTCGGTAAAACCATGCAAAAGTGGAATAAATGAATTCAGAGCACTACTGGAGGTTTCTCATCATACCCATAGACTATGTTTTATAATGTGTATAAGGTGTTCAGACTTATATTGCAAGAAAATAATGTTCTTAATGACTGTCAGTTAAAATAATGAAGAATAAAAAAGTATACTAACACGTACCATATCGGAGATACCTAGAACCTAGAAATAGATCTTCCTGAACCTGTCTCAACAGTTAGAACAATTGTGCAGTGCAGCAATGGTATCTCTGATGTTTCATACACGACAATGACTGTCTCCAAGGTACTGCTGTTTGCGTACAATTCATTGATACTGTGTATAATTCTAAAGCCAACATGTGCCGCTACCCATCAAATACATTTAATAAATAATCCAGTGAATTCTTACTTGGTCCTGCATCCCAGACGCTCACCGATCTTCTTCTTGAGGAAGAGGCTGATGAAGGCCTTGGTGCCCTCGTCAAAAGTTTCCCGCTCGTACTTGCAGTCGTCCTCCAGGGTGCGCCGCTCCACCTCCTCCTTCGGGACTTTCTCCTTGTGGTCCTTGAAGGGCAGACGAGCGGCCACCATCTCATAGATACTGCAGCCCAGTGCCCACCAGTCCACTGACGTCTGGTAAGGCTCCTTCTTCAGGATCTCCGGGGCCATATAACCACTTGTACCAGCCTGAAGAGAAGAAGGACGGGAGGAGAAAAGTGATGTCATAGAATGATATACAGAAAGAGAAGTCCTGGAAGTAGTCCTTGTTCATGTGTGGGGCCTCTAGCAACAACCTTGTTCATGTGTGGGGCCTCTAGCAACAACCTTGTTCATGTGTGGGGGCCTCTTTATATTCCAGTATTTGTATCATAATAATACTGGTGTGGCCCCCAGTAGTGTGGGCAGCTGCATCTGGTGCTCCTGTACTTCGCTGTGTGCCGGTTTGATTCAGGCTCCATGCACCATTTCATCACGCTCTCTGTCTTTCTCTGACGCAAAAATAATGAAGCATGAAAATGTCCTGACCTTTCATTGTGGACTCTTGTGGACCTGAGTTGGTAAGCGTTCGGTAACAGTTTGGTACCAGTTTGGTGATGTCATAACTGGATTAATCCCTATTCAATACCATGTAATATAACTACAGACCATGTCATCCTACACAAAGCTATGAAGCTATGAGCTACGAGCTATGAATCCAATCTTTGACCACGCATTCATTACCTTCTGATTAACAGTCTTTTCACCGGGCAACTCCACAGCCAACCCTAGATCCGAGAGTCGACACTGGCCAAAGCCGTCCAACAGGACATTTTCTGGTTTCATGTCTCGGTACACTATGTCCATGGCATGCAGGTGAAGGAGGCCGGTGGTGACCTGTGCAGTGTAGTAAATGACGCGGCTCATCTCAAGGCCTTTCTCACCAACGTTGTAGATGTGGTACCTGAGGTCGCCGCCGGTCATCAGGTTCATGACCAGGCACAGGTGGGTCTTTGTTTCGTAGGCGTAGGACAGGTTGACCAGAAACCGGCTATTAACCTTCTCCAGGATCTCCTTCTCCAGAAGTGCCATGCTACTGCCGTCCTTCTGCTTGAGACGTTTCTTGCACAGCTTTTTGCACGCGTACATCTGACCTGAGTTCTTCACCTGCACGGCACAAACCTAGTCAGAGAGAGAGAGAGGGTGCGTACTCAACTTAATAGGAGACTAAGATTTGTGCCATACCAAGTATGTCCCTGCTGACTCCCTTTTACATTACTGAGACCATGTTTTTAATTTTTCCTTTCAACTTTGAGATACACTGTACATATTCCACTACGGTTGGCAATTACACATACAAATCTGATGGGACACAAATACTGTTCATGCCCAATTGAATTGATGCAGACTTTTGCCTTTAGGCTTTTCATAATGGCCTTTTTCCTGCTTTATATTTACAATGTGTCATATCTCGTGGTTTTTCGTAAATGTTTAAGATCTGGTCTGCATAACACAAAGCTTTTAAGGAGGTACATTAATAAACTTTTAAGGGAAAGATATATATTTAGCAGTGTCTTTTAACCTGGACCCTGCATTCTGAATGATGACCAGCCTTGGTTGATCTTTAGGGCTATCCTTTTTTCCTAAATTAATTGTGAATATGAAGCTTTCTAATATAGGAGATGCAATGAAACATTGGCAATGACTCACCTCTCCAAAACCTCCCTTTCCCAGGGTTCTGAACTCATAGAAATACTTCCCAGTAATTTTCTGTTTCTCAAACTCTTTCCACTGCAGAAACTTGTCAAAGTGCGGGCTGTTCTGGTACTCTGTGAACGGCTTTCCCTTTAAGTACCCCAGTATGGCGTCCTTTACCTTGCCTTTCATCAGTTCCTCAAAATCCTTGTCGGTCATCGCCTTGCACATGTCTGCCATCTCGTCCCTGAGGTGAAACAGAAAGCTCTTGGAGTCGGCTTTGCAGAACTTGTTGATGATGTTCATCCTTGCCATGTCTTTGCCAGCGCCTTCCTCCAGGTCCCAATCAACGTGCTCCTCCAGGAACTCTGCGGCTGCCACAAACTCTGGGTTTGACTCCAAGAGGAATTGCCTGAAAAGTAGCTTCCCTATTGGTTGCCTCTCACAGAGCAGCTCAAAGTCCTTCTCCACCACGGCTCTGGTGACCGTACACTCCTCTGGCTTGGGTAGAGACAGGCTACGTCGCCTCTTCTTCAGCTCCTTGTCAACGCCACACTGGGCTTTCAGATAGGCTGTGTTGGCCACCAGGTTATCTAGCCCCCCCATGTCATACATGTCACCGGATGCGTGTGGTACCTACTGAATGGCGTGACCAAGCAGGGAGCGATGGCTGCTGTAAAGTTGCTAATGCCGTTTTACTTCCCTCTGTGTGCTTCTCTGTAAGGTGTCCAATCCTCTTCAGCTTCACAGACGCAACTGAGGCTCTCCGACATACCGCACCAGAAGACCTTCGCTATGATTTAATCACGTAATGCCTCATCTAGAATTAAAAACTGCCTGAGGGATTTTCTCCTAAGTAATTGTGTTAGTGTGGATGTTCCCGCTCATCCATGGACACACAGCTCACAGAGACAAACAAAATGTGTCTTCTTAAGAAGCTTTGGTTGGTCTACATTTATCCTGACGCCAACTTATGGAAAAAATACGCTACGTCAGCATCAAGCATTAATGTACATCAAATGAGTGAAAGCTAATTTACATTGTGTTGTGTTTAGCCATGTTGTTCTACTTCATCTAAGCACAGTTCTTGGACCACTGATGGCAACACAAGGTGCTAGTGCTACTGTGGTGATGAACCAGGTCCCGGGTACATTTATAAAGCCCCCTTCATCATAATCTGCATACATTCATCACGCCAACATACTTCAACAGTAACCTGTTACTAAACGCACACACATGGCACACAATCAATCATACCAATTCACACTTGGATTAATAGTGAAATCAGGGTTTAGGGTTCCAATTAATCCGATGTAATCAAATAAAGGCAAATAGAAAGCATGGATCAGGCCATGGTTTAGAGGTAAGCTCAAATGTGTCCGAGACCCACTAATTCTATATTCTACAGAGTGCTTCGATTTACATCTAAGCTATTAAAACAACAAAGACCATGCTTGTCATAAATCTTGCATAACTCATTGCTCTCAGAACTGCTTCTGTATTGGTGCTAACTGGCATGTACAGTTTTACATATGTACGTTCACCAGTTGTTTTCACCTGAGATGTTACTTTGCTAAGAACCCTGGCTGGCTATGATTTATGTGTTTCCAAAATGATACTTTAAACAAGCAAATATCCATAAAACCTGGTAACACATAGAAAATTAAACTGTGCTAAAATGCAAAAGAAAGCGATAACAAGAGCTAAGATTACAATATTTATTATTTCTAATAACACTTGTCACAAAAAAATATTGCACACAAAAAAGAAATCAAAAGCTGTATCCATCCTCCGTAGTTCTTTTGCATTGCCCTTCACCAACATCTCCAAACATTGGGGGCAAGGTCTTCACCAGAAAACTGGTAATTTGTTCTATATTTGAACATCCAAAGAGTGACCGCCACACACGCGCACACACACACACACACACACACACACACACACACACACACACAGTCAGAAGTTTGGGCTCCTCCTCCTTGATATCATTTGCCGATCCTCTGCACGACCCAGTCCTGCTGGCAGAGTGGACAGCGGTTGTTCTGCTTCACCCAGAGAGACATGCAGCAATTGTGAAAAGAGTGGTTGCATTCTCCCCACACCACTATGAAGAGAAGAGACAGGGAACACAGACCCACTGTGAAAAGCTGCAGTAACTTTCAGATTCAGCAGGCAGAGCATATTAGGTATATTAGGGGACACACACACTACAAATGTGTTCACCTGGGTAACATTAAACTAATTATGATTTTGCCAAGCTTTATAAATATTTGATTTTAACATATTTAAACCTAATCATAAGACTAAAATGACAGAATCTTCCATATGCATACTCCGTGCCTTGTGACCAGTGCTTTCGGGACAGGTGTAAATTGTGGGGTTCCATAGTAAACAAGAACTCAAAATCAATTAAATTAGTAGAGGTTCCAGGTCTAAACCACCTCCGGGAAATGCACTTGGTGAATGTAATAGTTCACAAATATTAGGGCAAGCAAAGGGGCTTACCGACACAATCTTCTTGTTTATTCTCTGCCTGACATCTCAAGCAGGCATCTGTGAAGGTTAACATCAAGGTTACTTAACATATTTACACATTTCCTAAACTATTTCAAACAAGTGCACGGACATTCATGCAACTTAGGCAGTGTAGCAAAATATAGCAAAATATTTTGCTACACACTGCCTGTGTGTCCATAGCATTGGTGGAGGCTGTCTCTTAATTATGCCTGTGTGTCCATAGCATGGTGGAGGCTGTCTCACTATTATGCCTGTGTGTCCATAGCATGGTGGAGGCTGTCTCTCTATTATGCCTGTGTGTCCATAGCATGGTGGAGGCTGTCTCTCTATTATGCCTGTGTGTCCATAGCATTGGTGGAGGCTGTCTCTTTATTATGCCTGTGTGTCCATAGCATGGTGGAGGCTGTCTCTCTATTATGCCTGTGTGTCCATAGCATTGGTGGAGGCTGTCTCTCTATTATGCCTGTGTGTCCATAGCATTAGTGGAGGCTGTCTCTTTATTATGCCTGTGTGTCCATAGCATGGTGGAGGCTGTCTCTCTATTATGCCTGTGTGTCCATAGCATGGTGGAGGCTGTCTCTCTATTATGCCTGTGTGTCCATAGCATGGTGGAGGCTGTCTCTCTATTATGCCTGTGTGTCCATAGCATTGGTGGAGGCTGTCTCTATTATGCCTGTGTGCCCATAGCATTGGTGGAGGCTGTCTCTCTATTATGCCTGTGTGTCCATAGCATTGGTGGAGGCTGTCTCTCTATTATGCCTGTGTGTCCATAGCATTGGTGGAGGCTGTCTCTATTATGCCTGTGTGTCCATAGCATTGATACCACCGTGAGCTAACTAGCTACGGCACCACTAGCTCGCTACGTTAGCAGTGGGTGTAACGTTAGCATGATACACTCACCCATAACCTGGACCCTACATATGGCGCACATTCACCCATAACCTGGACCCTACATATGGCGCACACTCACCCATAACCTGGACCCTACATATGGCGCACATATGGCGCACACTCACCCATAACCTGTATCGCACACCTGGACCCTACACCACATAACCTGGACCCTACATATGGCGCACATTCACCCATAACCTGGACCCTACATATGGCGCACACTCACCCATAACCTGGACCCTACATATGGCGCACGTATCGCACACTCACCCATAACCTGGACCCTACATATGGCGCACATTCACCCATAACCTGGACCCTACATATGGCGCACACTCACCCATAACCTGGACCCTGGCGCACATTCACCCATAACCTGGACCCTACCACCCATAACCTGGACCCTACATATGGCGCACGTATCGCACACTCACCCATAACCTGGACCCTACATATGGCGCACATTCACCCATAACCTGGACCCTACATATGGCGCACACTCACCCATAACTTGGACCCTACATATGGCGCACGTATCGCACTCCACGTCCCAGCTCCACATCGCCACCGCGTTCCACTTCTTCAGAGAAAACATCTTGTCGCCGCTCGATTTGGACGCAGCCGATGTGGAGCCGTGCGAGTGAACTAAACCGGGCTCCTCGCCGTCATCCATCTCTGCGATTAGCCAGTAGCCACATAACAAGGGAAACAAAATGGGCGAAGGAGGCCAAGTTACGTTAGCTACCCGGTAGTCCTAGCGAGGTATCCGGCGAGCTCAGAGCAAACAACCTACGGTCCGCGTTACCGCTGAAGCACATGTGCTGGAGTACTACCGAACAAACACACGGTGGCGCCAGAGATTAAACGGGGGGCCTGGCTATAGAAGCATGTCGTCTATCACCATTCTGTTTTATTTCTGTTCCCTTGCAAAATAAAAGCAGTCCACTGGTATTTTGGATCAAGCTTTTTTCCATTGTAAATACCCCTTAAAAGTCGGTTGAGTTGAAATTCTCTTTTTGCTATCAGAACCTGGCACAAAATGCAGAATAAATGCAGGTGGACAGAACAACATATGCAACGACATAAGTAGTGTTAAAAATACTAATACTTGGATAGTATTTACAATGCAAATAAACATTTTTATTTTACCTTTATTTAACCAAGATAATGCAAAAATGTGCAAGATAACATAAAAAAAAAATACACAGAATACAAGAGTTCATGGCAATATACAGATAAAACAGGATGAGGTATATGTCAGTTGAGCAGCATTGATATATGGCAAAAACAACAGTATAACATACAACGGAGAGTCTATATACAAAATGTAAAAGAACATAACTAGATAATAAAAATATATACGTTGACGATTCAGCAGATGCACATGGTTAAAATAGGAATAACTGTGTTTTTCTCCACTGTCTTGCGTAACGACACCACATCGCAACCAGCTTGGGAAAAGTGTAGTAGAGACATGGCCTCTAAAGTAAATCTTGCCAGGTTGTTCCGCTTTTAATAATAATAATTAAGTGTTCAACTGATTTTCCATGTGTATAAAGTGTATCATAGACATGTGTGAATTGTGATTGAGTTTTTTCATATCCCATTCTGTCCTTTGGAGTGTGGGATCACAGGCAGAAGACTAGATGGGGTTTTTTACAGCAACCCTGAAGCATTTATCTTTAACTGTTTTGGTTTCCGCTTATTCTTGTCTGTTCAAGGTTTGATTTAGGAACGATTTGCCTAGAATATGTGGTTGAAGCATGCAGGGGGGGCAAGGGGGTTTGGGGTTGTTCAACATGCAACCTTTACTCAGAACATTTGTAACATTATGTCAGATCTCTGGGCATTGGCTGTCTAGTAGGTCTAAGGAGCAGATGTAGTATTGCCAGTCCGTTTCTACTGCACCATTCAGTATCTCTATGGCTTATATGAAAAGTTCTTAAAACAGACAGTTGACCTGAAACACAAGCCCTTTATTAAATGACCACACATTCAGGTTATGTACTGGGTTGTCATCCTGGCTGGTGTTGAACCACGTCATCACAGCCAAATCTAGAGATACATTTACGAGGGCTCACGCCGCTAAGCATCTGTCCAAATAAGTGTCCAGTCTTTGGGTCACCGTCTCTTTACAGAAAACCGCCCTGTTCAGCCTGAGACAAGAATAGTTTGAGCTATATATCAAGATAATATCAGGAGTGTTTTGGATCATAATGAAAGATGGAGGACCACCATGGATTGGAGAGACTTTCCAGTGAGAGGATTGGTTGGGAAGGTCTCGGGTGATGAGGAGACCTACCAGCCCTTTGTCCATCTATAATGAAGACCAGACAGAAGCCCTTTCTGGACAGATATTCTGAAGGATTCATTAATTATCCTACTTGAGGAGCAGAGACGAGGATGCTGTGGACTCCCCAAAACGTATGAGTATGATGGGATATACTATATATGCATGCTATTTCACCATTAAAAAAGAAAAGTAATTCAGTCCTAATAGCATGAACTGGACGAAGCTGCGACCTTTTTCACTGCAACTTCTTGGGAAACGTTACTGTTGATTTTGGCCGACTGAAAGTTCCTGTAGCAAAGCTTCTCTGCCAAATGTTTCGTAACCCTTGGCTGTTCTGTGCTACACCTATGTGTCCTAAAGACAAGAAGAGAATTCCTGGTCTCAGCCCAATAGCAGACAAAAAGGGAAACTGTTAACAGCTAACTAGCTAGTGTGGTTGAAACCTAAGATGAGAGTTTCTGAGTGGTGCTAGGTTCTGACCTTACAGTTTTTTTCCTTACCAATATATGTAAAAAAAAATTCTCACAAAGTTTTTGCTTGCTTTTTAGGGTTTAGGCTGGGTATCTTTTAAAGCACTATGTGACACCTGCTGGTGGAAAAGGGACATGCTATTCTGTTGCCATGTAGCTTACATGATGAGCTCAAAAGTTCCAGCCCTAATCTACCTAAAATGGACCCTTCGCCATTCCTCTTACGTCATTGTTATGTGAAAAACAGGTAGTGATGTTGTGATGGAGCCGTTGAGTGAAATTTGGGAGAATAAAACATTTAAGAACCCATCTCTATATTTATGTGTTACAAACACAATTATTTCATTTATTGAGAGGAGTTCAACCCAATTTATGTCAATCTATTTTTTTTTACAATTTTATTAAAAGCTTGAAAAAGTTAGGTAAAATAGTAAAGCATCAAGTACATAGTTATAAGTAATGTATGTTCATTTTGTCATCAACAATTTTGTTATCACCTATTCATCACATACAAACATATCAGACGCAATAGAGAAGCAACACGAATCTGAGGCGATTAAAGAATGTTAATGTGATGGGTCTTTCAAAGTCATACATCTGTTTTAAGGAATTTTCTTAAAAGCAACTCCATGGAGAATATATAGATAGATGCCGATGTGTTGAATGATGGGAAACCCCTTAATTTACTGTACAGTACGTATCCAGAGAACCGAGAGTACATTAGGAGGAGCCCCTTTTTGACAGTAACTGTACGGAAACCGAAATCACACGAAGAACCTGACGCACATGAAACGTATAGTTTTAACAATTATGATTAGTAGTAAACTACGGAATATTGAAAAGGTTTAGTAGAAAAAGACAACATGCATGCAGGCGACTAATGACTGTGTTGGTCCAATCGTTCTGCCATTAAAGCCGAAAAGCATCCATCAGGACCTTATCTGTCAGACTCCTAGGTTTTGCAACCTGCTTGGAACAGTCAATCATTGGGAGGGGTGAACTAGGTGAAACGTGGCTGTAGAAATTAGGCCTTATGTGGTAAAAAAAACATTACTTTTTGCGCACAGCATCAAATCCTACCTATCCATGGATTAGGAGCGTAAAAAAAGCACAGCTCAGTAATTGTTAGATATTTGCAGAGCTTGAGTTGGTCATATAATAATGCTTTTAATGGCATTTAATTTAATATTTTTGTTAATAAAACATGTGTGCATTGTTCTCCAGGCAACCTCCACCAATAGTTTTTGGTCTTTATTTTGATGATTTTCCTATTCGATTTTCTCAGTTTATGTTGAAAGAGTTAATACAAAAAAGAAAATCATTTTAGAATGCAGGTGCAGGAGCCCGTAAAAAATTGGGAGGTTAGATGGCAGAAATGTTGAGGTCAGAAGTGTTGGGTCACTAACAAATCAATGGTAGTGAATAGAGTGGACCTCCTGACATTCATATGTAGTGAATATCAGTGGAAAGGTTGAGAAGGTCTGCCAATATAGGTTTGGTATTAAGCATGGGCAGGTAGTTCATGAGGATCATGGAAAGGCCAGGGGTTATGCTGCATGAGATGTTAATTAAATGAAGCCATAATTGACGGGGAAGATTTAAATCATGATTACCTTGACAGTAGTGGCGATGCAATGTAAAGCTAAAAGTCTAGTGGGTATGCAATGTAAAGCTAAAAGTCTAGTAGTTATGAAAGGTGTTTTTTTTAAAACCTTCTCCCAAACTCAATCGATTACTGCTGCCTCGTCATCGTCAATGAGCTCAGATAGCAACCGATAACCATATTATTTACAATAATATTGACACGATCTGGTGTTCATTATAATTTCTGGTTCTAGAAGATCTTAGCCTTTTGATCCTTTGGTATTTTCATCAACAGAACAGAGAGCAGTAATCTTTGTCAATGCATTTCTTAGCCAATCAGTGAGCCGATACTGAAATCCAGAATGGAAGCTGGTACTGATAATGTAATGGAAAACCAACATAAAGTGTCTCTGTAAGGTTTTGGGCCACCATGAGACCCTATAACAGCTTCAATGAGCCTTGGCATTGTTAGAAGTTTCTGGAACTATACCAGAGAGATGGAACACCATTCTTCAAAAAGTTTTTCCCTTATTTGGTGTTTTGAGGATGGTGGGGAAGAGAACTATCGGTCCAAAATCTCCCATAGGTTTTCACTTGGGCTGAGGTCCAGTGACGGCCAAGGCCATAGCTAAAAATTATAATAATTGTCATCAAAGTATTCTGTGAGCCTTCATTCCCTGTGGAAACTTTCCTTTCCAAAATTGAGATAATGTGTTTTTCTATTTTCTATGCCATTATTTGTCTTTTTACTGGCCAGATCTTCTTTACAGGACTACAGCCAACCCCACATCAACCTCAGCCCTGCTCCTGGGTGGAAAAGACCAAACTAAATACACAGGTAAATGAGGGTACAAGACACAGGTCAGGGGAAACATAGGTGAGCATGGTAGAACTAATTGACTGAGGGAAAACAGGAAAGTAGGACCAAATAAGGCCGTGTGGGGCTACGAAAGACCAGGGGCCTCATTTATAAACGCTGCGTACGCACAAAAGAATGCGTACGCCGCTCTCTACGCAATAGTTGGGATTTATCAAAATTAAACTTGACGTGAAAATGTGCGGTCCTCCACGCAAGCTGGGACCCATGTGTACGCACAGAAACGGGTGAAATGAGAAATGGCGACATCGTCCGCAGATGGATGAAATACATGAAACTGTGTTAAATGTAGACCATTGGTTAAAATACATCGAGATATTTCCTGGCATTAATAATATGAAGAATTTACAAAGCCCATTCTTACAATTAACAGCCTAGACAAACACCTGTTTGATCGATCTGCAAAAACAAATCAAATATATAAAACAATATGTATATAAAACAAGATATAACGTCAATTAAAATTAATGTCATGTTGTGCAATTGATCTTCATAAATAATACGGCAAACAGAATTAAATCGTGTATAAAACGGATATTATTATATAGATGGGGATATGTGTCAGGATTGAGGCTTTCGAGCAGGTTGAGGACACAAACGCAGAGTGCTTGCAATAACAGGGTTTATTTTCTCCCAAAACAGGAACGGGTAGCTTCATACCAAGACAATCCTAACACTTAACATAAACACAGAAGAACAACATAATTAACAAAACCTCCCCTTAGTGAGACAGAACATACTAAACACAGAACACCAGAATAATCACGCAATACATAACAGGACCAGCAAACGCAAAACAAGAGAAACATACCTTAACAATGACCGACACTGAAAGACAGGAACCGACAGAACTAAGTACAGGGACTAACGAGCAAATACAACCCAGGTGCGGACAATAACACAGGTGAACGAACAAGTCCCTAATTTTCCCTCTCTCCGGATGCGGGGGAGGTGTCATCACCACCATGGAGTGCGAGGACAGGGCTCTGTCCCTTACAGAATCCCCCACCAAGGGGCGCGGCTCCTGAAGCGCCCAAAACACAAGAGCAGAATATAATCCAAGAGTTGGACATGGGCAGGACGGAGAGACGGGTCTCGGGCAGGACAGAGGCTGACAGACCAGGAGGCCGGACAGGTAGAGACGGGTCATGGGTTCTACCCGGTGGGAGCGGGTCAGGAGGTCTACCCGGCGGGAGCGGATCTGGAGATCGACCCGGCGGATGCAGGTCAGGAGACAGGTCAGGAGGTCGACCCGGCGGAAGCAGATCTGGAGGTCTACCCGGCGGGAGCGTGTCTGGAGGTCTACCCGGCGGGAGCGTGTCTGGAGGTCTACCCGGCGGGAGCGTGTCTGGAGGTCCACCCGGCGGGAGCGTGTCTGGAGGTCCACCCGGCGGGAGCGTGTCTGGAGGTCTACCCGGCGGGAGCGTGTCTGGAGGTCGGACAGGAGGGTGCAGGTCTAGAGGTCGACCAGGCAGGGACGGGTCAGGAGGCCGTGCCGGAGGACACGGTTCAGGAGGCCGTGCCGGAGGACACGGTTCAGGAGGCCGTGCCGGAGGACACGGTTCAGGAGGCCGTGCCGGAGGACACGGTTCAGGAGGCCGTGCCGGAGGACACGGTTCAGGAGGCCGTGCCGGAGGACACGGTTCAGGAGGCCGTGCCGGAGGACACGGTTCAGGAGGCCGTGCCGGAGGACACGGTTCAGGTGGCCGGGGAACCGGCTTTGGCCCGACAGTAGTCCTTGGCCCGGCAACAGTCCTTGGCCCGGGAACTGGCTCGGCCAGGATGACGGCCTCGGGCATTGGACGGGGCTCGAAGACAGGACGGGGCTCGAGGACAGGACGGGGACCGGACTGAAGTCAGGCAGGGGACAGGACTGAGTCAGGCAGGGGGACAGGACTGGAGTCAGGCCGGGGGGCCAGGACTGGAGTCAGGCAGGGGGACAGGACTGGAGTCAGGCAGGGGGACAGGACTGGAGTCAGGCAGGGGGACAGGACTGGAGTCAGGCAGGGGGACAGGACTGGAGTCAGGCAGGGGGACAGGAGTGAGCTCTGGGTCTGGAGTGAGCTCTGGGTCTGGAGTGAGCTCTGGGTCTGGAGTGAGCTCTGGGTCTGGAGTGAGCTCTGGGTCTGGAGTGAGCTCTGGGGCTGGAGTGAGCTCTGGGGCTGGAGTGAGCTCTGGGGCTGGAGTGAGCTCTGGGGCTGGAGTGAGCTCTGGGGCTGGAGTGAGCTCTGGGGCTGGAGTGAGCTCTGGGGCTGGAGTGAGCTCTGGGGCTGGGACAGACACTGGGGCTGGGACAGACACGGGGACTGGGACAGACACGGGGGCTGGGACAGACACGGGGACTGGGACAGACACGGGGACTGGGACAGACACGGGGACTGGGACAGACACGGGGACTGGGACAGACACGGGGACTGGCTCAGAGACGGGGACTGGCTCAGAGACGGGGACTGGCTCAGAGACGGGGACTGGCTCAGAGACGGGGACTGGCTCAGAGACGGGGACTGGCTCAGAGACGGGGACTGGCTCAGAGACGGGGACTGGCTCAGAGACGGGGACTGGCTCAGAGACGGGGACTGGCTCAGAGACGGGGACTGGCTCAGAGACGGGGACAGGCTCAGAGACGGGGACAGGCTCAGAGACGGGGACAGGCTCAGAGACGGGGACAGGCTCAGAGACGGGGACAGGCTCAGAGACGGGGACAGGCTCAGACTGGGAAACGAGCTTAGGCAGGGAAACTGAGACTGGGACAGGCAGGGAAACTGGGACAGGCAGGGAAACTGGGACTGGGACAGGCTCAGGCTGGGAACCTGGGACAGGCAAAGACACGGGGACTGGCTCTGGCAAGGACACGGGGACTGGCTCAGGCAAGGACACGGGGACTGGCTCAGGCAAGGACACGGGGACTGGCTCAGGCAAGGACACGGGGACTGGCTCAGGCAAGGACACGGGGACTGGCTCAGGCAAGGACACGGGACTGGCTCAGGCAAGGACACGGGGACTGGCTCAGGCAAGGACACGGGGACTGGCTCCGGCAAGGACACGGGGACTGGCTCCGCAAGGACACGGGACTGGCTCCGGCAAGGACACGGGACTGGCTCCGGCAAGGACACGGGACTGGCTCCGGCAAGGACACGGGGACTGGCTCCGGCAAGGACACGGGGACTGGCTCCGCAAGGACACGGGGACTGGCTCCGGCAAGGACACGGGACTGGCTCGGCAAGGACACGGGACAGACTCGGCAAGGACACGGGGACAGACTCGGGCAAGGAAACTGGAGGGAGCTCGGTGACTGGCCGAAGGTGTGGTGCACGGCGGAGAAGTTGTGCCCTCAGGTAGTCCAGGAGCTCAGGGCAGAGATCTTCTTGTCCCTTCCTCCACACGAAGAACTCCTGATGCCACCACCTCCTTTCATCGTCCATCACCGCCACCTCCTGGACCCAGGCCAGAAAGTCGCCAAATACCCCCAGATCCTCCCGTAGAGCCCTCTCCAAGGCCGGGAGGTAGCCGATGGTGGCGTGGGCCTGGAGGACACCGGATAGACCGGTTCATAGGGGCCCGTTTCGAGCGGCGGGGCGGCAGCCATCTCATGCTGCGGGCGGCAGCCATCTCATGCTGCGGGGCGGCAGCCATCTCATGCTGCGGGCGGCAGCCATCTCATGCTGCGGGGCGGCAGCCATCTCATGCTGCGGGGCGGCAGCCATCTCATGCTGCGGGGCGGCAGCCATCTCATGCTGCGGGCGGCAGCCATCTCATGCTGCGGGCGGCGGCCATCTCATGCTGCGGGGCGGCGGCCATCTCATGCTGCGGGCGGCGGCCATCTCATGCTGCGGGCGGCGGCCATCTCATGCTGCGGGCGGCGGCCATCTCATGCTGGGCGGGCGGCGGCCATCTCATGCTGCGGGGCGGCGGCCATCTCATGCTGCGGGCGGCGGCCATCTCATGCTGCGGGGCGGCGGCCATCTCATGCTGCGGGGCGGCGGCCATCTCATGCTGCGGGGCGGCGGCCATCTCATGCTGCGGGCGGCGGCCATCTCATGCTGCGGGCGGCGGCCATCTCATGCTGCGGGCGGCGGCCATCTTATGCTGCGGGGCGGCGGCAATCTCATGCTGCAGGGCGGCAGCCATGGGTGGTGAGGTGGGGGACAGAAACGTGGAGGTTGAGACGGGAATCAGCTGGAGGGTGAAGGGATCCCACCGGAACTCCCCCTCCAGGTACTCCTCATCCTCGGACTCGTCCTCTGGCTCGGAGTCCTCTGCTTCATAGGGCTCTATGAAGAGCCCGTGCATTAACCCCTCGTCGGGGTTTTCGAGCCGTAGGCTGGCCCACGATACTGCACCCTGCTGTGTCCTCTCTTTTGGGTCGGTCATTCTGTCAGGATTGAGGCTTTCGAGCAGGTTGAGGACACAAACGCAGAGTGCTTGCAATAACAGGGTTTATTTTCTCCCAAAACAGGAACGGGTAGCTTCATACCAAGACAATCCTAACACTTAACATAAACACAGAAGAACAACATAATTAACAAAACCTCCCCTTAGTGAGACAGAACATACTAAACACAGAACACCAGAATAATCACGCAATACATAACAGGACCAGCAAACGCAAAACAAGAGAAACATACCTTAACAATGACCGACACTGAAAGACAGGAACCGACAGAACTAAGTACAGGGACTAACGAGCAAACACAACCCAGGTGCGGACAATAACACAGGTGAACGAACAAGTCCCTAATTTTCCCTCTCTCCGGATGCGGGGAGGTGTCATCACCACCATGGAGTGCGAGGACAGGGCTCTGTCCCCACCAAGGGCGCGGCTCCTACGCCCAAAACACAAGAGCAGAATATAATCCAAGAGTTGGACATGGGCAGGACGGAGAGACGGGTCTCGGGCAGG
This sequence comes from Dallia pectoralis, assembly GCA_029465975.1. Taxonomy (NCBI): domain Eukaryota; kingdom Metazoa; phylum Chordata; class Actinopteri; order Esociformes; family Umbridae; genus Dallia; species Dallia pectoralis. The sequence continues at coordinate 2,071,319 of CM055748.1, read as the reverse complement.
ACAGAGGCTGACAGACCAGGAGGCCGGACAGGTAGAGACGGGTCATGGGTTCTACCCGGTGGGAGCGGGTCAGGAGGTCTACCCGGCGGGAGCGGGTCAGGTCTACCCGGCGGGAGCGGGTCAGGAGGTCTACCCGGCGGAAGCGGATCTGGAGATCGACCCGGCGGATGCAGGTCAGGAGACAGGTCAGGAGGTCGACCCGGCGGAAGCAGATCTGGAGGTCTACCCGGCGGGAGCGTGTCTGGAGGTCTACCCGGCGGGAGCGTGTCTGGAGGTCTACCCGGCGGGAGCGTGTCTGGAGGTCCACCCGGCGGGAGCGTGTCTGGAGGTCTACCCGGCGGGAGCGTGTCTGGAGGTCTACTCGGCGGGAGCAGGGAATCTGGGGACAGGAGGGTGCAGGTCTAGAGGTCGACCAGGCAGGGACGGGTCAGGAGGCAGTGCCGGAGGACACGGTTCAGGAGGCCGTGCCGGAGGACACGGTTCAGGAGGCCGTGCCGGAGGACCGGTTCAGGAGGCCGTGCCGGAGGACACGGTTCAGGAGGCCGTGCCGGAGGACCTTGCAGTTCAGGAAGGCCCGTGCGGAGGACACGGTTCAGGAGGCCGTGCCGGAGGACACGGTTCAGGAGGCCGTGCCGGAGGACACGGTTCAGGTGGCCGGGAACCGGCTTTGGCCCGACAGTAGTCCTTGGCCCGGCAACAGTCCTTGGCCCGGGAACTGGCTCGGCCAGGATGGCGGCCTCGGGCATTGGGCGGGGCTCGAAGACAGGACGGGGCTCGAGGACAGGACGGGGACCGGACTGAAGTCAGGCAGGGGACAGGACTGAAGTCAGGCAGGGGACAGGACTGGAGTCAGGCCGGGGGACAGGACTGGAGTCAGGCCGGGGGACAGGACTGGAGTCAGGCAGGGGACAGGACTGGAGTCAGGCAGGGGACAGGACTGGAGTCAGGCAGGGGACAGGACTGGAGTCAGGCAGGGGGACAGGACTGGAGTCAGGCAGGGGGACAGGACTGGAGTCAGGCAGGGGGACAGGAGTGAGCTCTGGGTCTGGAGTGAGCTCTGGGTCTGGAGTGAGCTCTGGGTCTGGAGTGAGCTCTGGGTCTGGAGTGAGCTCTGGGTCTGGAGTGAGCTCTGGGTCTGGAGTGAGCTCTGGGTCTGGAGTGAGCTCTGGGTCTGGAGTGAGCTCTGGGGCTGGAGTGAGCTCTGGGGCTGGAGTGAGCTCTGGGGCTGGAGTGAGCTCTGGGGCTGGAGTGAGCTCTGGGGCTGGGTGAGCTCTGGGGCTGGAGTGAGCTCTGGGGCTGGAGTGAGCTCTGGGGCTGGAGTGAGCTCTGGGGCTGGGTGAGCTCTGGGGCTGGAGTGAGCTCTGGGGCTGGAGTGAGCTCTGGGGCTGGAGTGAGCTCTGGGGCTGGAGTGCTCTCTGGGGCTGGAGTGAGCTCGGGGACTGGGACAGACACGGGGACTGGGACAGACACGGGGACTGGGACAGACACGGGGACAGGCTCAGAGACGGGGACAGGCTCAGAGACGGGGACAGGCTCAGAGACGGGGACAGGCTCAGACTGGGGAACTGAGCTTAGGCAGGGAAACTGGCTGGGACAGGCAGGAAACTGGGACAGGCAGGGAACTGAGACTGGGACAGGCAGGAAACTGGGACAGGCAGGGAAACTGGGACTGGGACAGGCTCAGGCTGGGAACCTGGGACAGGCAAAGACACGGGGACTGGCTCAGGCAGGACACGGGGACTGGCTCAGGCAGGACACGGGGACTGGCTCAGGCAGGACACGGGGACTGGCTCAGACAAGGACACGAGGACTGGCTCAGGCAGGACAACTGAGGACTGGCTCAGGCAAACTGGGACACGGAAACTGGGACTGGGACAGGCTCAGGCAGGGACACGGGGACTGGCTCAGGCAGGACACGGGGACTGGCTCTGGCAGGACACGGGGACTGGCTCAGGCAGGACACGGGGACTGGCTCAGGCAGGACACGAGGACTGGCTCAGGCAGGACACGGGGACTGGCTCAGGCAGGACACGGGACTGGCTCAGGCAGAACACGAGGGACTGGCTCAGGCAGGACACGGGACTGGCTCAGGCAGGACACGAGGACTGGCTCAGGCAAGGACACGGGGACTGGCTCCGGCAGGACACGGGGACTGGCTCCGGCAGGACACGGGGACTGGCTCCGGCAGAACACGGGGACTGGCTCCGGCAAGGACACGAGGACTGGCTCCGGCAGGACACGAGACTGGCTCCAGCAGAACACGGGGACTGGCTCCGGCAAGGACACGAGGGACAGGCTCGGCAGGACACGGGGACAGACTCGGGCAGGACACGGGGACAGACTCGGGCAAGGAAACTGGAGGGAGCTCGGTGACTGGCCGAAGGTGTGGTGCACGGCGGAGAAGTTGTGCCCTCAGGTAGTCCAGGAGCTCAGGGCAGAGATCTTCTTGTCCCTTCCTCCACACGAAGAACTCCTGATGCCACCACCTCCTTTCATCGTCCATCACCGCCACCTCCTGGACCCAGGCCAGAAAGTCGCCAAATACCCCAGATCCTCCCGTAGAGCCCTCTCCAAGGCCGGGAGGTAGCCGATGGTGGCGTGGGCCTGGAGGACACCGGATAGACCGGTTCATAGGGGCCCGTTTCGAGCGGCGGGGCGGCAGCCATCTCATGCTGCGGGGCGGCAGCCATCTCATGCTGCGGGGCGGCAGCCATCTCATGCTGCGGGCGGCAGCCATCTCATGCTGCGGGCGGCAGCCATCTCATGCTGCGGGCGGCAGCCATCTCATGCTGCGGGGCGGCAGCCATCTCATGCTGCGGGGCGGCAGCCATCTCATGCTGCGGGGCGGCAGCCATCTCATGCTGCGGGCGGCAGCCATCTCATGCTGCGGGCGGCAGCCATCTCATGCTGCGGGCGCGGCCATCTCATGCTGCGGGGCGGCAGCCATCTCATGCTGCGGGCGCGGCCATCTCATGCTGCGGGCGCGGCCATCTCATGCTGCGGGCGCGGCCATCTCATGCTGCTGCGGGCGCGGCCATCTCATGCTGCGGGCGCGGCCATCTCATGCTGCGGGCGCGGCCATCTCATGCTGCGGGGCGCGGCCATCTCATGCTGCGGGCGCGGCCATCTTATGCTGCGGGCGCGGCAATCTCATGCTGCAGGCGGCAGCCATGGGTGGTGAGGTGGGGACAGAAACGTGGAGGTTGAGACGGGAATCAGCTGGAGGGTGAAGGGATCCCACCGGAACTCCCCCTCCAGGTACTCCTCATCCTCGGACTCGTCCTCTGGCTCGGAGTCCTCTGCTTCATAGGGCTCTATGAAGAGCCCGTGCATTAACCCCTCGTCGGGGTTTTCGAGCCGTAGGCTGGCCCACGATACTGCACCCTGCTGTGTCCTCTCTTTTGGGTCGGTCATTCTGTCAGGATTGAGGCTTTCGAGCAGGTTGAGGACACAAACGCAGAGTGCTTGCAATAACAGGGTTTATTTTCTCCCAAAACAGGAACGGGTAGCTTCATACCAAGACAATCCTAACACTTAACATAAACACAGAAGAACAACATAATTAACAAAACCTCCCCTTAGTGAGACAGAACATACTAAACACAGAACACCAGAACAATCACGCAATACATAACAGGACCAGCAAACGCAAAACAAGAGAAACATACCTTAACAATGACCGACACTGAAAGACAGGAACCGACAGAACTAAGTACAGGGACTAACGAGCAAACACAACCCAGGTGCGGACAATAACACAGGTGAACGAACAAGTCCCTAATTTTCCCTCTCTCCGGATGCGGGGGAGGTGTCATCACCACCATGGAGTGCGAGGACAGGGCTCTGTCCCTTACAATATGGATATAAATATATAGATAGATATAGATGGGGAGATGGATATATATATATAGATAGATATAGATGGGGAGATGGATATAAATATATAGATAGATATAGATGGGGAGATGGATATAAATATATAGATAGATATAGATGGGGAGATGGATATAAATATATAGATAGATATAGATGGGGAGATGGATATAAATATATAGATAGATATAGATGGGGAGATGGATATAAATATATAGATAGATATAGATGGGGAGATGGATATATATATATAGATAGATATAGATGGGGAGATGGATATATATATATAGATAGATATAGATGGGGAGATGGATATAAATATATAGATAGATATAGATGGGGAGATGGATATAAATATATAGATAGATATAGATGGGGAGATGGATATATATATATAGATAGATATAGATGGGGAGATGGATATAAATATATAGATAGATATAGATGGGGAGATGGATATATATATATAGATAGATATAGATGGGGAGATGGATATAAATATATAGATAGATATAGATGGGGAGATGGATATATATATAAATAGATAGATATAGATGGGGAGATGGATATATATATACATATATATACATATATATATAGATAGATATAGATGGGGAGATGGATATATATATATACAATATATACATATATATATAGATAGATAGATGGAAATACATATATATAGATGGGGATATGGATATATATATATATACATATATATATACATTTAAATATAAATAGATAGCTATAGATGGGGAGATGGATATATATATATAAATAGATAGATATAGATGGGGAGATGGATATATATATAAATAGATAGATATAGATGGGGAGATGTATATATATATAGATAGATATAGATGGGGAGATGGATATAAATATATAGATAGATATAGATGGGGAGATGGATATAAATATATAGATAGATATAGATGGGGAGATGGATATATATATAAATAGATAGATATAGATGGGGAGATGGATATAAATATATAGATAGATATAGATGGGGAGATGGATATAAATATATAGATAGATATAGATGGGGAGATGGATATAAATATATAGATAGATATAGATGGGGAGATGGATATATATATATAGATAGATATAGATGGGGAGATGGATATATAAATAAATAGATAGATATAGATGGGGAGATGGATATAAATATATAGATAGATATAGATGGGGAGATGGATATATATATATAGATAGATATAGATGGGAGATGGATATATATATATAGATAGATATAGATGGGAGATGGATATATATATATAGATAGATATAGATGGGGAGATGGATATAAATATATAGATAGATATAGATGGGGAGATGGATATAAATATATAGATAGATATAGATGGGGAGATGGATATAAATATATAGATAGATATAGATGGGGAGATGGATATAAATATATAGATAGATATAGATGGGGAGATGGATATAAATATATAGATAGATATAGATGGGGAGATGGATATATATATATAGATAGATATAGATGGGAGATGGATATAAATATATAGATAGATATAGATGGGGAGATGGATATATAAATAAATAGATAGATATAGATGGGGAGATGGATATAAATATATAGATAGATATAGATGGGGAGATGGATATATAAATAAATAGATAGATATAGATGGGAGATGGATATAAATAAATAGATAGATATAGATGGGGAGATGGATATATATATATAAATAGATAGATATAGATGGGGAGATGGATATAAATATATAGATAGATATAGATGGGGAGATGGATATATATATATATAGATAGATATAGATGGGGAGATGGATATATATATAGATAGATATAGATGGGGAGATGGATATATATATATAGATAGATATAGATGGGGAGATGGATATATATATATATAGATAGATATAGAGGGGGAGAGGGATATATATATAAATAGATAGATATAGAAGGGAGATAGATATATAAATATATAGATAGATATAGATGGGGAGATGGATATAAATATATAGATAGATATAGATGGGGAGATGGATATATAAATATATAGATAGATATAGATGGGGAGATGGATATAAATATATAGATAGATATAGATGGGGAGATGGATATATATATATAGATAGATATAGATGGGGATATGGATATAAATATATAGATAGATATAGATGGGGAGATGGATATATATAAATAGATAGATATAGATGGGGAGATGGAAATATATATATAGATAGATAAAGATGGGGAGATGGATATATATATATATATATAGATAGATATAGATGGGGAGATGGATATATAAATAAATAGATATATATAGATGGGGAGATGGATATAAATATATATAGATAGATATAGATGGGGAGATGGATATATATATATATAGATAGATATAGATGGGGAGATGGATATAAATATATAGATAGATATAGATGGGGAGATGGATATAAATATATAGATAGATATAGATGGGGAGATGGATATATATATATATATAGATAGATATATAGATGGGGAGATGGATATAAATATATAGATAGATATAGATGGGGAGATGGATATATATATATAGATAGATATAGATGGGGAGATGGATATAAATATATAGATAGATATAGATGGGGAGATGGATATAAATATATAGATAGATATAGATGGGGAGATGGATATAAATATATAGATAGATATAGATGGGGAGATGGATATAAATATATAGATAGATATAGATGGGGAGATGGATATAAATATATATAGATATAGATGGGGAGATGGATATAAATATATAGATAGATATAGATGGGGAGATGGATATATATAAATAGATAGATATAGATGGGGAGATGGATATATATATATAGATAGATATAGATGGGGAGATGGATATAAATATATAGAAGATATAGATGGGGAGATGGATATAAATATATAGATAGATATAGATGGGGAGATGGATATAAATATATAGATAGATATAGATGGGGAGATGGATATATATATATAGATAGATATAGATGGGGAGATGGATATAAATATATAGATAGATATAGATGGGGAGATGGATATAAATATATAGATAGATATAGATGGGGAGATGGATATATATATATAGATAGATATAGATGGGAGATGGATATATATATATAGATAGATATAGATGGGAGATGGATATATATATATAGATAGATATAGATGGGGAGATGGATATAAATATAAATAGATAGATATAGAAGGGGAGATGGATATATATATATATAGATAGATATAGATGGGGAGATGGATATAAATATATAGATAGATATAGATGGGGAGATGGATATATATATAAATAGATAGATATAGATGGGGAGATGGATATAAATATAAATAGATAGATATAGAAGGGGAGATGGATATATATATATATAGATAGATATAGATGGGGAGATGGATATAAATATATAGATAGATATAGATGGGGAGATGGATATAAATATATAGATAGATATAGATGGGGAGATGGATATATATATATATAGATAGATATAGATGGGGAGATGGATATAAATATATAGATAGATATAGATGGGGAGATGGATATAAATATATAGATAGATATAGATGGGGAGATGGATATATATATAAATAGATAGATATAGATGGGGAGATGGATATAAATATAAATAGATAGATATAGAAGGGGAGATGGATATATAAATATATAGATAGATATAGATGGGGAGATGGATATATATATAAATAGATAGATATAGATGGGGAGATGGATATAAATATAAATAGATAGATATAGAAGGGGAGATGGATATATATATATATATATAGATAGATATAGATGGGGAGATGGATATAAATATATAGATAGATATAGATGGGGAGATGGATATAAATATATAGATAGATATAGATGGGGAGATGGATATATATATATAGATAGATATAGATGGGGAGATGGATATATATATAAATAGATAGATATAGATGGGGAGATGGATATAAATATATAGATAGATATAGATGGGGAGATGGATATATATATATAGATAGATATAGATGGGGAGATGGATATATATATATATATAGATATAGATGGGGAGATGGATATATAAATATATAGATAGATATAGATGGGGAGATGGAAATATATATATAGATAGATATAGATGGGGAGATGGATATATAAATAGATAGATATAGATGGGGAGATGGATATAAATATATAGATAGATATAGATGGGGAGATGGATATATATATAAATAGATATAGATGGGGAGATGGATATATATATAAATAGATAGATATAGATGGGGAGATGGATATATATATAAATAGATATAGATGGGAGATGGATATATATATAAATAGATAGATATAGATGGGAGATGGATATATATATAAATAGATAGATATAGATGGGGAGATGGAAATATATATATAGATAGATATAGATGGGGAGATGGATATATATATATAAATAGATAGATATAGATGGGGAGATGGATATAAATATATAGATAGATATAGATGGGGAGATGGATATAAATATATAGATAGATATAGATGGGGAGATGGATATAAATATATAGATAGATATAGATGGGAGATGGATATATATATAAATAGATAGATATAGATGGGGAGATGGATATATATATAGATAGATATAGATGGGGAGATGGATATATATATAGATAGATATAGATGGGGAGATGGATATATATATATATAGATAGATATAGATGGGGAGATGGATATATATATAGATAGATATAGATGGGGAGATGGATATATATATATATAGATAGATATAGATGGGGAGATGGATATATATATAAATAGATAGATATAGATGGGGAGATGGATATATATATAAATAGATATAGATGGGGAGATGGATATATAAATATATAGATAGATATAGATGGGGAGATGGATATAAATATATAGATAGATATAGATGGGGAGATGGATATATAAATATATAGATAGATATAGATGGGGAGATGGATATAAATATATAGATAGATATAGATGGGGAGATGGATATATATATATAGATAGATATAGATGGGGATATGGATATAAATATATAGATAGATATAGATGGGGAGATGGATATAAATATATAGATAGATATAGATGGGGAGATGGATATAAATATATAGATAGATATAGATGGGGAGATGGATATAAATATAAATAGATAGATATAGATGGGGAGATGGATATAAATATATAGATAGATATAGATGGGGAGATGGATATAAATATATAGATAGATATAGATGATGATATAGATGGGAGATGGATATAAATATATAGATAGATATAGATGGGGAGATGGATATAAATATATAGATAGATATAGATGGGGAGATGGATATAAATATAAGATAGATATAGATGGGGAGATGGATATAAATATATAGATAGATATAGATGGGGAGATGGATATAAATATATAGATAGATATAGATGGGGAGATGGATATAAATATATAGATAGATATAGATGGGGAGATGGATATATAAATATATAGATAGATATAGATGGGGAGATGGATATAAATATATAGATAGATATAGATGGGGAGATGGATATATATATATAGATAGATATAGATGGGGAGATGGATATAAATATATAGATAGATATAGATGGGGAGATGGATATAAATATATAGATAGATATAGATGGGGAGATGGATATAAATATATAGATAGATATAGATGGGGAGATGGATATAAATATATAGATAGATATAGATGGGGAGATGGATATAAATATATAGATAGATATAGATGGGGAGATGGATATAATATATATGGGGAGATGGATATAAATATATAGATATAGATGGGGATGGATATAAATATATAGATAGATATAGATGGGGAGATGGATATAAATATATATAGATATAGATGGGGAGATGGATATATATATATAGATAGATATAGATGGGGAGATGGATATATATATATAGATAGATATAGATGGGAGATGGATATAAATATATAGATAGATATAGATGGGGAGATGGATATAAATATATAGATAGATATAGATGGGGAGATGGATATAAATATATAGATAGATATAGATGGGGAGATGGATATATAAATATATAGATAGATATAGATGGGGAGATGGATATAAATATATAGATAGATATAGATGGGGAGATGGATATATATATATAGATAGATATAGATGGGGAGATGGATATAAATATATAGATAGATATAGATGGGGAGATGGATATAAATATATATAGATAGATATAGATGGGGAGATGGATATAAATATATAGATAGATATAGATGGGGAGATGGATATAAATATATAGATAGATATAGATGGGGAGATGGATATAAATATATAGATAGATATAGATGGGGAGATGGATATAAATATATATATAGATAGATATAGATAGATATAGATGGATGGAGATGGATATATAAATATATATATATAGATGGATATAGATATAGATGGGGAGATGGATATAAATATATAGATAGATATAGATGGGGAGATGGATATAAATATATATATATAGATATATATAAATATATAGATGGGAGATGGATATAAATATATATAGATGGGATAGATATAGATGGATATATAAATATAGATAGATATAGATATAGATGGGGAGATGGATATAAATATATAGATAGATATAGATGATAGATGGATATAAATATATAGATAGATATAGATGGGGAGATGGATATAAATATATATAGATATAGATATAGATGGATGGGGAGATGGATATAAATATATAGATAAATACATATATATAGATATATATAGATGGGGAGATGGATATAAATATATAGATAGATATAGATGGGGAGATGGATATAAATATATATATATATATAGATAGATATATAGATAGATGGGGAGATGGATATATATAGATAGATATAGATAGATATAGATGATATAGATGGAGATGGATATAAATATATAGATAGATATAGATGGGGAGATGGATATATAATATATAGATAGATATAGATGGGGAGATGGATATAAATATATAGATAGATATAGATGGGGAGATGGATATATATATATAGATAGATATAGATGGGGAGATGGATATAAATATATATATATATATATATAGATAGATATATATAGATAGATGGAAATACATATATAGATATAGATGGGGAGATGGATATATATATATAGATAGATATAGATGGGGAGATGGATATAAATATATATATACATATATATATAGATAGATGGAAATACATATATATAGATGGGGATATGGATATATATATATAGATAGATATAGATGGGGAGATGGATATATATATATATAGTCTTTGTTGTCCACTGGGGAAAGTGTATTTCATAGTTATCAGCTACATAGGCCTAATATATAATCTCATAACTACATAAGTTTCACTGCGTGCACACGGTTTGATAAATCCCAATATTTTTGTTCGTACGTACATCCTACGTTTCGTCCGTACGCCAATTCTGACGCAAATCCTACGCAAAGTTTGATAAATGAGGCCCCAGGAGAGGGTAGAACAGGACAAGATAAAACTAACCAGAATGGGAACCGCTCCTGGTCGGCTGGGACTGTTACACCCTCATAATAACAATAGCTTTCTTGGCCCAAAAATTATTCCTCTGCTTTAAAGTTTTAAGTTTTTAGTCAGCTTTTTAGAGACCGTCATATATAGTTTGTTAGAACATTAATTATGAATTTGAAAAAAGTTACAGACAACAAGGGGACTTCAAAGACCAGAAAACCCCCATGAATAGTTCTGAAAAATTTATGCTGTGAACATTGTTCATTCGCTGAGTACTCCATGGGGATTTAATTTGAATTCCTAAGCTTCTCTCACAAGAATTGTAGAACATTTGACATCTGCAGTGCCAGAACCGGTCAGGATCAACTACGCACTAGTCCTAATTGATTAAGTGAATCCCCAGTGCCATTAGATCTGTTACTACTGTCAACATTGATGTCGGTTGATATTGGTGATTTATTCAGTGCAGAATGCAGAAATTTCCAGGCTGCCTCAAAACTAAGCCGACCACAATAACTAGGATACTATTCATCACGGATTCAAGTATCACGTATTCTAAGACTATGTTTGAAATAAGATCAAATTGCAATGAAGAAATCTATCCTGCTGTGGGCTGGACATTTCTTGCCTGGTTTGCCTACTCGTTCACCAGGTGGCTAAGTGAAGGAAAGTCAATAAACCAGGGCCAGGACCTCAAGTCAGAATGGAGGCCAAATGTTTCTTCTCTAGCCTTAAAGCACAACAGGGCCATGACAACTTCGATAGTTGCCACGACATTACGAGAGAATCCTCGTTTTTTTGGTTCCGTGGCGTTGTTGTGGTTTTGTGATATGTTTTCAGTGCTTCAGATAATTTCAAAAGGTATAAATCACTTTATTGCGCTTCATCTATTGTTTTAGTCTGTTTTCAATTTGCCGACAAAATGAGACAAAAAGTTTTCCTCTGAATTACTATATTTGCATTGGTTTCATGTCTCCAATATGTCTCCACTTAAGACATACAAGTAATTCCGAAAACATTCTGCAGCTGATGGAATGTAAGATATTGACATTAACTGCATTTGTCTTTAAATGGTGGTAAAAAAAAATGGCCAGTCATCATGCACATGACATACTGAACACATCGTGAAATACAGGATTTATTTCAGGCCTTTTCCCGACCGTCTGTTTTTCAAAAGCTAAATAAGGACAGACTAGGCTGACAGGGCATCATGATATAGACACTGGATGACCAAGATCAAGATGCCTTATTGAGTTTTGACTTGTAATGTTACCATTGATATTGGCTTGGCAACTGCTTGCTTCTGTACATGACCATCAACAGTTTACCTGGGGCCCACCTGTGGGACCCGTTGGTGATGACCCGTTCTGCTGCAAAGCAAACAGACACAGTGTCACGAAATGGGAAGTAAAATATAAACCATAACAAAAGATCCATTAGGATCGATTAGGAAAAACGTTTTTATCTGCCAAATGTGCTATGTCCGTTGGTGTAGCTTGTAATGTTGTCCTTCCACCGAAGATTATACTAGAAGATTTTATTGATTCAGCCGAACTTACTGCAGTGACCTGAATAACAAAAAGGACAAGAGAAATATCACACATACTGTATCAAAATGTTATGAATTTGAAACTTGTGTAACAGTGCCTCTACGCCCAGGGGTGTGAATAACATAATATATCAATGTGTACAGAATACTGTCCAGATTAATAAATAGGCTATAACCTGGAGGTTCTTCAATAAAAACATTTTAGACTAGAAATATCATGTATGTTGACCCTCACGTCATCTTAATTGATTATACTTCATAACTATGTTTTATGATCCACATTCTTTCACTGTATTACTCTGATTAATGTTGATCCTCAACAGGTTTGCAGCAATACTTGGCATGTGCACATCTGGTTTCTGTTCATTCTCATAGATGTAGATGTGTATACAGTTGTCATATCACTTCTAAAACTGGGTTTTTCACAATGTCAATAAGCTATACAAAAATTTTAAAAACATACACTCACCAGCACAACACAGTATAACTGCTTGCTAACGCAAACTGACAAAAACACAAATAAAGTAGCTATTTACATGAAAACCGTCTCAAAGGTTGACTAAAAATAAGTGCAACACAAAAAGTGTTCGGTGTTCAAAATTTCCCAATTTCCCATTTCCCATTGGCGGAAAAATGCAGGATGCATAAATGATGGTCAGTATGCATTCAGGACACGAAAATAACAATTAACACACTACAAAGAGCAGCTAATTATTAACTAATAATTCCTGTCTGTGCTGCTTGTTGGTCAGTACTGCTAGAGCATGCAGCCATGAGTAGAACACTACTACTTTAACTAATTAGCAACTGACTACATACACAACTACACTCAACAGGGTATGGAGTCACGCACACATATTCTAACTAATACAGCTAAATAAACAGACACACATGCGTGCGTGCATTCTCCCATTTCCACTTCCCCCCCACTCCCCACGGTGGCACAGAGCCAAATTCACAAGAAGAACTGTAGGAAATTTAACGCCTGTTATTTCAGCTGTTTTTGATGTGATACATTTTTTTCACCAACTGTACAATGTCATCAGGCTGATTGAATTTCAATCAACCAATGAAAGTTGTTCTGGATTACAAGAGGGCTTAAACCCTCAGAATGGAGGGAAATTATAATTTACACAGAAATAACACATCTTTATAAAGGCTCTTGAACGATTGATTAGTGGCCCGATTTGCACAGGCCCATGGAAAAAATAAATTGCCCCTCAGGGAATTCAGTCTGGCTTAGAAAAGAGGAAGCAATCTAATTAACTTAGCCATTGCTAGTTACACATATGTTAAAGTGGAGAAAAATGACCAAATGGTCTGATAAACAGGAACAGGTGTCTGCCTGGAATGTGCCTCACACCGAGAGGTTAGGGAATATTTTTTGAACAGTGGATACTGATAAGAGTTGATGGCAAGGTGGTGCAACGTATATCAAACGCGCAAAAGACATGTGCCTGATAAATTTACTACCAGTGCTGAGGTTGTGTCAGGAAATGCTTCCCAGGACTCATAGTTTATATGGCTGTAGGCTCACACCTGGATAACAGAAGTAGAAACGCACGAAACATCCATGTACAGATGTTGTGGCTGCAATATTTAAAACTGTTGATTTTATTTGATTTTCCCTAAAATAAAAATAGTCCTTCAGTATTTCGTCCATACAATATTGCTGTTAAACTCATTCCAGGGTTAGTGCAAATTTCGGTCTAAGATGTCTGGAAACAATTCTCTCATTGTAACACAATCAATTTGTTCATAACCATATAAAAAGTGATGTAGTCGATTTTGTGAGTTAGTGTGTGTGTTTTTGTGATATCTGCATTGTGTAAAAATGAACAAATTCGCCGCCCATATTTTGACAATTTTGTGTTTTTTATTAAGACTTCATACTATACTCAATTACCCTTAATCAAGTCTCTCTTTTCCTGGTGTTTGTTTGGAGTCGTTTTCTGTTGGATGTGTTAATGTCCCATGGTGCATGTTACAGTTTGTTTTGTATAGTCATCCTCAACTGTGACAACTGCCAAGTTCTTCCTTGTTGGATGACTGGCCTTTGAAAGTCGAGAAGTAAAGTAGAACTCTGTGACATCTGTGACATCAAAGAAGCTTCGCCAAAGCTTGTTAAACTCTTTTGACCACAGGGAAGATTCCCACTGGTTGAGAAAGCTGCTGTTTTTGCTTCCAGAAGAGACAGTTGTGGTTGTTTTGGTTGTCTCTCCACTGCGGTTGTGACATGATACTCAGCCTCTCTGGTTCTCAGTCACAAACTTAGAAAAAAAGAACTGTCAAGGTTGCATGACAAATACATTAATGCGTTTTGTGCAGTCAATTCTTTCTTGTCCAAACAGGGTGTACAGCATCCTGTCCATTCATGGAGCAGTATAGAGCACAAATTCGAATGCATTTGGCTGCTCAGCAATATGCCGTGCTAGCTTGCCACTAATGATGCCCGCCATCTGTGTGGCGTTGTCACGTAGGGTTGCAAGGTAACAAGTGGACAAATCTTCAATCATTGGGACAAAACTGACAGCATCTGTAGGCTCATTCAAAAATGAGACAAATGTCTGGGATCGCAAAAACAGGTGGTTAGTGCCATTGACTATATCAAGAGCATCAGCTTTTAGTAGAAGAATTTCACAGCTACTTTAATCTGGACCCAGGGCAATTCAATAAACTGTTCCAGATGGTAGGATTACGAATTGCCAAGATGCACATCAAGTGCGATTCCATTTGTCAAGTTCAATGCCTGACCACTTGTCTCCGGTAAGAAACGTGTAATTGATTTGTAGTGTTACTGTTGTGAATTGAAAAAAGGAACTAAACAATCGAAAAGGGTTTCCAATAAAGGCCATGTTATGTAACCTGCTTTTACAATATTTCTTTCCAACTGTTTAGGACTGGTCTGCGGATGTCTACATTGACCTATGAATTATTGCAATAAAGATAATTGTTTTCCTTGTGCTGGTGTATCTTAGCTTTCGACAACAACCGGACCAGCAAGTCAAAAAGGATAATTTTCCAGATTTAGTCAATATCTTAAGTTTTAGTCCATATAAGATAACGTGACAACAACTACTAATACTGAATAACTAATGACGCGCTCGTCACGTGTTTGCCGCTGTTATCTCGCGTGCGCTTTGAGGAACCCGTTTGGCGCCCTGTGCGCGCTGGCGCTCCTATAAAACCTCTGACGTGCTCCTCCGCGCGCCGCAGACCGTGCTGATATTTCATGTAAACCGCTCTGCTCACCAACCGCCTTGGGTCACTCGAATAGTAGTGGATAGTGTGGATAATACACACTCGAGTAGTAGTGGATAGTGTGGATAATACACACTCGAGTAGTAGTGGGTAGTGTGGATAATACACACTCGAGTAGTAGTGGATAGTGTGGATAATACACACTCGAGTAGTAGTGGATAGTGTGGATAATACACACTCGAGTAGTAGTGGATAGTGTGGATAATACACACTCGAGTAGTAGTGGATAGTGTGGATAATACACACTCGAGTAGTAGTGGATAGTGTGGATAATACACACTCGAGTAGTAGTGGATAGTGTGGATAATACACACTCGAGTAGTAGTGGATAGTGTGGATAATACACACTCGAGTAGTAGTGGATAGTGTGGATAATACACACTCGAGTAGTAGTGGGTAGTGTGGATAATACACACTCGAGTAGTAGTGGATAGTGTGGATAATACACACTCGAGTAGTAGTGGATAGTGTGGATAATACACACTCGAGTAGTAGTGGGTAGTGTGGATAATAGACACTCGAGTAGTGGATAGTGTGGATAATACAATCTGTGGACTTCATTTGGTGGTGATAATGACAACCAGGAGGACCATCCGGGACACACGGGATCAGGACAAGCCCACTCTCAGTACAGCAGGTATACCTGTTCTGATGTTCAGCTGCCATTTGTTTACATGTTTAGTGCGAAGTAGGGTGGACATTTATTCATTATTATTGTGTTACAATATAGATTTTTGTAAAAAATAAGGTTTGCATTTTGATAATAGTCCTTATAAGTCGTTTAACTTCGATGTTCTTCATCAACAGTGCATTCAAATTTGAGACTGCGGTTGAAAATAGCGCTAGCGCGCAACTCAACTTCTTTTTTTTAACGAACGGATGAATAAGTCGGCATCACATTAAACAACATTGGACCTAATACATTTTAAAAAGTATTATTGTCATCATAAAAATAATAGATATAGGCCTAACAGATATTTTTACATACACTTCAGAAAAAAACCACAAAAACTTTGCTGACTTTGATGAAATAAAAAAATACATAAAAATTCTCCCTCGCTCGATTCTGAAATTTAACAAATGCAAAAAATACGTTAATATGTATTGATAAAAGTTTACTCTGATTTAATGTATTCAGTAAAGAAATAAAAGTGTGTGTGTTTTTGTCTGAAGTGTATGTAAATATCTGGTTTCAACTGTAGACATTGAACTTTTCTTCGTCATTAATGGCATTATACATTAATTATGTATCTGTGGTTTCAGAGCTGATGATTAGAAGGAAGAGAGGAGCTATTTGGGTGGTGCTGGGCATGCTCAGTCTGTCCCTGGTACTGGTCATATTGGGTGTCTACACCACCACGCGCACTGAGAGCGTCAACGTCACCGGATACGCATCTGGAATCATTGTGAGTAGTACATCTTCATCATCATCAGCATCATCACTCTTATCATTATTAGCCTCAACCATCGTCACATCAAACTTCAATATCGTCTGTCATTCTGTTGACTGAATCCGTGTATAAATTTATATCTAACAACAAAACAAGTTTATGTTTTGTAAAAGATAAATCTCAGACCATATGAATTAAGTGCAGTGCCAGGAATGCAGGTCTTCAAAAATGTATGAACGACGAGAAGTTGGATTCATGTGTGGTGAATCAAATATATTCTAAATCATGACAATTCAGATTCTGGTATCCCATTAACAGTAAGAGACATTTTCTGGTGTCCCTTTAACAGTAAGATACATTTTCTGGTATCCCTGTAACAGTAAGAGACATTATCTGATAACCCTTTAACAGTAAGATACATTTACTGATATCCCTTTAACAGTAAGATACATTTTCTGATATCCCTTGAATAGTAAGAGACATTTTCTGGTATCCCTTTAACAGTAAGAGACATTTTCTGGTATCCCATTACAGTAAGAAACATTTTCTGGTATCCCTTTAACAGTAAGATACATTTTCTGGTATCCCTTTAATAGTAAGAGACATTTTCTGGTATCCCTTTAACTGTGTCTGTTCTATTTGACATTTGCAGTTGGCGTTCGGATCATTCCTGGGTGTCCTTGGACTGTGCCTGCAGGAAAACCGCAAACAGCTGGTATATACTACTACTCACTTATCACATTAGTACATCCAAGGGTGGATGGTCTAGCAACATGGTCTCACAATTAATTTACCCATAGACATAGGCTATATATTGTCATGAATTTAGTTTGGTCTTTTACATTTTTATGCCCACATTGAAACCATGTATCATACAAAATTGGGAATCACCGGGTTCTATGAATTTTGATGACTATCCAGCAAGCTGAAAGAGGAAACATTAAACACTTGGGAGTTCTGGGATTGAAGTTGTAAATTATACTGAATAGATTTTTTTATTAAACAAAAGTTATGCTTAACCTCTGACCACCCACCAGTATCTTAAACTACGATGTTACTTATTAAAGCCAATATTTCATTAGTTATATTGTACTATTAATGAATTGTAGAGTTTTCCCAATAATTATTTGTCCTGCTTGAAGTGATTTCTGATGCATGTTTTCAATACTGTCTTCTGGGTTCTAGGTTCAGTGAGAACACAGAGGAGCAATGTTTTTGCCTTTGTGTGGCCACATGTTTCCTGTGTCCTATTATTTGTTTTCTCTCTTCCCCACTAATATCGCTGTCATACTCTCTCCAATCTCCTTTTCTCTCGTTCCTCTTTCTGTCTTTTTGACACTTTGCAGTAGCATGAAGTATTGCAGAATGAAGTATTGTTAACCAAATACAAAGTGGCATTTTGTTGAATTCGCTTCGCATTTCTGACATGATTTATATTTATTTCATAGCCAGTCAACTTTTAGGGCCCATGTGAGACATTGACTATGGTGCAAATAAATATGCGACTCTATTGGCAGGGTCTCTCTTGGGTGGGAAAAGTTCAATGTAAAATTAGATAAAAAATAACTGCGTAAGAATTTCGGTCTAGACTTTCTGGTTGTCCGATGGGAGTTGCTGTGATGCAGCCAGGCAAATTCTGTATCAACAAATCTGTGAGAAACTATGTTAAAGAAATATAAGCAATATAAATACATAAATAGTGAAGAGGTGAAGCTTTGCCTACGTCCTGGTGCCAATAGCATTATCTTCCAACTAAAATAATTGAAACAGTATTTCTCACCTGTAATATTTTTTGTAGCCGTAACTCTTTGTAGCCTTAATTTCCTAACTTTACATAGTCCCTGCTGTCTGACCTGAGGGCTAGTAGCCTAATGATTTGTCAGGTATTACCTTTCAGTGTGCAAAGCGAACATAACGGGTCACAATGTTTTCATTTCAATCCCATGTTTTGAAAAAAATGCATTAAAATCATCAGATCATTGATTGTGATCAGATATTGTTGTTGACTGAATTCACATAATCGAAATCAGCCCTGCTTGTAGTTTGTCAAACTTGCTGTTGGCTCTGCATCTGCTGGCCCAATACTAATCTAATCCTTGAGTTTAACCACATACCATTGGCATGGGATAACACACATTTTCCATGCGTTTCTCTGTGTTCATCATAGAGATTTTCTTTGAGCCCTTATGCTGTTCAACCTGTGCCTCTTCATTCCACTCGTCTGTTTTCAGAATTAACATTGGCTTTGACATCTGTTTTTCTTTCATATGACAAGTGGAACCGTGGCCCAGATGTTTTTTTTTTTTTTAAATAATGATGTATATAATGTAGCTGTCCATATACTGCAGGGAGATGCAGGCATTGGACTAAAAATGCTCCATTAGTCCCTCCCAACGGACGCTAAAGCAATTATTTGCAGGTGCAACAAGTTGTTCTGTCCCTGTACTCACCCAAACCAGGCTGAGGTTGCCCAATGGGGTCCCACCAGGCGGCCCAAATGCCCACACTTAGTATACATCTTATTATACATGTTTTGCTGGTTCAGTTATAAGGCTTTTAACAATTGTTTTAGTTTGAAGCTTGAACCATTCCTACACCCCACTTTAGAGAATGTGCATTGTACTAACGGCTCGGTTTGGTGGTAAATCCTCTCATTCTTGTCTGTCTTTTGTAATGATGTTTTTGTCATTTTTACGGCAGCTTGTGGCGGCCATTGTTTTCCTCAGCTTTGGGATAATTACCTCCTTTCTGTGTCTGATGGTGGATGGCGTCTTCATAGTTTTCAACATGGTGAGTCATGTTGCCGCTCTGTTTACTTACGATAGGCTAATTTTCACAACATGAAATACACTCAATTCTGAAAAGTTTTTGTCTTTTTAACATATTAAAATGAAATGGATATTATTGCAAAAAGTAACACGATGGTTAATTTCAAAGTGCAGGTTTAAAATCCAAGTCAACATGTGTCTATACACATGAACATGTCACCAATACTGACCAAAGATCAATGTTAGGCAGTGAGCAAGTGCGTGTGTGTGTGTACACTTTTGATATGGCGTGTACTGTGTCTGTGTGTGTTTGTGTGTGTGTGTGTGTGTGTGTGTGTGTATGCATACTTCCTATATGGTTGTTTTGAATAATTCTGTGTGTATGTTGTGTAAACACTACCATTCAAACATTTAAAGAAAATTTAAAAAATGTTCTTGTTTTTCAATGAAATGCAATGTTTCTGTCCATTAAAATAGCATAACATTGATCAGAAATAAAGTTTAGACATTGTTAATGTTGTAAAACTATTGTAACTGTATGTATTCAATTAAAAACCAGAGGCCCATTATATTTCCCAGTGTCTTCAGTCTGCGGCATGCTTGACCCCAGCCACTAGTCTGTCACCCCCGGTTTTGGTGTGATGTGAAAAATGTGTGCTTGTGAGAATTTTTGTAATATATGAGTGTTCACGATGAGTGTTTCAATGTGTGTGTGTGTGTGTGTGTGTGTCTGACCCACCTTATCTGCAATGTTAACAGCCTTATGGATGTGGCCTTCACTCCCTGTGGTTCAGAATGATTGTGAGAACTTGGGGCGAGAGAATGTCTGCTCCTCCAATTTCAAAGTGTTAAACCAACTGAATTTTCACACGCGATTACCCTTTAATTCGATTTTTCCAAGCTAAATATTATTTCTCTGCATTTTCTATTGCTCTGTTAAATGTAATAAAAATAAATAAAGTCCAAGCAGATAAGTATTTGGGCGCAGAGGCCTTGTGACTACACTGGGTTTGCATTTCAAAATAGGTCTTGATCTGTGAGCAAACTCAAACATCCCATGTGATGGCATGTGTTCCACTACATAGTTAAAATGTATATATATTTTATTTCATGCAGGGTTTAATCCTTTAATGACATGAGCATTTTATCTCATTTAGTTAAAGCCTAAATTCCCCTGATGTGACCATGCTCTGAATTATCTACTGTCTTTTTTTTACTATGAACATGAGGAGAATTGCTGCCAAGTCGTTATTGTTTTTTTCAGACAATGAGTTAGGGACTTTTACTGTAAAGTGTTGTCTCTGGTTCAGTAGGAAACTAGCAGTAACTTCATAACATTCACAATCTAGGGTTAGTTCCACCAGTGGTTGATATCTTATGAGGCCATTTTAGCTCCATTTTAAATATACCAACTGGAATCCACTAAATAATTTGAACCCGTAGAGATAAAAACAAACCTCTTGGTCTGTCTGTCTGTCCCACCAGGACGTTCGTCCCCTGAACGCGGGGAGATGCCAGTTTTACGCCAGTGGTAGCAGCTACATCTATGAGAATTACTACGCGTCTGTAAGTACAGGCACGCTCATAGCATCTTGTTGCTTAATGATACAGGCAACTGAATTTGAAGGTACGAGTACGGCTTTTGAACATGTCCCTGTCTTCTTGCAGATGCCTTGCCAGGGTCTGTCTGAGTCATGCAGCATGAATGTCCGCAGTGGGACCTGTTACTGCTGTGACCTCTATGACTGTGCCAAGTGAGTCAGATGTTAATGATCCATTATGCAGAGTTTAGTGCGACAGCAGGATGCAGGGAGAAGAACTACAGGTGTCTCTTTCTCCTAGTTAGACATGTGCTAGCTCATCCCTGTAGATATTACTCTAATGGAACATTCTACATGTGTTGGTGTGCTGTCATACATGTGCTAGCTCATCCCTGTAGATATTACTCTAATGGAACATTCTACATGTGTTGGTGTGCTGTCATACATGTGCTAGCTCATCCCTGTAGATATTACTCTAATGGAACATTCTACATGTATTGGTGTGCTGTCATACATGTGCTAGCTCATCCCTGTAGATATTACTCTAATGGAACATTCTACATGTGTTGGTGTGCTGTCATACATGTGCTAGCTCATCCATGTAGATATTACTCTAATGGAACATTCTACATGTGTTGGTGTACTGTCATACATGTGCTAGCTCATCCCTGTAGATATTACTCTAATGGAACATTCTACATGTGTTGGTGTACTGTCATACATGTGCTAGCTCATCCCTGTAGATATTACTCTAATGGAACGTTCTACATGTGTTGGTGTATTGTCATACATGTGCTAGCGCATCCCTGTAGATATTACTCTAATGGAACATTCTACATGTATTGGTGTGCTGTCATACATGTGCTAGCTCATCCCTGTAGATATTACTCTAATGAAACGTTCTACATGTGTTGGTGTACTGTCATACATGTGCTAGCTCATCCCTGTAGATATTACTCTAATGGAACGTTCTACATGTGTTGGTGTATTGTCATAAATGTGCTTGCGCATCCCTGTAGATATTACTCTAATGGAACATTCTACATGTATTGGTGTGCTGTCATACATGTGCTAGCTCATCCATGTAGATATTACTCTAATGGAACATTCTACATGTGTTGGTGTACTGTCATACATGTGCTAGCTCATCCCTGTAGATATTACTCTAATGGAACATTCTACATGTGTTGGTGTGCTGTCATACATGTGCTAGCTCATCCATGTAGATATTACTCTAATGGAACATTCTACATGTGTTGGTGTACTGTCATACATGTGCTAGCTCATCCCTGTAGATATTACTCTAATGGAACATTCTACATGTGTTGGTGTACTGTCATACATGTGCTAGCTCATCCCTGTAGATATTACTCTAATGGAACGTTCTACATGTGTTGGTGTATTGTCATACATGTGCTAGCGCATCCCTGTAGATATTACTCTAATGGAACATTCTACATGTATTGGTGTGCTGTCATACATGTGCTAGCTCATCCCTCTAGATATTACTCTAATGAAACGTTCTACATGTGTTGGTGTACTGTCATACATGTGCTAGCTCATCCCTGTAGATATTACTCTAATGGAACGTTCTACATGTGTTGGTGTATTGTCATACATGTGCTAGCGCATCCCTGTAGATATTACTCTAATGGAACATTCTACATGTATTGGTGTGCTGTCATACATGTGCTAGCGCATCCCTGTAGATATTACTCTAATGGAACGTTCTACATTTGTTGGTGTACTGTCATAAGTGTGCCAGTGCACCCCTCTACCAATGTGTAGCACCCACCTACACAGGTGATGCAATGACTGCATGTTCTCCTCACATTAACTGTGACAGCGATGTGGTGTGGAGAGATTGTTCCTGGATACAGTTGAGCTGGGCTCCAGTTAGCGCACCTAAAGCTACGTCGTTGTCCGTAAGATAACTCGTCAGGATATCTTGGCATAGCCAAATCAAATAGTACCTTATTATTTGCATATTAGTAGCACAACAAGCATGCTATTTATAGGAATGGTTGTAAGCGATGCTGTTCTTTCTTCTAGTGGGGGCTTCATGAACAACTACTATGAGTTTGTTGGTGTGCAGAGCTGTGATGATGTGCTGTATCTGTACGCGTTGATCTGGCTGCTGACCAGCCTGAACCTGATGGCTTTCTTCCTGGGCATCCTGACCACTGCTGTGCTTGGCAGCATCAAGGACCAGGTGAGTGACCGGTTGCGACCCAAAGTACACACACCATGTCCACGGAAATGTCTCTCTAAGTGGCTCAGATGTTCTCCAGTTGTGTGTATTGCATACTGCTCATTCCATTCATGTTAGATATGTCCCAAGACATGTTTGATATATCCCCATCTAGAAATTAGATTTCCTGGGACATGGACTTGTCCCTTTAGAAAATGGTTTGGTAACCACTGCAGTTCAGTAGTTCCAAACCATGTAACTTCATCTATCTGTGTCCAGAGTGGTGGTTGAACACCAAGCTGGAGACACAGAGAGCAGCAGCGGTATCACATGAGAGGCAGTTTCCCAGATGACACAGGACACAGGATGTCACCAAGACTCCTGATCAGGACACATGGTGTCAAGATGCAGACCGCTGTTAAACGTTACCAGTCGTTCTTCTGCTATCACATTGTTGTTCTGCTATAAAATCAGACTGTTATTGTGTTTACATTAGACAGCCTGGGGTTTCAGAGCAACCAATGTTATTGCTTCAAACACAGCTGAAGTATTTAAAATTATCTTAATAAGTACTGTTAACTAGGTCTGTCTGTTATCATATTGAAGATTAAAAGGGTGGTGTTTTTTAGATGAGAACGACATATTCATACCGTTGCAATAATCAATATAGCGTCACAAACTCAGGAGTGTAGTGCAGGGAAATGAGCCAGGCACAGAGAGTAGGGCTCGTTCGTGGAGTTTTATTCAACGATAAAACAAACTGACACAACGAACGGAAGAAATCATGTACACTGTACTTTAAATGAAATAACAAGGGACCTTTCTACAAACCGGGGACAGGGAGAACAAACACTCACCACAACGGACGTGACTTTGATCAATGAACTGCACCCAAACCCAGAAACAGTGAGAACTAAACACAAATAGTAATCAACTAAACAAGGACAATACCAAAAGAGGACAACTAGTCATTCTAGTCGTCACATAAACGGCAGTGTGTTTTCTGTGAATTCAGATTTAAAAGGTTGTGGCTCAGTTAGAAGGCATGAGAGATACAGTATCCCTCTGGGATTCACCTCCCATGACCACATCAGAGACAAAACACTAACAGGCGCTGATTTCATTAGTGCCATGTAGAGTTGCTGGCATGGAGGCATCATAAAAGGGCCATATGTTTTGCATTTCGTGAGACCTAGGCAGAAGACACAGCAGGGCATATGCTGGGAAGACACACATCAACGTCAGGGTGTATCGTTTCTTAGAAATCACAATATGAGATCCTTCCTCTACCCCATTCCACCTCTGGATCTCACAGGCCAGTACTGCCCTCTTGTGTCTTGTTTAAATACCACAGAGTCCTTCTAACCCTCTCCCCACTACGTTGGGTTTACACGCAGTATGTCTTTTTGTGCCCTGATCCAAAAACCTCATTCTGTATTAGGGCTTTTCCTACTGTTACCAAAAACCTCATCCAGTATTAGGGCTTTTCCAACTGCTACCAAAAAGTTAATCCGAAAATAGGATGTTACAAATGCTACCAGAAGCTTTGTTTTGTTGCTAATTCTATCTGACAAACATTCCATTTCACTTATGTAGACCAGTTTTACATTACCCAAGAGGAGACTGGCTATTTCTGGTAAAAGTTATAGGGTTTGAAATCCGGTTCAGGAGTTACATTTTAAATGTTGTTGTTTAGGTTATGGTTGGGTTTAGAGTTAGGGCTGTTTTCCTCAACGATAGTAAGACATATTTGTGTGCATTGGACAGAGGTTCGGCTCTGTGACACTGTCGTCATCTCAGTTCTCCGAGGAGGGATACATCTCTTCCCCAAGTGCTCCCCTGCTGGTGGACGGCACTAACTTCCACACCGGACAACAGCATCAACAACTTTACCCGGTCAGTCACGCTCATTACAATACCTAAACTCAATGATAACAAGGGAACAAATCCAGAATATGTTTAAACCGTGTTAAATCAGGGTTTGGATAAAATAACAATTTCCAAGGCAATGAAAGTCCCCCAGAGCACATGAAGGTCTGTAATGAAATGGCACAACTGTGAAAAGCTCGGGGGCAAGAAGGGCGCTAGTCAGGGAGATGGCCACCAAGAGAGGCCGATGGCCACAGAGAGAGGCCGATGGCCACAGAGAGAGGCCGATGGCCACAGAGAGAGGCCGATGGCCACAGAGAGAGGCCGATGGCCACCGAGAGAGGCCGATGGCCACAGAGAGGCCGATGGCCACAGGCCGATGGCCACAGAGAGAGGCCGATGGCCACAGAGAGAGGCCGATAAATCAATATTGGGCTCTAAAAGACACTAGGTTACTTGCCTTTGCATTTACATTAACTTCTGGCACTTCAATAAAATAATGTTTTCCCTGCTCCCCTGTTATACGTTTTGACAGAAAGCTACTTGAGCATTCACGGACCCAGACTATCAGTCTCTAAAACTAAGTAGCTGGGAATTATCTAGAAACCCTTTTCATTAGAATACATATATCCACTTTCTTTTAAAGATGTCTGGCTGCTCCCATAGGAGGTAAACATTGTTCTTTCTTGTCTTTCTCGTTTTTAGGTATTTGTTCAAGGCACCAAGTAGGCTATAATCCACAGAGCCCTTTATATATCACAGGACTGAGTGGAGTTTATCATTATTACCCCTGTGCTTACAAGAGCATTCTTGCAATAAGGTTGTAGTCCTCTTTTACTTTCCTTGATTATCTAAGGTGAATATGTTTGCCACAGGTAGTTGGCCAGAATCGTGGACTTTGGTGGGCCAGTGGTATGTAGACAGGTGAACGTCTCACATGTCGACCAGCCAACGATGGTGGTGGTGTAATTCGAACGGGAGAGGGAACTGTAATTGTATGGGACTGCCTCAATGACAAAATGAGCTCAATATTTTGTTCAGCAAACAGAGACAATTGCTTACTCATGGAGATGATGTTGTGTGCAAGTCTGTGTTGGGTTTTTGAGTGGGATATTGTGGTTTTGAACTGAACCGATTCTAAAATGGAAAATTTGGGGGTTTTATGTTTTGTCTTTCAGAGAGCTTCTCTTTACTACGTTCCCATGTCAAAGCCAGGGGTCCCCCAGAGTGAACCGTCAGTAGCCTGTCTGGAACCCAACCCTCCTCCCTTTGCACCGCTCTATAACCTACCGCCGCACAAACCACAAAGCTTCTCTGTCTGAATAATCAGAAATACGTTTGGATTGCATTGCTAACCTTCAACACGACTAGAGGTTGACTATTGTTTTATGACATTTAGGAGAATTGTTTTGGACTGGGAGTTTTGTAGGCTGTACAATGTCTGTATATTAATTTTAAATATGTTGAGGTTTTTTGATTAATTGGTCTTGTGACATGCATCATGTAAACTATATAAAAGGGTGCTTATTTAACACCAACTGTCAACTACTTAGTTTTACAAAATACATTTCAATTTATCTCAACTAAATCTGTTAATAAACTAATTGAACTGAATCTTGGCTACCTCTCGTTTTAATCAAATCGACTATGCAGACACCAATTATGATCTGGTTCTGCCATCCATTAATATACAGCTGAATGTTAAATATATGTCCTCCTTGTATGAGCCTAGTCCACGGATCTGTTGCTTGTTTTTTACTATTTATTTTCAATGTCTTTATATTTACAGTTGGGACCAGGCTAATGTTTATAGTCACCTTCACACCCCCTAAAAAAGAGCACACACACTTAAAGCATTTCTAACACGTTTATTGTAAATGATTTAAAACGAAATAATTAAATTAAAAGAAAACTGAAGAAAAGTCTCAACTTATTTAAAACAAGTTTAAATAACAAAAGCAAAACAGAAATGTACTGGAGTCCTGTGAATTCATTAAGAGGATGAGAGGGTTTTCGTTTTTTAAGAAACTGTTAATTTGATGCACTGCTATCGTTCAAGTGACTGGGCGTCGCCCCTAACCTGTGCTCATTTACTGTACTTGTGAGGACTTTGGTAACCAAAATGGATTTATTTTAGAACTCCTAACTGCCACCCCTAACCCCCACAAATTCCAAACCCAACCCTTAATGCCTAACCTGAACTCTAAACCCCCTAAATCTAAACTTAAAACCCTAAACCAAAGAAATAAAAAAAAAAAGTTAAGACTTTCAATGGCAAACCGTTCACACTAGTCATGATTTATCATTTGGTCCTCACAAATAGAGTAATGTGCACACACACGCACGCTCATGTAGGCATGTTTCCGATTTAAACGATAACGTCTCTGTTAACAAGCAAACATGAACAATCTACAGTGATCAGAGCAACAGGACAAAAGGATGCTAGACCATACAGAACCATCTAATTTGAACGAGCCATTTTTTACATTGTACAAATGTGTCACTGGGGGGGGGTTATTAAAGGCCATTGGATGTTTAGATCCATGTGTCTAAAAGGTTCTGACAATGTTAAGAGATACGTTATTATAAAACATCCCACTGTCAGAGAGGTAATGTCAGGAGGATTGAAAATTCCCTTATGATCTAAAACACATCTGAGAACCAATGAATCACACACACCCATGACAACATCTTTATCTTCATAAGCGTTTTACAAATTAAAATGGCCAAACAACAAGAATCACCAGTCTAGAAGCTTACAGCAAATCCACGGACTAAGTATGTGCTACCCAGGTTAGTATTAATTAGGCACCAGACAACTGACTTACACGAGGACATTTTCCTTGACTGTTGCAAAGCGTCTTCCGTCCTGTGCCTTAATGAATAGATCCCTGGGGCTTCAGACAAAGTTACCCTGTGATGCTGTATGAACTAGACGTAGACTCTGCTGTGTGCTACCATACATTCAACTGAAACATGGAGAAAAGCAGACAGCTTCTTGGAACTGCCGACGACAACAAGGAACATGGTACCGTAACTCACCGACGAAGTTTTAGCGGTTTAAAAAAATAATACAATACATACAAAACGTACTCTAGAAAAATATACTGTTAAATATAAAGGACATGGATATCGTAATTATAACTTCTGACAACAAATATTCCACAAGAACAAACAACAACAGGGTTACATGTCCCATGTCTGGCTTTCAATGCAAGTTCAAGTTATCTGTTCTGGTCTTTCTTTTGGTTGACTGATTAGAAACTAAGGACAACTTTGACCGTTTGGACACTACAATGAATTAGTAACAAATGTGTGTGTGTGTGTGTGTACAGATCTACCCGATCACATTTGAATACCAGACTGGCAGGTGATGGCATGTGTTCTAGGTTGGTGCTGTGATTGTCTAGCTTGTTGTTGATTAATATGCCTTAACAAGGTACATGTGGATGCACTCATCTGGGTGACATCTAGACTTCTGACTAGACTACTGACTAGACTAGACTACAGACATCTAGACTACAGACTAGGTCCCTCTGGGCTTCAGTAAACATTTTCTTAATCAAATTGTCAATATTGCTAACAAGAGCAACAACGTGGTTGTCAAAATGCACGCACGAATGAAATATACATTTATCTCCATTTTCAAAAATGTCTGTATTCAAAATACATGTATCCCCTTTGCCAAGTTGAACCTATAAAAAAAACATAGTCTTTGGTTTAAGAAAAATAGCTTTTTAAAATCTACAAGCTATACACGTTACATTATGGTACAAGAATGGAGACGAGAAAACGTACACACGATCATTTAACTGATCCAAATTTTGGGTACACTGATACCATGTATCTAAAAGATGCCATCTGGAATGTTCCAAATATGTAAAGTGCTTCAGCGTTATTACCTAAACCCAAGGATGTGAGACATTGTTACATAGAACGGTCTTCCATTAAGAAAGATAAGGCAGATCGGTTTAATTTACTGAGTGTACTCTGAAACACGTTTAACATTTGTTTAAAGAAGAAACTTCTAAGAAGAAGAGGTGGAGTGCTGGATGAAGAAGACCAGGAGATAAAGAATAAGCCCAGCCTGCTGTTTAGGGTGAAATGAACGTCCAACAGTGACGCGATTGGAGAAGCATCATCATGACTTGATGATCAAGATTGACAACATTGAGTGGATAAAAGGGAGTACATTAGCAGCCTATTCTCTCTATTTCGCGCACACGAATGCACGTACACACACGCTCAAAAAATAAAAATAAAATCACACAATCACAAGATCTGTAGAGAAAATAATGACGACAACATTGAGTTCTGTTGTGCAAATGGAGTATAAAAACGAGCACATGAACATAGCCCTCCGAGAGGACAGTGGTGTTTCTGTGTGAAGAAGAGGGAGGAAGAGGGGGAGAGAGCAACAGAAAACAATGGTCTCATAACCTGCCTAGTAGCATCAACAGCCTCAGGTCAATTCTAACTTGGTCAACTGGACCGTCCAACCAGTCACGTGATGCCGGAAGGAAAACGGGGGCCAGTCACGTGACGCCGGAGGGGAAACGGGGGCCAGTCACGTGACGCCGGAGGGGAAACGGGGGCCAGTCACGTGACGCCGGAGGGGAAACGGGGGCCAGTCACGTGACGCCGGAGGGGAAACGGGGGCCAGTCACGTGACGCCGGAGGGGAAACGGGGGCCAGTCACGTGACGCCGGAGGGGAAACGGGGGCCAGTCACGTGACGCCGGAGGGGAAACGGGGGCCAGTCACGTGACGCCGGAGGGGAAACGGGGGCCAGTCACGTGACGCCGGAGGGGAAACGGGGGCCAGTCACGTGACGCCGGAGGGGAAACGGGGGCCAGTCACGTGACGCCGGAGGGGAAACGGGGGCCAGTCACGTGACGCCGGAGGGGAAACGGGGGCCAGTCACGTGACGCCGGAGGGGAAACGGGGGCCAGTCACGTGACGCCGGAGGGGGAACGGCATGTGTGTCTTCTTTATCCTTGTTGAAGAGAGCAGCGCTCCCAGTGCCGATCCAGACTGTGCCACTCTGGGCCTCCAGTGTAGAACTGTGGCGTATTGCCACCTGCTACTGCCACCTGCTGCTGACATGGCTGACTCAGGCCAAACACACACCTGTCTGGACTGGTTAGGATGTCTTTCCCACTATCGGATTTTCTCTGTCGGACACAGAGAAAAAAAAAATAGGAAATATTTACATGTCTGTATATGCATGTGTGGAAGTGTGTGTGTGCTCATCTATGTGTTTATGTGAGAATGTGTAGTAGCGGGAAAAAGGGTTTTACAATTTGTTTGGCAGCATGGACACGTTTTCATAAAAGTAATCCACCAAATCCATATTCCAATTCCTGTTCAGTATGTATACTTTACCTCGCGTTCTGTTTCACATTTTAGTTTAAGTTCATTAACAGAAAGCTAAAATCGATTATTGAGGTGAAATTGTTTTTACGTTTTTACATACGTGTAAAGAAATAAAAAAAAGTATGCATTTTTGTGAACTCACTGGCTGCCATACTGAGCCGTGCCACTGCGGTCGTCGTGCTCCCTCTGCAGGTTTTTCAGGATCTGTTTGATCTGCTGCACTGTGTGGAATGTCTCCTTGGGATCCTGGATGGTGAACAGGGAGTAGTCGTCCTGTTCCCTGGGAGGACCCTGGTACACCGCGATGCTGGCACAAGCATCTGTCCATAGGAGACAGAGATAGGTCATCATAACAGGCTATTATTACATTATAAGATAGGTCTCCCCGATTCACACTAAAAGGGCAAAGCCGAGCTGTTCTGGTCCGGCCTAGTTATACATACAGAAGTTACTAGAACTATGCTGGGCAATGTGAGAAGTAAAGATCCGAGTTCTCAGCACGTTTCAGGTGCGAGGGCCTTAGAGTCATGGATGCTGATGAGAATAATGGCACGATACACTGCAGATTGATTGACAGGTACACTCCCACTTGCCTTCCATCTTCTGCAGCTTGGAGTAGTTGGATGTGAGGAGGGAGAAGATTTTCTCCGTCTCACGGTCACAGTCAATGTCCAGCTGCAGGTTCGCCAGCATGGTACTGAGAAAGGACACAAAGGCCACGGTCACACCGGGAACTAGACACAGCTAAAGTAGAGCCACGTTCATTAGGAGCTAAATAAATAATTGCAAACTTAACATACGTTCCATCTGTGTTTCAATGCAAAAAACACAGTGATTCACAGTGTACAGGGCCTACTGTACAGAACTAGTAGGGTTTGACTCACGGTGTACAGGGCCTACTGTACAGAACTAGTAGGGTTTGACTCACGGTGTACAGGGCCTACTGTACAGAACTAGTAGGGTTTGACTCACGGTGTACAGGGCCTACTGTACAGAACTAGTAGGGTTTGACTCACGGTGTACAGGGCCTACTGTACAGAACTAGTAGGGTTTGACTCACGGTGTACAGGGCCTACTGTACAGAACTAGTAGGGTTTGACTCACGGTGTACAGGGCCTACTGTACAGAACTAGTAGGGTTTGACTCACGGTGTACAGGGCCTACTGTACAGAACTAGTAGGGTTTGACTCACGGTGTACAGGGCCTACTGTACAGAACTAGTAGGGTTTGACTCAGAACTAGGTGTGTACAGGGCCTACTGTACAGAACTAGTAGGGTTTGACTCACGGTGTACAGGGCCTACTGTACAGAACTAGTAGGGTTTGACTCACGGTGTACAGGGCCTACTGTACAGAACTAGTAGGGTTTGACTCACGGTGTACAGGGCCTACTGTACAGAACTAGTAGGGTTTGACTCACGGTGTACAGGGCCTACTGTACAGAACTAGTAGGGTTTGACTCACGGTGTACAGGGCTTGCAGCCTGTCTGGTTGTCATCTGGACTCAGGCAGCAGAGCCAGGCTCCAGCCACGTAAGCTGAGGGGTGGTAGGTTCCCAAGCGTCCCGGGTTGCAGCGGCTCACCTGGCTCAGACCTCGATCCACTCACTGGTCTCCACACAGTTCCCAGCTTGCACATACAGGGGCTTGTCATTGTGAAGAACCTGGAACATCTAGGAGGAAAGAGCAGAAATGGGCTTTCAAACTTCCGAAGAGCAGTTCATATGGCGCAAGAGATTTGCCCTTCGGGGACAAATACAATTTATTAATTTATGAGTTGAGAACACATGTATCAAATCAGCAAAAAAATTCTCTTTGCAGCTTATATGGGGTTATAGTTTTTCATCTTGACTGACTAACATGGCCAGCGTTGGTTTTGGCAGTTTGATATAGTGGTGTGTGTGTGTGTGTGTATACTTACATTTTTGCGATTAAAGGCGCTTTCATCCACTTTCTCCACAGCTCTAATATTTTTCACAGGCATGATGCAGATTGCTTCTTTACCTTGGAAGAAGAGTGAAACTAAAGTATAAATCATCAGTATTTACCACCATTTGATTCAAAACAATTGAAATGGAGGTGATTTTTTAGCATTTGAGCCATTTAAAATATCTGATAATGGTGAGGTTAAAAGAACTTGTAAACACTGCCATTAATCTAATCACAATTTTAAAAATTGTGTGTGTGTGTGTCACCTTTATGTTTGTGATAGGACAGCTCTCTATTGGTCACTCTGAAACATGTGTGTGTGTGTCACCTTTATGTTTGTGATAGGACAGCTCTCTATTGGTCACTCTGAAACATGTGTGTGTGTGTCACCTTTATGTTTGTGATAGGACAGCTCTCTATTGGTCACTCTGAAACATGTGTGTGTGTGTCACCTTTATGTTTGTGATAGGACAGCTCTCTATTGGTCACTCTGAAACATGTGTGTGTGTGTCACCTTTATGTTTGTGATAGGACAGCTCTCTATTGGTCACTCTGAAACATGTGTGTGTGTGTCACCTTTATGTTTGTGATAGGACAGCTCTCTATTGGTCACTCTGAAACATGTGTGTGTGTG
Source organism: Dallia pectoralis (assembly GCA_029465975.1). NCBI lineage: Eukaryota > Metazoa > Chordata > Actinopteri > Esociformes > Umbridae > Dallia > Dallia pectoralis. Next base: position 2,037,362 of record CM055748.1, on the reverse strand, counting down.
TCACCTTTATGTTTGTGATAGGACAGCTCTCTATTGGTCACTCTGAAACATGTGTGTGTGTGTCACCTTTATGTTTGTGATAGGACAGCTCTCTATTGGTCACTCTGAAACATGTGTGTGTGTGTCACCTTTATGTTTGTGATAGAACAGCTCTCTATTGGTCACTCTGAAACATGTGTGTGTGTGTGTGTGTCACCTTTATGTTTGTGATAGGACAGCTCTCTATTGGTCACTCTGAAACATGTGTGTGTGTGTCACCTTTATGTTTGTGATAGGAAAGCTCTCTATTGGTCACTCTGAAACATGTGTGTGTGTGTCACCTTTATGTTTGTGATAGGACAGCTCTCTATTGGTCACTCTGAAACATGTGTGTGTGTGTCACCTTTATGTTTGTGATAGGACAGCTCTCTATTGGTCACTCTGAGCCATTTCTTCTTAAAGTTCTTGCCGATCCGCTTCCTACCTTGGGCCCGCTTCTGCACCTCCCTGTAAACAACACAACAACAAATGTAACAACTTTATATATATCCATGTATATTTATGCGCTGTTTTCTTCGCATACCAGCAAATATTACTTTCAGTACTTCCCAAAGCCAATATCTACAACCAATATTTTTTTGGCCTCATCTTGGCCAGGAGGCCGTTGCAAATGAGAATTTGTCTCCAATCGGCCTACCTGGTTAAATAAAAGATGAGGCCACTCACCCTTCTTTGAGAACCACAAAATCCTCCACCCCGCTGGACTCCTTACAGATATTGGAGGAGATCTCATCTAAAAACTAACAGCGGCAAGAAAACAACAGGCTGAATCAGCAAAATGTGTACAGAGAAACTCATGTAGAAATCCCACTACCATGTTTTGCACATTTTCCCAAGGGTTTCCATGAGTTTGACAAATGGTCTAAATAAATTCTAAATCTACTAGATCCAATTTAATATAAAGGATTCTTTATATACAACTCACCTTCTTTACTTTTTCAATACATTTGTCTTCTTGGAATGATCTGAAGAAATCGTACATGTAGGATTCTTTAAAACTAGACTAAAGACAAAACACACAAACAAAGTGTTAGTTTTGATCAGAGCAGATGTATAAACACAGAGGAATGTTTGACACACTGACAGAGATATACTGACAGGCAGACGCACACGAGAAGACAGACACATGATGTACATACTAGCTTGTTTTTGGACAGGCTCCCCCAGCTTCCCAGAGTCTGGATGGTCTTAGAGATGAGAGTGAGAGTACGGGAGACCTCCAGGTCCTGACAGATGAGTGGACAACAGAATATCGGTTATCTAGCAAATGTTCATTACAAACAAATGTTAAAATAAACACTGAAACCGTGAGGCCAAACATTGTTTCTCCGAACATTTATCAGCACCAATCCATTGTTATTGGGTTTTTTTATTGTACAAATTTGACTATTTCAACATACACAAAAAATAAATCTGTTTTCAGGCCCTAATTTCACCCAGTTCATACCAGGTGCAATGCATGTCATACCAGGTGTAATGCATGTCATACCAGGTGTAATGCATGTCATACCAGGTGTAATGCATGTCATACTCCAACTCTACAACATGTTATATATTAATCAATCAATCAACTTGTATCAACTTGTTCAACTTGTTGATGTTTGCTCTGTCGGATTCAGGCTGGTGATTGTAAAAGCACTTTGTGACAACTTTTGTTGTAAAAAGGGCTTTTTAAATAAATTTGATTGATTGATATATTAACAATGAATATACAAACTAAAGACCAGTGTCGCGGAATATCCATGTCAAAGTCAGCATTGTATACGTTCCTACCCTGGTGGTCATACTTACAGGATGGTGCGGACGGAGCTGGAACGTGTGAGGTGAGAGAACAGCAACAGCAAAGAACCGTAGGAACACAAAACTGCTGACGGCAGAGTACTGGACATGAGGATCAGCTGTAAGGTTGTGGGGGGGGCAACGGACAGAGAAAGTGACATGGTTATATACACAAACAAAAAGCTCAGAATAATTCATATCTATGACAACCACCTGCAGTGTGTTACATATCACATAGAAGCACCTGTTGCTAAACGAATCCGCCATCTTTGCCTTTGGACCGATCTTTGAACACCACCGATCTCACAACATCTCAGGTATACTTTTTGTAGGTGAACATTAGATATTTTTGAGGCCCAATGTGTTTTGATGAGAAAGCGCAGGAACATTGTTGGAACGTTTCTGACTTTTTCCTGAATAATTTGTGAACTGTCCAAAAGGGATAACATTCTTTTTCAGAAACTTATCTGGAAGGCCGCGATCCTACATAGGACCAGAATGTAGGATAAAGGAGAGGATGAAGGTGAGGATGAGGAGAGGGTGAGTGTGTGGAGGGCTGTTCACCTGGGAAGCGCTTGGAGGCCATGTGACGTAGGGAACGGAACATGTCACACATGAGTGAGGGGCAGCTGGAACTGGACTGGGTGATGGACGAGAATACTTTCTGAACATATCCCTGGAGGTTCTCCTGAAGGAGGAACAGGTGATGGACAAATATGTGAAACACTCCTTACATGACAATTCAACTAGACTATCCACTAACAGTTTATCATGTCACAACTAGACACTTCATTGATAGACAGCACATCGCCCCGCTTGTAGACAGCACATCGCCCCGCTTGTAGACAGCACATCGCCCCGCTTGTAGACAGCACATCGCCCCGCTTGTAGACAGCACATCGCCCCGCTTGTAGACAGCACATCGCCCCGCGCAGCACATTTGTAGACAGCACATCGCCCCGCTTGTAGACGTAGACAGCACATCGCCCCGCTTGTAGACAGCACATCGCCCCTTGTAGACAGCACATCGCCCGCTTGTAGACAGCACATCGCCCCGCTTGTAGACAGCACATCGCCCCCGCTTGTAGACTGCCATCGCCCGCTTGTAGACAGCACATCGCCCCGCTTGTAGACAGCACATCGCCCCAGCACATCGCCCGCTTGTAGACAGCACATCGCCCCGCTTGTAGACAGCACATCGCCCCCCCGCTTGTAGACAGCACATCGCCCGCTTGTTGACAGCACATCGCCCCGCTTGTAGACAGCACATCGCCCGCTTGTAGACAGCACATCGCCCCGCTTGTAGACAGCACATCGCCCCGCTTGTAGACAGCACATCGCCCCGCTTGTAGACAGCACATCGCCCCGCTTGTAGACAGACACACATCGCCCGCTTGTAGACAGCACATCGCCCGCTTTGTAGACAGCACATCGCCCCGCTTGTAGACAGCACAGCACATCGCCCCGCTTGTAGACAGCCATCGCCCGCTTGTAGACAGCACATCGCCACATCGCCCCGCTTGTAGACAGCACATCGCCCATCGCCCGCTTGTAGACAGCACATCGCCCGCTTGTAGACAGCACATCGCCCGCTTGTAGACAGCACATCGCCCGCTTGTAGACAGCACATCGCCCGCTTGTAGACAGCACAGACAGCACATCGCCCGCTTGTAGACAGCACATCGCCCCGCTTGTAGACAGCACATCGCCCGCTTGTAGACAGCACATCGCCCCGCCCAGCACATTTGTAGACAGCACAGCCCCGCTTGTAGACAGCACATCGCCCCGCTTGTAGACAGCACATCGCCCCGCTTGTAGACAGCACATCGCCCCGCTTGTAGACAGCACATCGCCCCGCTTGTAGACAGCACATCGCCCCGCTTGTAGACAGCACATCGCCCCGCTTGTAGACAGCACATCGCCCCGCTTGTAGACAGCACATCGCCCCGCTTGTAGACAGCACATCGCCCCGCTTGTAGACAGCACATCGCCCCGCTTGTAGACAGCACATCGCCCCGCTTGTAGACAGCACATCGCCCCGCTTGTAGACAGCACATCGCCCCGCTTGTAGACAGCACATCGCCCCGCTTGTAGACAGCACATCGCCCCGCTTGTAGACAGCACATCGCCCCGCTTGTAGACAGCACATCGCCCCGCTTGTAGACAGCACATCGCCCCGCTTGTAGACAGCACATCGCCCCGCTTATAGACACAGCAATATGTACCTTGTTAACCTCAACGTTATCGCCCTCTTTCAGTTTGATTGGATCAATCTCACAGGTTTTGTTGGATTCACAAATCTAAGAGGAAGAAACAGGTAGTTCGATGTCATCACGGTGTCTTGAATGCGTTTCCAAACATTTGGGGTTATGTTACCTAGGTAACACATGATGTACATTACCTCATCCAACACAGGCTTCAAGGTGACCGTCAGGTAGCTCCGCCCTACGATCTTCATCATGTCATCGATACAGCGGGTTGCTAAGGAGTTGCCACGGAAGATGGTGTTGGCCTCCCTGGACGGACAAGACAGGGTTCAGAGGTCAGGTCGCCCTTTCACAATAGTGCACCGTGTGAGAGTCCGTAGCCCAGGGTGACGGAGGTGGTCAGTGCCGACTACTCACTGAGTGTGGTCCAGCTCCAGGCCCGCAATGGCCGAGACGAAGGGCACCAGGCGGTTATGATGGAGCAGCAGACGGACCACTGGCAGGACCGCCTCGTACCGCTCCCTGCAGATGTCTCCCAGGATGTGGGCCGCGGACGCAGAGATGGGCTGAGGAGGAAACCGAGACAGAGGAGGAGGTTGGGAGTGATCATTGTAATTGGCTGACTGTCTGTGCTGTAGAGTCCACCATACGGCCTGCAGGTGACGGTTGGCCACTGACGGTATTTGACCAGTTAACAGATCTTTGGCCTCCATTGCAAGGTTCTTTCAAGTGGGTTCTGCAAGGAGACCAATCTGGATCAATCTTTCTAACGTTCTGCTGCAAGTCACCCCAAAGGCAATTGTATTGTTCCATTACAATGCAAGTCAACCTAGTTCTTGTCTCTCTCATTCGGTACAGCAGAGGGAGCCAGGGCCTTATTACTGACAGATAAGTGCCAAACATCCAAAGGGATAGCAGCCAATTTAAGTATTTAGGACCCAGAAAGGCTAGAGCTTTGCTAGATATTATACCAACATGGTAAACCACGGCAAAACAAGCAGAACACAAATGCATTTGGTTACAACTGCTGGATGTCCTTTCAACCTGATAAGCCTGTGGATCAGCATGATGTCTAGTCACTGCAGAGGCTGCAAAATGAATCCCGGTTCTCAAAAACCTAACAAGCAGCTTACGGTACAAATCATTTTCATAAGAAAACTGGTTTATGATATTAGCTGGAAAATCTCAGCTTAATTGTAAATTCTTATCTACCTAAACAAATCAGGAGAATACCAGTCAGACAGACGGAGGTGTGTGTGTGTGTGTGTGTGAACAACAGGGCAGACGTGAGGCCAGTACCTTGACGTCCGGAGACTGGAGCAGCAGTGTGCGTAGAGACGTGTAGCAGGTAGACGGCAGAACGTTGTCCTCTGTGTAGGTCACATTGAGTCGTAAAGAGCCCATGTCGTCTGTTTTGGACTTGTTGCCGTTTCCTTTAGGTTGGAGGAGATACCTGTGGAGAGGAGAAAGTTCACCCAGACGCCCTCAGTCAGTAACAGTGATAAACAAACACATCCAAATGCTCTTCAGTACTTCGGTCAGTCAATGCAAGTTATCTGGGGGTTTTAGTACATCAAGTCTGCTGGCTTTGTGCGGTTATTTCAAAGAGAAGGTAATTTTAGTGCCTAACCCATCTAAAAGGTCTTCATACCCCATTACTGTCTCAACATTATACTGTGTAAACTCACTTATATACACAAACAATACATACACAAACAATAGCCGCAATGACAACGCAAAAAGACATCGCAAAAGTGTTTGCAATTCTTTGAAAAATTTAAATACAAACATGAAAGACTCCTCCCATCTCCACGAGTATTCACTTGACGCTGACATTTTATAAAGCATACTGTCCATTGGTGACCTATTAAATTGATTGGATGTCAGAGCAAAAAAACAATCCATAAAACCCAAGGACGTCTCCCTGGATCGGTAAAATAGAATTGTCATGGCACAGATCTGGTGACCATTATAAAAGAATGCCTGAAGCATTGATATTTCCCAGGAGTTCAATGGGCTCCACCATTATAAAACCGAAGAACTCTGGAACCACAAATTCTCTGCTTAGAGCTGGTCGTCAGGTCAAACTACGTTACAAGGCAGAACATTTGTCAACTCCAATTCCTCATGATGGTATGGACGTACTTCTAATCAGCAGAAGATATGCCATGGAGTAGATTGTACAGTAAAAACAGGCTCACTGATGCAGGAGAGCAGTCAAAAACAGCCAATACACAGAGTGTTTAAGCAGGGTGTCAATGGTTTTGCTGGGCTTGCATGGCTGTCTGGCCACCACCAGGTGTAGCATTTTCCCCAGAGATGCATCAGGATTTAACCTCTGCATGGCGTTATAGCCACAGCTATGTTTGTCTCTAATCTGCTGGCACAGTACTCATGCTGTCGTACAGACACACAGCGACTCAAGTTGAGCCTGAGTATTCTGGGACACAAGTCAATAGATCAGCATTTTCTCCTCATCTAGGTTGTGTGTCTGTACAGTGTGTGTGTGTGTGGTGTGTGTTCACAGAGAATATGATCTATCTCTATACAGAACGGTGTAGCTGGCTCCACGCAAACTGACGCCCACACACTCGTCTCACAGCCCTCATGCAAAACACATAGATTGGTATCAGTCCCTAATCACAGAGGCTTTCACACACACCGTTTACAGAACAGCACCACGGCAGGACTCAGTGCTCACAGCAGACGGAGGAAGCAATCGGCCCGAGAAATTAATACAGAAATAAATGGAACCGGGCCAAGTTGACGGGATCCAGTTGACAGGATTTTCTCAAATCAACATTGCTGAAATCAAATCAACATTATTTTGGCCACCAAATTCTAAAATATATTATTACATTTCTCTAAGCAATCAGTTCTGAACGGAAAAAAACCTTAAAGTATTTAATTCAAAAGAGCAAGATAAGTGGAATAAAAACAGAATTGGACTGCCCGTGCGAACACCAAGAGATACAGGCTAGGTTTATTTCTTGTAAATAATAACAGGAATACGATAACACGGACTCCATCCTAGATGATCAGATTCTCTACTTCCAGATGCATTCATAGTTGGGCCCCGGGTCTGATCTACATCTGTTCCATAACGCCCAAATCCTTTGATCTACAAGGAAGTGAGGTCAGCAGCATGACGGTGGCGTGGTGTCACAGCGTGGTGTCACATCGTGGTTTAGCTGATAGCACGAGACATGCTGCAACGCCACGTACGTCACAGGCCTCTGTTATGGCCACTCATCCGCCCCACACTCATCCGCCCCACACTCATCCGCACTAATTCACTGAATTTAAGGCTGCAGGTCTCTGTGGGCATGAGGACGTGCGAGTATGTGAAATCTCACAGGTTAGTGAGTAACCTGCCCTGGTAGCTTCAGGAAAAGGATGTGTGAGAGTGTGAACTTGTGAAGGCGTACGTCAATGTGTGTCTGTGAAGCCAAGTTTGTGTGTGCGCTTGTGAAGCCATGTTTGTGTGTGTGTGTGCGTGCATGTGTGCGCGCGTGCGCGTGTATGCACATGTCCATGTCCTTACCAGGCCCTGTGCACATGGTCATTCCGCAGGATCTTGACGGACACCCGTGTCTCCCCGAGGAAAACGTCCTGTGCCAAGTTCCCGTTGTTCCACAGTTCAACTCTGAAGAGGAACGCAAACACAGAAGTAAATAAACAAATACTTGTCCTTTGCCTTCCACATCACTCACCATTGCCTGGATGACACACTTATGGAAACTCAACCACAGCATTAAAACATGAACACACTCCTCTATGTTAGGGCTTCAACAGAGGGACAAGCTGAGTTCCTCCATCTGTCATCGCCAAATCTCCCCAACAGAACACGTCCATCTATTATCACAGACAGTTCAGGTGAATTTCAAAGCTGGGATCGTTAATTCTGACATTAACAACAGTTGTCACCTTGCCTGTGATTGGGTGACTGAAGTGGAAATACTCCCAAATTCCAGGCCAAGCCTTCCACGATTATTGCAATTGGAGTTTCGCTAATTTGTAATGCAGTGCTTGTTTACATTACTGAAACTTTTGACAGTAAAACAAGCTTATATTTTGGGTCCTGATGAGGAATGACAGAACTAAGGTCACGAGACGTTTGTACGTTTTATTCCTAAAGATGAAATAGCCCCATATCAATAATGTGGAAGCCGTTAGACGGACGTAGAAACTAAGGATCCCAGCAATAACAAACACAACACACTCATTAGCCAATCAGCACACTGCACACGCAGTGTGTGTCCGAGAGTGAAAATGTCTCCGTTCTAACTTGTTGATTGTTAATGGATCCGTTTGGCCTGTGTGAAGGACACACATTACAACACTTTCAAAACAGGCATGCATTCTAAAATCACATCAGATCCAAAACTGAAAGTCATGCATGCGTGTTTACCTCTCAGCACAGCCTAGTCATACGCACAGTAACCCAGTGAGTTAGGTAGCTATGAGTCAGTCCGCTGTAAAGTGACGCAGAGACACACAAACCCCCACAGCTCCTTAATCCTCAACTACAATCTTCACATTGCACAGACAAACCTACGACAAACTAAATCTTCAAATCGTTCAAACAGAGGCATAGATGTATTCCGACCTACAGTTGGTCGGCCACAGTTGTCGAGAAAATTGAGGGAAACGTACAGAAAAAGAGGAAGGTAGAGAAGAGGGGAAGAGGCGAAAGAGAGAAAAAAGATGAGTCCAGAGGAGGCATACTCACTTGATCTCCAGTTTTTCAATGTCCTCCTCCTCTACTTGGAAATTCGATTTCCTCGTGTAACTGTTGGGTCTCGTCACCTAGAGAACAGAACCACCACTTTACAGTCATATATGTTTTGTGTGATCGTTATGGCAACATGCCCTTTCATTTTATGTCGGATTAAGTGTCAATACTGATCTGTTGGTTCCATATGGCAGTAAACAGAGAGTGTGTGTTTTGGGAGAACCAAATTGTGTGTTTGTAGTGGACATGATCCGTCAGAGCCCTCCTCCCTGGCCTCCTTTCTGACTCGTATCTTCTGACACGCACACTGTAAACACACTTACCTCAAAGAAGAAGGTTTCCTCGAACTGGGGGTCACTGGTCTTCTTTTTTACTTTTGTTTTCCTCTGTTCAGACCTACCGACACACAGATAATCACACCCACGTCCTTCCCTAATTTGGGTCCAATATCAAAGAATAACAGGGAGATTCTAAGGCCTAAACATATTTGGTTGAGTTCAATATTGGGCATCGAACATGCCTCCTAAGAAATTCACACCCCCACACCCACCCACACCCACCCACACCCACACACCCACACACACAGTTATTAGATCTGTGTACACAAAACTAAGCAGTGTTGCTCAACTAGCCAATGCAGGTTGATATGAACAGGCCATGTAAGCTGAGCGAGTCTTACCTGGCAGGACCAACGAGAGAGACAGTGGCGTACGAGTCACAGTTCTGCCCACTGATCAGTGGCAAGCCCTGGCATTCTATTATCCTGGGGGAGAAGAAAGCAGTCAGAGAAAATATTTTAAACAGTTTGCACCTAACCAGGGTTTCATAGTTCAATTGAATGCTTGGACAGTCTTGCCAAGCTACACACACTCTACTACTTATTCTATAAACATGTACAACTCAAGATGCATGAATTAATCTCACCACGTCTATCAGTTCTGCACCTGACCCAACACGGACCTCCACTAACAGAACGCTGCAGTGCAAAAATCTCCCCTGACCCAAAACAGTACAGTGACAAACAGAACATGGTACTGTGACAAACTCAACTGAAAGTGGAGGCAATTCCTCAATAGGTTTGTGAGGTTGTCAGAACGGTGGCTAGATACTGGACCAGACAGAATGCAGTACAAATTACAAGTGGACTGGAGGACCAATAGGACGGTGAATACGTGGCTGAGATGTCTAGGCTTAGGGCGCCATGACGATAGTGCCCAACCACTAACAGACAGACTGAATTTAATGAACAGATAGGCGAAGGAACAGTTATAATTTCAGAGGTTGTAAGGATGACATCACCAGAGCTGAGACAGTGTGTTTGTGTGTGTGAGAGAGTGTGTGTGTGTCTACAAAGATGCCTGAAAAATTGGGACACTTTTTTTTTTTTTTTAAAACAGGTCCCTTTAATGAAATTTGTATTTCCAGCATAGGGGTGAGGGCTAGAGAATACATTTGTGTATTGTTTTTTAAGTTTATTTGTTACGTGTAAGGTGTTAGGGCTACGGATTGGTATAGGGAATATGGATTTCTGAGTTTAACATACACACAAGTTGGAGAAGAAAGAAGTTTGCATTTGTATATGAGAACATATTTTCATCAGTAAATTGGCATAACTAAAGCAAATGAAAATGTTGTATGTATGAACATCCAATGGATTTCGGCTCATAAAAAGCAGTTCTCTGACGTAGTACATGGTAAGGCATGGTGGAGGGAGTGTCTTGTTATGGGGATGCTTTTCAGTGGTGTGAACTATGAGGCTAGTCAGGGTTGATGGAAGGAAGAACAGTGCAAAATAAAGAGGTCCCTGGAAAACAAAACAAACAGAACAAGACCTTAGACTGGGCCAAATATTCTTTCAGCACAACAACCAAAGCACACAGCCAAGGCAACTGGAGTGTCTCTGGGATGAGTCTGTGAATGTCATTGAGTGGCCCAGCCAAAGCGAGAACTTCTATGCAGACTAGACCTGAATATCACAATTCACCGACAATCCCTGTCCATTCTGACAGAGCTTAAGAGGATCACCGGAGACCACGGTGTCTTGGTAAAGCACAAACACACACACGCAATGTCACAGGAAGCCCTCAGGGTCAACGCAGACACTCATTCTAAAATCAGACGCGTTTCGTGGACAAGCGGATGTTGACAATGAACACAAGAGCGTGCAGCATACACAGAAACACAGACAGCCAACAGTCTGTAAAAAGGGTTTCATTCATGTAGCCAATGTTCTGACAGGAAGCCAATACTGACACCGAAGGTCAGAAATATACAATAAACACCAGGAACGCATGTTCACTGTGCACAATGCCTCATAACGTGTTGTTCAAACTGTACAACTGTGAGGCAGGCTAAAAGGGCTCAGGTTTTAGAGTTCTGCTGCTGTATTAGGTCCGCTTGTATGCAGTCAACCAATCTCATAGGACTGATTGTTTCATATAAACAGTAATTCTCGTCCGGACTTGTTTAACTCTCCAGCATCACGCAGAACTCTGCTCCTGCACCACATTTTGTTCATTGCTGATTGGCTAATGGGAGGCCCTGCGTCTGGTCTGATTGGCTAATGGGAGGCCCTACGGTTATCAGAGGGAAGTGCACATGGTTTTTAGGGGAGGACATTTTCACTGACCTCTTCACTTTCGCCCCATTTTGTATTTTTTAATCAAAACTTAAAAGTAATAACATTTATTTTTGCCATCACTCACAACAATGAAACATTTTTAAATGTGTTCCAACATATTAGGGAATATCCAATCGGCATTAGTAGTATTCACCTTCTAAGTGGCAGCAATAACAGCTATCCAGGACACTGGACCCAGACCAGTACACTAGGTCTGACTGATGGTTCTCCCATCGCTGCAGGGAAACTCTGATGGTCAGTTTGTGGCCAGTCACCTCCCTGACCAAGCCCTGCCACCCAAGCCCTGCCACCCAAGCCCTGCCACCCAAGCCCTGCCACCCAAGCCCTGCCACCCAAGCCCTGCCACCCAAGCCCTGCCATCCAGATTACTTTGACCAAATGCTCCCATCTAGACATAATCTTGTTGATTTCAAACCTCTTCAGTGGACCATTTCACAATAAAGCTTAATGTGCTCCTTGGAACTTTCAATGCCTTGCTTTTGCTTTTACATGCATTTCACAGATGTATGCATTGACAATACTTAGAGATGCACAGAGAGTTCATTGGACACCATGGCTTAGTTTCTGCTCCGACATCCACCGTGACATGTAGGATGTTGTTTTATGGTGTGTGTGTGTGTGTCCTAAAATGTGACAGAGACTGAAATGTGACTCAGATTGCACTTTCTATTTGAATGAATTAGCGCACATTTCTCAAAACGTGTGTTGCTTTGTCAATATATGGCACTGTGTTCTGATTTATGACTCTCGATCAATACTAAAGTGGATCTTTTGCTTTTGGCCAGATTTATAATCAGAACATTCTACAGGAAACCCCTGATACGTCTGCCTGCTTGCCCTGTTTACCAATTCAATAAGACCGTTATCGTCATTAACAAAGACAGAATCAAACAGGTACCTCCAAGGGATACTGGTAAAAAAACCAACGTCATTACATTGAACTGTAGCCAAACGATGGCTTACTGTCTGCGGCCTGGTGCTGGAAATAAGACTGCAGTTCAGTTAGCATCCTCAGCACATTATCGTTATCGCTCTGGCCCTTATAACCACACGTTTAACATCCAGACGGGCAGTACCGCTACCTGATCCAAATGTTCATCTCAGCTGCATACAGCCATACGGAATTGAGAAGACATATATTATGTTCGTTGTAATACATGAATGCAAGTTATTCTTAAAAAATCCCCATGGTTACGTGTCTGTGGTTTGTGCTCTTCCTGTTTCTGCACTAACCCTGTGCCGGTTAGCTGGCATGGTAGCTAGACAGATTGCAATAAAGCATAAACACACACACACACACACACACACACACACGCGCGATGAAGACAGTGTGCACCTTAGACAAATTATTTTTGATGCAAAATGTGGCATTACTTGCAGGTTTCAAGGTGAGGAGACTCGTGGAACTGTTGCATGAACACAAATCTCTTTACAGATCTTTAACAAACATATATATATTTTCTTTTTACAAAAGGGTAGTAAGAAACACAGAGTAGCCCTAGCGCTGCCCTCACCACACCAGCCTATAGGATGTGACAATGACCTCACAGATGAGTAGCCCTAGCGCTGCCCTCACCACACCAGCCTATAGGATGTGACAATGACCTCACAGATGAGTAGCCCTAGCGCTGCCCTCACCACACCAGCCTATAGGATGTGACAATGACCTCACAGATGAGTAGCCCTAGCGCTGCCCTCACCACACCAGCCTATAGGATGTGACAATGACCTCACAGATGAGTAGCCCTAGCGCTGCCCTCACCACACCAGCCTATAGGATGTGACAATGACCTCACAGATGAGTAGCCCTAGCGCTGCCCTCACCACGCTAGCCTATAGGATGTGACAATGACCTCACAGATGAGTAGCCCTAGCGCTGCCCTCACCACACCAGCCTATAGGATGTGACAATGACCTCACAGATGAGTAGCCCTAGCGCTGCCCTCACCACGCCAGCCTATAGGATGTGACAATGACCTCACAGATGAGTAGCCCTAGCGCTGCCCTCACCACACCAGCCTATAGGATGTGACAATGACCTCACAGATGAGTAGCCCTAGCGCTGCCCTCACCACACCAGCCTATAGGATGTGACAATGACCTCACAGATGAGTAGCCCTAGCGCTGCCCTCACCACACCAGCCTATAGGATGTGACAATGACCTCACAGATGAGTAGCCCTAGCGCTGCCCTCACCACACCAGCCTATAGGATGTGACAATGACCTCACAGATGAGTAGCCCTAGCGCTGCCCTCACCACGCTAGCCTATATAGGATGTGACAATGACACATGGTATTTGCGTCAGCATTGCATTGAGTTTGATTTTTTGTTGCACTGTTAAACAGTGGCTGACCGCCTTGCAAGCCAAGATTGTCATTGTGAAATATGATGACAGACCTGAAGCATATTGCACAATCTGTCCCAGTTGATATGAAGATCTTAACTTTGTAACACTGACCAGTGTAATAATCACATGACTGAATCCGAAACTCTCCATCAACCACCTTTCTATTTGACAAGGTCACTACGAGGGATAAGATTATGACACTGCCCATTGTAACATTCACCATAAGAGGGAACACGAAGATACTACACAGGGTTAGTGGTTTAACTGAAATACTCACCGGACCAGTAGCTGCTGACATACGGAGCCGTTCTCTGTGATCAGTTCATTCTGGCGCATCTCTAGGTGAACTTTTCCCTGGGAAATAAGGAAAGAACGTCAACAGGATGTTCCTTCTAGCAACATCCAACTTTGTTGTCAAATCAAAACAAAACGCAATGAAACCAAACACAGAAAAAATATTGCTTATCATCCTCCACCTTGACATGGAGATTACAGCGAGCCTTCATCATACGCAACAGCATCAGACATTCTACTTCTGTCCTAACGTCTCCTCCAATCAGGAGGCCATGTGGATGGGGAGGTGGGGCCTCATTCACCTGACCATGTCAGTTATCGACCCCAAGCCACCCGAGTCAGTCGTTAGAACAGGATGACATCAGAAAATCCCTGGCAGTGGCTGACGCTCCCAGAGCAATGCTGTCATATTTGCATTACCCACAATCCTCAGCCATTAGTGAAAGGTAGGTATAGTGGTACAGCAAATTAATCGAGAAATTCTAAGCCACACCTTGTGAAGCACAGGTACCTTAGGTCGGGGCTTTTCAGGGTACAAAAATCCACCAAGCCGAAATTCCTTTATTTGAGGCATTGACAATAGTTGACTAAAGGGTTATTGCATGAATGTACACCAGAATTTTAGTATTTATTTACCTTTTAATTACTTCTTGCTTGAGTGTTTTTACCACGAGTTGTCTTTTTTACACACCTTCCTATTAGCGAAGATCATTTAATATCAATGTATATTAAAAATGTTAACAAAATGCATATAGTATTTATTTGGCATTTCAGTTTTTCCCAGTCGAATTTACTTTACTTAGAGGATAAGATACAAAGAGAGTAGTTTTCTCTTTCACGGTTGTGGTCGTCCTGAGGGTTACCCAATGAACAAATTAACTGTGAAGCCGAGGATATGAGTAATAATGTGTCGTTGACTGAGTGTTCCTCTATGGTGGGTTTAGGTTAATAGTGTCTATATGTGCGTCAGGGTGTGATATGAGCCACAGCTAGCTGCTACATTCACCAGAGCACGCAGTCCTAATCAGGTCGGATGTGGTTACGGCTGACGCCTTGTGTTCGGAAGTGTTGGAGGGATTAGAAACACCCCCCCACCCAAAACAAACACACTCCTCTCCGCAATTCAGCATAAATTGAGCTCAGATGGTGATTATTAATGGAAGACCTGGCTGATGTGACGCAAATGATACTGACCTGAGTTCAGGTCACTAGGGTCCTATGCATTTAACACCAAATAAATGACAAACAGTGATGAAACACACAAAGCATGACCCCTCATTATGACTTACCGGTATATATTATTATTATATATTAATGCTTATTTTATATATTTATATTTTTACTTATTACTTTTTATAGCACATTAATGAAATCAAGGTCACAGCCACACATTCTCACAATATGTCTTGCAATGTCCTGAATTAAAGGCTCCATTTGTATGTGTTCCAATGGGCCTAGATTTTGGATTACATTTCCCCAACAATCACCTCAAGCAACAAAGTCTGGAGAAAGTGCAAATTCATACTCAAATAAATATGTACTATTATCAACCACAGAAAAGCAGCAACCATTTCTAACCCACGCTTTACTGATAGTTCCTGAATTGGCTTCACCTCTGTTTTTATAGAACACAAGCTCACTGAAGTCCATCACTATTTAACAAGATTTAGAACACCTCATTTGGAGGAGGTCACTAAAGCAAATCACTACCCAGAATAGCCTTGACTAGGACACGGAAGCCAGGAAACACATCAACTGTGGAGTGCAATGTCATCTAGTACTCTCTTGACATTGTCCCAAAATCTGCTTACTACACAAGAACAGACACTACTACTACTACATCTACACGCCACAAAACATATCTTCATGGTACACCATCCTAATGAGACTGTTTGAGAGTGAGACATTGCCATTGCAAGCTAATGGTTTTAAGCAACGTTTCCCTACAAATGAACCCAGATAACCAAACACATCATGCATTTACACTATTGATGGGTTCTGACCACTGCAGACCAGGAACACCCAACAAGAGCTGCAGTTTGGAGATGCCCCGACCCAGTAGTCTAGTGATCACAATTTCACCCATGTTAAAAAAATCCCACAAAACATGGAACCATTCAGTCCAGAACAAAAGTTCTAGTTATTGACCCTGGGCTTCAGACACTATTTTTTGTCAAGTGGGAAAAATGTGCGGCCGGCAGCTCAGTGGTTGAGCGGGATTTTCCAATACTCAGACATGTTCACACACTCGCCACAGATCACAAAACGATGTGGTTATTATGCATTTGCAGGCTAACAATATTATTCCGTATGACTTGTGTGAAGAGGAGCCCAAGCATATTGAAAAATGGAGCAACAGCAGTCGACCGCAGCACAAGGTTCTCTTCAAAAACCTAACATAAAAAAGCCCCAATCTAGAGATACGAGATTAGGAAATGACTACAGATTAGGAAATGACTACAGATTAGGATATGACTACAGATTAGGATGTGAATGCCTAATGTGTGTAATCTGACATGATAGACAAACAAAACAGTATACAAGCTGAATAATGAATTATCACAGACTCTAAACAGACTATTGGATTAAGGTTGGATATATGGTTTCCCACCACAAGCTGCAGTTTGGGTAAACGTGTGTTATTGTTGTTTTGTGTTTATTACAAGGCTTGGTTTGCCTCCAAACTCCCGGCAGGGACCAGATTGGAAAAGCCAACAAACTGGCTTTTCATTAAATGCGGTGGAATGTATATATTGGACGGGTGTGTCTTTTACTATATTGCAGAAGTCACCATATTTACGTCACTGGGCCTTAAAGCAGTGGTAGCCCCACTGATTGGCCTAGTCTCCATTCCTCATAATATTAAGACATTGCAAAGAGGTTGAGGAGAACATTTCTGCTGAAAAGATGAAAACCCAAGTGTCTGACTGGTGACAAAAACTAAATCAATTCCATTAGACAGGACTGCAGCTGAACTAGCAACGTACAGATCATATTCTGATAAACATGGTCTGATTGACACCTACCTGGACTTCAGAGTTTGGGTCTACAGGCTGCAGGCCAAACCAGTGCTCCTTCCCACTAAATTTACATAAGTCCTCCTTCCGGATGGCCACCTTTCCTGAAATCAGACAGAAGCAAATCAACGTGCGTTAAAAATATCAGGCTGATAGCACAGTGACATTGTGTGTTTGTGTAGTGCGCAACCCTGTAAATTGACCGTGATCTCCTATAGAACGTTGGAGAACCATCACTGCGGCATCAACACAGGATATTAACATACTCAAGTGTCACTATGGTTGGATTATGTCCCCCCTCTGTGTGTGTGGTGGGTGTGTCTGTGTGTCTGTGTGTCGTGGGTGTGTCTGTGTGTCTGTGTGTGGTGGGTGTGTCTGTGTGTCTGTGTGTGGTGGGTGTGTCTGTGTGTCTGTGTGTCTGTGTGTCTGTGTGTCTGTGTGTCTGTGTGTCTGTGTGTCTGTGTGTCTGTGTGTCTGTGTGTCTGTGTGTGTGGTATACTGTACAATTAGGTCAAGTTCAACTTACCAACAGGCAAGTCCCTTTGAAAAACCCCCTTGGCAAATACGTAGAAGGACAAACACTGAAATGGTCGTGGTATCTCAAAGTAGAAGTCCTCACCGTACAAAGGGCTGAAAAACATAAACAAGTTGTTTTAGATGGTGGACAGGAAAATATTTACCAACCAATAGACCAAGGACTTGAAACAGACAGCCAGCCCATAGACCAAGGAAACAGACAGCCAGCCCTTAGCCCAGGGCTATGAAACAGACAGCCAGTTGGTGATGAATATTGTTGGGCCAGTAAACAACAGGCACTTCTAAGAAAACCCCTGCACTTCTGAGAGAGACAGTTAACCCTTATTACTCCCAGGTCGTTGCTGTAAATAAGAATTGGTTCTTTGCATACATACCTAGCAAACATAATGTTGTAAGTTGGATAAAAGCTATAGAAAAACAAAACTATGAAGAATTCAAAAAAATATGTCTAGCAATTACTAATACCAGCTATTAAATTACGACAGCTATAACCAAATGTGACATGTATATGAACTTATTGTTACAGTCCATTTGAACAACCTTTTTAACGCTCCGGTTACATGGTGTCCATCTGAAACGCGCCCTTATTTTGTAGTATTATATCATTACGTCCCGACCATCTCCTCTGTCAAAAGATTGACTTGTGGCTAAATCCAGTTACCCCTCCCTAGACCAGAGGATTAAACACAGATGTATCTCTTGTGATTCTGATGAAAGTATTTGCCTAACACTTAAAAAAGAATCATATATTTAACTTATAGAATAGTTCATTTACCTAGAGTACATCATGTTATTATGCACAATATCAAGTGAGTAAATTAGACATAGCTACAGTGTAAACCGGGCAACTGAGAGCATGTAGGCCATGCTAATAACCATATGGTGAAAACTGATGTGGAAGCATCATGCTATGGGGGTGTTTTCAGCGCTAAGGACTGGGAGACTGGTAAGAAATGAGGAACAGATGGAGAAAAAGCCAGGACTTGAAAACATACAGTTTAAGGTACTGCAAAAATAGTTTTCTAAACAAAGTGATAACTCGGGTACATTATCGGATATGATATGGATATAAGGCATCTCCAGCTGTAAACTCACTTTAGACAACCACAGAGAATGTCATGTAACTACATGATTGAAACATTTGAGGCCCTACATCTTGCTTGCAATTAGATTTGCCCTGTAAATTATCAAACACAGAAAAAGACATGGTATATTTGCAGCAACTGAACTAGTGAGATTAAAATAATTATAATATAATAGTTTGTTGGTCCTCTTGGGTCAAGGGTTGTTTCTGGGTCTTACATAAGCTCATACATTCTGTGGGTTTAACTGGATTTCTATGACCTTTTTCATATGCTTTGTGGCCACAGACCATTTAAAGGGACAGAAGCCGACAACACACTGACAATAACACAAACTAAGCCTCATTTATCCACAGACTTCCATATACACATGTGCCTTTCATCAGGAATCATTACACAGCACGTGCTAAATAAAGCCTAGTGCTCTGCTGCCCGGAAGACTGACCGACGGCCATCATGAACATGGCTTCTGAGAGCAGTCAAAAGCCCTGGATGCTTAGCAGCTATAACCATGACAATTCAGGTGCCAACAGAAGACCTTTAAAAATAATATGACCCGCCTTGTTTGTTTGAACTTTTGGCCATTATGATAAACAAAATTGAGTTTTGGTTCGTAGTGGCAGTTACTAATGTCCCTTGTGTGACTGAAGTTAGTATCACCTCCTAAAATTGTCAAGAGTAAGATAACAAAATACATGTGTAATACTTCGGTTTTTGGTGTGTAGTCACCTGGCTTATTTAAATAAAGTCTGGGCAAAGAGGAATACTACAAAGTACAGGTTCAAAACGAAAGCAATTTAACTTGCCTGAATACTCAGAAATAACTTTGCATGATTAATTATCTTTGGAGCTGGGCAACATTTGGAATAGGCATTGGTTCATTGACTTGATAACTAAAAACGCATGTTGACGATAACTGCCTTTTGAAATTACATTTCTGCACTCACCTGATCTTCATGTGTTAGTGGTCAAATGGATATTGTAAAAATTAAACGCCACAGTTACATTCACGTTGACTTAGGTTCAACAACCGGGATAAACATCAATGTCACGAACGGAAAAAGTACAGGAAATATTATAAAGATTATATCTGCTTGACATAGGCGATTCATTGATAAAGTTGATAATTTTGAGCCATTTAATTCTCAATACCTTGGTTACTGCTTTTACCATTTATATTCACTAACCTTTTGGATTCTTATTATATATTGTTGAAACTTTTCCTAAAACACAACAGACTCCTTTAAGAGCAGTGGAAGGTGCATTAATCTGAACCGCCACTGTTACCTGCCATTCTAATGAATGCGGTCAGGGTAAAAACAGGAAACACTAACTTTTCTAAATGGCAGGGCAGAGTTTATTACCCTTCCGACATGGATCTGACTCCACATTTGTTTGTTTTCTTATTAACGCCAAATGCTCACTTCATCATCCATGCTGATGCAACCTCTACCGAGAATGTCAAATTAGTCAGATTAGGGCCAGCCAGTGCTAATGGAAAAAATGTGTGTAATCTACGATATTGATAAAGTTATATTTTGCTTTGCTCAACTGTTTGGTAAAGCCAGACTTGTTCGGACTTCCTCAGACCATGGGACTGGTGGTCATACAGAAGATAACTGATGGATTCAAATTCCCCTGAAAAACATAATCTGATATACAAAATGTGCTTTCGTTGATTGATGCATTATATGGTCAACGAGGCACGAGAACATTGCCGATTGGCTAATAATCCGCTTAAGACGAAATAATTGTTTGAGTCGGCGCCTTAAAAGTTAGTTACCGTACTAAGTTAGTTTGATAGCATGGGAAAAACAAACAAGTTGCAGATAACTAAGTAACTGCGAAGAAAACATTGAAAATGTTTTCAGTCTATTTGCATAAAGGAACAAATGCATTGATGTACAGAGCTCTAATAAGAGAAGAGCGGTGCATATTTATATTGTTCCAGTGAACAGAGCCATATTTAGTCTCACAGCATAGGCTTATATACAAAACATTTGTCCTTAGACGCATATATTTTTCTTTAGCTTGCCGCAAACAATATATAACAATTTGTTTGCATTTTAAATTATAATTTGGAAGAAAAAAATACGAGACAAAAAGTAAATAAAATAAATAAATCATAACACCCAATTGCTGACTATATTGCAAAACAAGTGTCAGGATTATATAAAGGAAAGACAATTCCTACCCCCACTGGAGGGAGCGTTTTTAAACCGTACGCTATGGTACCTTAATGCCAAGTTAAATGATGATTTCCCCATAAGCTACATGCTTAATTTGCTTCCACCTAAAGCCTGGTTTATAGCTTATGTGCTTCCTGTTTTGAATCACTGCCACTACAGCTTCACATTGGCCACTCGCTAAAGTCATATTTGAAATATATACTAAAATAAAAAGAATCACGCAAAAATAATATTTAAATCAATGGATATGAGATTTCCCAATCATGTTGTCATCCAATAACACTATTCGTTGTCCCAGATGGCGTTAAATGTTCAAGAGTTCTCATATTTTTCATATCTGTATCATTTCTGTGACTCGTGTCGACTATATGTCATTAGCCTAAAAGAAAATACTAAAATCTAAGCTCAGAATTTCATATTAACACTACGTGTGTGGATACACAGCAGCGTACCAATTTACATTAGCCTGTCCAATGAGAATGAAGCATAGACAAAATGGTGGTGGCGTCGGGAACAGGCGTAGAACTATACGGTGGATGTCTGTTAACATATAGTGCTAACGCCGTTATCGCTTGTACATGAAAGCAGAGTTTAAGTGAAGCCACTCTGTGCAGTACTGGATGGTTGGTGAAACGTATTGCCTGACACTTCCGCACTGAACGTTTGGCAACACTTCCAGGCTGCCACACGCCCACGCAGCCTCCACTTTGTGCACATAATCACATGGAATTACGTACTTGCAGCGCGCACACACACACACACACACACACACACACACACACACACACGCAGCTATAAGACCAAACAGATTCAACAGAACAAATTCTAGGCTAAACCGTCCCTAATAACATTCACGCAGGTCTAATGTAGTACCAGTAAAACCACTCCACTACCATCGTTTTCACATATGAACATTGAGCAATGTGACAGCAGCCAAGGTAACAGCCATTGGCTTCTTTAGAGAGGGAGAAAGGGAGCTTCACCAAAACCTAAAGTCATATGACAGGATGTGCATCTGCAGGTACAGTATCACTCAAAAGTGAATGGGTGAGTGTGTTCAAACTTTATACTAGTACTGTAGCATGGTAGAAACAAAGGACTAGAGAAAGACAGACACACACGGGAGAGATAGAGACACACACACACGAGAGAGAGAGACAGTATAGGAGAGGAAGACAGGAGTGAAAGAGAAAGAGAGAGAGTGTGCGTGGGAGTGTACACTTCCTCAGTGTAAAAAGAGCCCTTTCAACGCCGGGTAAGCAACTGTAGAAAGAAAGAAAAAAAAAACGGTGTTGTGAAATACCCAGAGAAGACGAGCACTGTGTGTTTACAGTGAAATCAGTGGGACTGAAACCAGCAACATTAAGTTCGATCTGTGTCGATCTCCACCAAACACCTCTGTGTCGGTTGCAGGAGAGCAGGATCGCTTTTATCAAATCAAATATGGCCGCTCTCTTTGTAGACAATGTAGCCAGGCATAAGCTGTCATCCTCCTGTGTAGCCCAACAGACACTACGCCCACCACACATAGCTATCCTGGACTACCGACATTTCTTTAGTTTAGGTGGCCGCCCTGTGTCTGCAAAATGTGTGAAATGTTAACATGATGGTGAATAGCACAACAAACACAAGGACATAAACATAAGGTAAATGATCAATCAAAAGTGACATGGGTCCTGCCGGAAGAGGATATAACACATTATATGAGATCACGTTCTGACCTCATGTCAACATGGCAGTTGCACAATATAGGCCAGGCTAACCTGACGGGAGGAGCTGGTACACTGGTCTGCGGCTACAAGACGACATGTTTTGCTGACTGTTCTGTGGCCTACTTTTTAGGATTCGTAACATAGTTTAGTTGTGTCCTTCTAACTAGATGACCATGCTACCAAAATGACTAATTGCCATGAAGGATTGGACTTTTGATAGTAAAAATGTTCTTAGGGCCCGCTATGTGTTGCCCCTTTGTATAAAGTCAGACGAAGCGATTGAAAAGAATACAGAATTAGTAGAAAAACAAACTATTTATTGCGGTTACCTAAAGCTCTTGTCAAAGATCTTGGTACGAAACACCTCCTCTTGGTCCAAACTGATGGTACAAAACGTACAGAGGTCCCGCTGACGGGTCGGTGCCGAACAAGAACCCAGGTTCTTGCCTTCACCTGTAGGATTGGGAGAAGATGGTCAAACAGAGGTCATGGTGCTCATCGCACCATTGTACGATACTGTGCAAATGTCATCAACTCTGTACAAAGCAGTAGCGTTTAAAGGCTTTTTTATTTAATACTTTATAACATTGACATATCAAACATTACAATGCAAGTTAAAACAAAGTTATTATCTTGTAAAACAAACATTATGAGTAGCCTTCTTTTAAACTGAAACAATTCCCTTTTGCAGAATGTTGTGTATCCACCCCATCATATGATAAATTCTTCTAAGCTTCTTTTCTTTCTTCCTTAACACACATCACAAGATATCAAGTACTTTCGTGCAACACAATAATATCTTTGTACTTTTCCCGTATGAACAATTCAATGTAATTGACGTGTTACATTTTTTATGACTGAATAAAGCACTTAATTACTATAAATATAACTTATTTTTGTGGCACAAGAGTTTTCTAAAGTATTGCATAACATTCCGTCAAATAAGGGTTAGAGATCTCTTTATCTTGGGTAACTATGGGTAAAAATATCAATGCGATATCACCCAAAACAAAAAACTCTTTAGACGATTTCTTGCAACAGAAATGTATTCAGTTAAAAACACATGTGTATGTTTATGTGTATGTCAATAAAAACACAATCAGCATTTTTTGCCTTCTGGACAACAACTTCATCAGGCACGTAGCGGACTAGTGATTCAATTTGTATTTACTGCAGGCCAACATCAAACCAGCAGCATTGCTTCTGTGCCTGGTTGGGGTGACCGGGTTTGTTGAGGTTGAGGATCATGTAAGATGTGGTGAAAGACGCAGTGCATCAGCTTCCTCCCAGCATGCCCCTGGCTATGAACTGTGTAGAGCTTTAATTCACAAATGTCGAACACCTCCGAAACCTCCAGCCTAAGTTAGGCCTGGATCGACCGCACAGTGCCAAATACCCAGTGCAAGTTGAACTTCAGATACAAGTAAAACAACTGCTGTATAAGTACAGCATACAACATTTCACACAACTTCCAATCTTTTTAGATAACAATAAAAAATAAAACACTTCGACTAAATATGCATTTACTTCCGAGTAGATCGTGACCAACGCACATGCATTGCGCGCAACAACTCTTTGGCCAAGTTGCTTTGAATACTGCAATATCAAAGTGCTAAAATGTCAAACATCTTTCATATCTGATACAAACAATGTTCTCCGTGAGCATTGGGGCACTACATTTACTCACTATTTCAACACGTACATTTGACCAGAGTATAGTTATTGAATTTGGAACAACAGACTTTAAAGCAAAGGCAATCGGTTCAAAAGCTAGTATTTAGACACAAATCCATTGTATTCAATAACAGCTGTGAGTCGACCCTTTGATATCACCAAACTCAAGGTATCATCCTTTGGGTTGATTTGACAGGTCACCACCGCAGCAAGTTTCTGACTTCAGCAAGTCAAATGCATGTTCAATTGGATAGAAATAAGGAGATTAACATGGCCAGTCTAAAACGCAGCACTTATTTTTTCTTTCTTGATGCGTTCGTAGTGTGTTTTGGGTCAAAGATGAGTACGCTTGTTAATCACACAACCACCAATAGGCTTTGGAGTTCCTTATATTACCTTGACACTTTTGTCTCCATATTGCTTTGATAAAGGCTCACATCAGTCTAATTTGTCCATCAAACTTTTACAAGACTGGCTCTGTACTTCATAGCAAATGCGTATCAGGGCTTTCTGTTTCTGGTTATGGCTAGAGGTTTGTAACTCGCAAATTCTGCCACCAATGTCTTGTGAACGTTTCATTGTGACACTTTTACCCCTGCATACTGGGGTTTGTTGGTGATTTCCCAGACACGTATTTTAGGGTTGTTTTTCACAGCCATGATCATTTTTCTGTCATCAACGGTTTTCCTTGGCTCACTTGGTCTCGGGCGATTGTTAAAGACACCATTGGTTTCTTAAATTTTAGGTCATTCCAAATGGCTTACCAATCTGTTTTTTTCCGTGGACAACTCCCTAATCTTCATGTAGGATTATGCCCCTTGAAACAAAACACAGACTCCAAAAGCAAAGGATAAAAAACTGGGACACCCACATTCACAAATATTTTGTGTTATCAATAAAAAAAATTAAACACCTGCCGAGTCAAAGGTGCCATTACTTATGCTCACAGAAAATGCAGGAACGGACCTCAGTCTGCTAGTATTTATATAGCCTAAGTGATTACATTTGCAATAGAAATAACAAGGGACATACAGTGCCTTCACCTCATATTCACTGGATCTTATTTTTAAATGCTTTGAATACATAGCAAAAAAAACTATTTGGTATTGGGTGGACCTCTTTGGTACATCTACAGCTGCAGTTGTAAGTGTGGAAGATTTAGTTTCTAAGTAACCATCCATTCACATAAGGTGGTTCCATTATTTTGTCCACCCACTATATATTTGGAATTTTGTTGGAAACTGTCCTGCTGAGTAAACTGCTCTCTCAGTGTCTGGTGTAAATCAGACAGAAGCAGTATCTCCTACAGTTTCACAGGTGCTTATCTGATCCTTGTTTCTTTTCATCTAATGGGTTGCCAAGCATCCCCAAAACAAGATGACGCTACCAGCATGCTGGAGAAATCCTCAACAGCTTGGGATCCCGCTGCTCAGTACAGAAGGATGACAGTTTGATGTGTCTGTGTGGCTGAGTACAGAAGGATGACAGTTTGATGTGTCTGTGTGGCTGAGTACAGAAGGATGACAGTTTGATGTGTCTGTGTGGCTGAGTACAGAAGGATGACAGTTTGATGTGTCTGTGTGGCTGGGTACAGAAGGATGACAGTTTGATGTGTCTGTGTGGCTGAGTACAGAAGGATGACAGTTTGATGTGTCTGTGTGGCGGAGTACAGAAGGATGACAGTTTGATGTGTCTGTGTGGCTGAGTACAGAAGGATGACAGTTTGATGTGTCTGTGTGGCTGAGTACAGAAGGATGACAGTTTGATGTGTCTGTGTGGCGGAGTACAGAAGGATGACAGTTTGATGTGTCTGTGTGGCTGAGTGCAGAAGGATGACAGTTTGTAACTGAATTTAAAAAAGAAAAAAGAATGCCACTATAACTTTAATAAAAATGTATATGTTAGTCCACACTGTTAATATTGGATCATTTATGTTTGCATAAATATACAACTTTACTAAGATGATGCTATAATATGATAGAGCATTATATAGTCGTGTAAAGTTATGAACCACAAGATTGTCAACTTTTTTACGTTGAACAATCTAAATTGATCTGATATATACAGCCGGATATGCTAGGGTAAGTAAACTCCAATTGGGTAAAGCCAAATGCGGATAAGGCTCTATAAAGGGCTATTAATACGCCTAATCCCAGAACAGGGCTGTGAAAACGTACAGCAGTGTCCAGAACTGCCACTAAGCCCCAGTAAGCTTCAAGCCCTGGCTAACTCAATCCTCATCGACTTCATCCGAAGAAGAAAAAAACAAACACTGGTCACTAGAGAAACACAGAAGAGGTCAAAACGCAAATGTCACACCACTACAAACTTCAATGTATGCACGGAATAAGCTAGGCTCTCCATTGACACATTTTTCATTGGCACAAGATAATTAGAAACCTCAAGAGGAAGGAAGTATATTTCGTAAGACGGCAAACTTCTTGCCACGGGTAGTTCCTCTATATTTTTTCTCTTTCTTCCTGGGTGCTCATTAATGCATGGTAGTGAAGCTGCCATTCGTCTTGGCACGGTTATGTGTGCTAGTGCATAATATATTCATTTATTTTGATTGTATACACGTGTGTAGACTGGAGACCTATGATTACAGTACTTTATGTGCTGTTGTGCAAGTCAACATGTGGACCTGTTTGTACACGGATGATTGCGTCTGTAGAAGTGAGCAAAAGGCAACCAAAGAGAGGACAAATAAAGAGTGTTTGTGTGCTAAATACGATCAGAGTTTTTTAAGTGAAAATCAAATGAGCAGACCAATCTGATAGACCATCACAAATTTAGCAAAATACATACTTTTCGGGACTTCCTGAAATCAAAACAGGTTCATGTTTTGTTTAGTGGATTGTTTTCGCATTTCACAGTCGATTACCCTCTTACAATACCTTCTCTCACAGTTACCCTCAGAAAGCTAACTGGATAGTTTTTGTGCCAGTAACAATTCCAAACATTGTGTGTCGATTCATTCAAAACCAACTAGCCACCAAAGTAGACTGTGAAACAACTGCATTGTTTATCAAACCGACTAAACAACTATATTGTCTTTACTACATCAGCTGCTGACCCATTAGAGAGGATAATGATGGTTAAGCATCCAAGCACATTGTAGTATCTTTGCAACTGAACTTTCTATTTCAGCATGTGGAAATACAAGAGCAACAGAAATTGCTCACTTTGTATCCTGTTTTTCAGTAATCCACCTGTACTTTTAGGAGGACAACTCCTTTTCATTGTTGTTTCCTGTCAATGGACCTCATTCTAGTGAATAAAACGCATTGCAAGAGCCAATTAAGTATGAATAGAACGAAAACTATTGTAACATGTTGCTATAGTATTATAGCCAAATATCCTCCATAGAGATGAGTAAAAAAGGATACATTATTTATTCAACAGATTACTTATTCTGTCATTTGCAAAGACACATTTTCCTCCTTGGTCCGTGTACTTAACGGCCAACGGATATTCGTTTTGAAGGGACATAAACATAAACGAATATCGCGCCCGTTTCTCAATTACCATGAGTTAATAGGAAAACGAAAAACAAACCATTATTAGTTTAAAAAACGGAAAAATGAAAAACAATCTTGTTATCCAATTGTCTTTGATGTTATTGTAAATGGAAATCGCAAATTAAAATACGTGTGTATAAGTGCTCAACAGCGCATAAAGCCAACATGGAGCATGGATATTCCGCGTTGACTGGCCCATGACGTCATGATGGACATGCGCACTAGCAATAATTTGTTTGTGTTGTCGTAGCAACCGATAGCACAGGGTCATGCCTAGTTTAATAACTCTGGATTCGGCTACTAGTAAATGTTAAACGTTTTGTTTTAAACAAGGACCCTTTAAGTCTTCAGGCTGGTAGGTTGATGTACCCCCCCAAAAAACTATCCGCTGAAATATATAAGTTTCTTTCCCCATGCAAGTCTATGGGGAAAAGTCTTTCTAGGCCACAGGGTGCAGTACCACCCTTATCCGCTAAGCCCATGGTGGCTTTTAAAGATGGTGTCCTTCCTGGGGGCTTGCATACACACATGGATTCTTTTTTATGCACGTATTTTAATTTCCGATTTCCATTTACAAACACATCAAAGAAAAACGGATAACGAGATTGTTTTTCGTTGTCCGTTTTTAAATATATAATCGAAAAACGAATAATGGTTTGTTTTCCGTTTTCCTATTTACTCATGGTAAATGAGAAACGGGCCGATATTCGTTTTTGTTTATGTCCCTTCAAAACGAATATCCGTTGGCCGTTAAGTACACGGACCCTCCTTAACAACCGACGTGGTTTGAAATTGACTAGGCGTTCAGTAAAGTTATGCCTGTCATCTGGATGTGTAATATCGAAAGTAGTGAAATCACCTTAATTAATTACTTCACCACTAATAATACAAGAAGACAACTTCCTGCCACTTCTTCCTGAGCGTTTCGCAAGTCTGGTTGAGAGCAGACCCACGGTAACGCGTTACTTAGTTATGAGATATGAGAGCAGACCCACGGTAACGCGTTACATAGTTAGGAGATACGAGTTAACGTTACATAGTTAGGAGATACGAGTTAACGTTACATAGTTAGGAGATACGAGTTAACGTTACATAGTTAGGAGATACGAGAGCATACCCACTGTAACGAGGAGAGATACGAGTAGAGATACGAGATTGAATGGCTAGCTACCTCAAAACACACACCAGAACTAATTATCCATATGGGGGTTTCGTCGGTTCACCTAAACCACTTTACATTTCCTAACTATGGTACTTGCTAACTAGATAACCTGCTACTACTACTAGCTAACCTGCTACTAGATAACCTGCTACTAGCTAACTAGATAACCTGCTACTAGCTAACTAGATAACCTGCTACTAGCTAACTAGATAACCTGCTACTAGCTAACTAGATAACCTGCTACTAGCTAACTAGATAACCTGCTACTAGCTAACTAGATAACCTGCTACTAGCTAACTAGATAACCTGCTACTAGCTAACTATAACCTGCTACTAGCTAACTAGATAACCTGCTACTAGCTAACTATAACCTGCTACTAGCTAACTATAACCTGCTACTAGCTAACTAGATAACCTGCTACTAGCTAACTATAACCTGCTAGTTACGTAGCAGCCAGTGCGAGTCGGCTAGCTAGTTGTGGCATGTGAGTGTGTGTGTATATGTATGTGTGAATGTGTGTGTGTAGCTCTCCCGTTGTGTTGCCTATGCTCTCCTCAGAAACTAGCCCGGCTGTATCCACTATTGTCCGGCGGGGTTCAAATAAACAGGTACGTCTAATGACAGCGGCTCCGGATAACACGGAACCAGTGTAATTGGACCCGGGCCACACTCATTCACAACAATAATACTAATGCCTTTATCCAGCTTTAATGAACTGCCTGTGTGCTGATCGTACCGCGCCCCTCTTTTTCACATCGTTCACTTTTTTTGGCCAGCCCCCCAATTGAAGAATGCCGCAATACATTCGCTCAACTCACATATCTTCCCCCGCAGGCTTTGTAAAATCCGAATCCGTGTGTCGTCTTCTTCCGCCATGGTCCGCCTTCTTCACCGTGTGTCTGTAGTAGTAGCTACAGTACACGCACTGCTCCTCATATCCGTTTATGAATGTAAGCAGGCAGGGGCCAACCTACTCTGCAGCGTCACTACGAGCGCTATTGGCCGTGAGCTCGGTGAGCTGACTTGACATTAGACCAGATCTGACATGACATTAGACCAGGCTGTGTAGAGGGAATAGTGTGTGTGAATAGGTTTCAACTTATAGGTTTCACCTTTGCTTCAACGCACCCGACACGCAATGCATAGTCCAAATTCAAGACTGGGTTGTGCAGTAATACTCCGTCCCGACCGCATAACACACAGCCTGTCCCCTTTCTAATTGCACCAGATCCGTGGCTCGCTGTGCCCATTTAGGCAGCACGTGTCCTGACTTGGACAGTGTTCTTAAAGAGGCTCCCCGGAATGTTCCCGAGTACGTGACACTTTTTTAAAGGTCGACTTTGGAAGAAAATGGGACACTTCTTCTTAAGACCACACATTGGTATGCGTCGTTGTTAAATACAACAATATATTGTGACAATGTTCTGCATTCTGTAATTGTAAAAAATGATGTGCAAGGATGACATGTATTGTGTGGGGCGGGGAGGGGGGGGGGTAACTAGATGGTTATTTGAAATGTTATTGATACTCTCTAAATAATCTTTAGGTTGACTATCCAAATAGTGTCATCGGTTTGTCTGGTAGTGATTAAAAAATGAAAGGATCAAAATCAATAGCATTCTGCTGTCCAAAGCTTTTTATACACATTTTCATATTCACATTTACACAGTGTGTTGGTCTGCACTTGCACAATGTGTCTGTGTGGGTGTGTGTGTGAGTGAGTCAGTGTGCCCAGTTGAGCTGAGTCAGTGTAGGTGGTCTGAAAGGTTGTGATTTTCAATCTAACAATTTGAGCCAAAACTCTCTTCTCACTTCTCTGAGCCTCCTTCTCGATCTGACCAATGGTGGGCAAATTAATTGCGAGTGGCTAGGGTGTAAAGGGTCCTAAAAAACGCGACATAATTTTAGCAAGCATCTGGGATATATGTCTCGTGAGAATGGCCACAGTAATGCTTTGAGCTGCGTTCACCATCCACAGAAGGTCCTTGTTGTTAGCCAGTCAGGGGCCTCTTATTGTATAGCAATAGTATTTTGGGAGGACCCAGTGTATCACCTTTGGGTGTGAGGCCCTCATGCCAACATTGGTGGTACTAAGGGTCTATGTAAACACAGAGGAACTTGAAAGGGCACTTCTTCCACAGCATTTCTTTGGGATTTTATTTTGTCCTTCTGACTTGAGCTGCGCTTTTGGATCCCGTATTTACCTTCCCAAGTCCAAATGGGAGGCACCTGTGCTGAGGAGGGCCCTGTTGGCTGCAGCCAGAAGTTTAAGGAACCGGGCAGGCCTTCTTTGGGGGCGTGGGCTGCGACGTTGATTGGTATGCGGCATATTATTTCTCAATTTTTTATTCACGTTTTCTTTTCACTTAGTTTGAGTTTAAAATGCACCAGCTAGTGAAGACATCAACTTACTACCAGTATATCCAGTTTTAAGCTAGTAAGCAGCAGCAGCAGAATAAATTAATTTCAAGTGTTTTTAACTCCATTTCCGTGGTAATTACCGGCCCCTAGGTCAAAAGATTTTGGGAAAAATTAGCAAAATACCACATTCCCAAATTTGTGATTTAATATAATGTTCTTGGTGTATATCACCGGGGATATCTCAGTGTCTGGTAGCTACTAGATGTGGTTTCTCATTAACTGAGTGGTTTTAAATTTTTTCCAACACGTGGAATAATTGTTAACATATTGTGACGCCATCACTGAAAGATAACGTCTCAGAATCAGGATAAGAAAGAGCGTTATTGCTAAGTAAATTTTACAACAAACAAGAAATTTGTTTTGGCCTGTTACTGCAACAAACAATACACACGTGATAAGCAAATACGGACAGTACAGAGTACAATTCAATACTAGAATATGTAATATGTAAATATGTAAGGTGCAAATTTCCATATAATTTTCAGATATACCTCAACCTTCTGCCGGAGGGGAGAGTTCTGAATAGTCAATTTCCAGGGTGAGACGGACCTGCCTCAATCCTTGCTGCCCACTTCAGAGTCCTGGAGGTGTGTAGGTCACGTAGAGATGTCAGATTGCAGCCAATGACCCGCTCTGCAGAGAGGATGATGGGGTGTACCAGACGGTGATGAAGGAGGTCAGGATAGACTCAATGATGGCAGTGTAAAAGCTTGTTATCATAGTTTTTTTTAAGCTGCTGCAGGAAGTACATCCTCTTTTGCATCTTTGTGTGCGAGGTGATGTTCATCTTCCACTTGAGGTCCTGGGCGATGGTGTTGCCCAGGAAGCAAAAGGACTTCACTGTGTTGACTCATTTTTTCTTTTCAATTGGTGCACAGGTGAGAATAAATCCTAACTAGTTTGTGACAAATTAATCAATCAATTAGGCCTAACCAGGATGAGAACAAAACATGCACTCCATCTATGTGTTTCAAAAAGTACTTCAGATACAATATTATATTATAGTACAATATTATATTTTTTGTAAAAAATGCACACTGCTGACATGATATTACAAGGTGCAACCCATTTTGGATATCAATTTAGGGCACATGGTTTATATTTAATCCCAACAAACAAAATCTTTAGTTTATAAAATGTTTAGTCAAAAAGTATTTTTTTTTTATTTTAATGCAGAAAAAAATCTTCATCATCAGTCAACATATGTATTTGATGCAGCAAATGGAAGCAGTTAAATGTAGTTTAAATTCGTGAAGCATTATGTTGAATAGGAGGGGTGGATGAGAAGTAATGTAGTACGTAATAAACCTGTTAACAGATCAGTCAGGCATATATCCATGGATATGAAAAGGGGAACATCTGGATAGTGCGTCAAGTGATACTCTGAAATGCTTCTTCTTTTTGTGACGGAGAAATGATGGACTTCTCGATAGGCTGGTCCCTGAGACCACCACTGACTGCTGAAAGAATTCAACCAGAGCACTAAAGTAAATAGACAGATTTTGTCACGAGCCAGGAGTGAAGTGCAGCGAAAGCCACACGCAGAGCCAGGATACACATTCATGGTTTATTAAAAGAAAACAAACCAAGAACAGCTTAAATGTACATTTAAATTAAAATTGAGCGATGAGGCGAGTTACTAAATTCATAAAAACAGCAACACGTAATAACAGCAACAACACTCACCTACATAGAACCGTGACTAGAAATATAACGAGAAGCAACTAGGGACATTCCCCGGTGACTAATATCCATGCTAATTGCTAACCAAACCAGCCGTGCTCATATCAGAACAAACCACTGGAAAACAGGAAGTGGACCCCACTAAATAACCAAATGTTCACCACTTGTGACCTAGTTCACCACTCATGACAGTACCCCCCCATCCCCGCAAAGGACTGGCTCCTAGACAGGACAGGCACAAATAATAAAAGACAGGGGAGGGAGGTTGGGCAAACCCAAGGAGGTGGTTCAGCTGGGGGTCTCCTTAGTGGGGTTCTCCACCATGGAGGAACCACCAGAACCAGACATCGTCAGTAAAATGGATGTCAACTGAACTTGCAGCATAGTAGACAAGAGCACTGGGAGAATTCAATAAGCAAAATGTTGTCAATCGTGACAAACACCGCTGGTACATACCTGCTTCAATTCCGACTAGTACATTTTCAGAAACATTTCTGTTTCCCTTATGGATTAGTGTAAACATTTAACAAACACAGCACCCTGTGTGCTAATCTAAAGGAGGGATTTTGTATCTAAACATATTCCAGAACATAGCAACAGCTCTTCATTGTAATGTCAAGTTTATTATGAATTCTCTTCTAATTTAAGACACATGAATATCATCACAGGATTTAAACATCATTCTATGTTCTCATGCTCTAATGTATCTTACTTTAGTTGACCCATTCTTTATTCCTTCTGACATTAAACTGCAGTTAGTCAACTTGTTAAATGTTACCTATATAAAAATTATTTGGATTATTTTGCGAAACACACAAAGGGATTCTTGTCATTCTGCTACATATAGCACTGACAGCAGTAGCAATATAAGTGGTAGAATTGTTTATATATGAATGGTGGTCGATACAGTTCAAAGTAGAAATTGCAATAAAGTGCCAAACATCTACGCTTAGTTAGCAGAGTTATAGAATAATATATACACTTATATAAGAGCACACAATTTGCAAACTTATCAGAAAGGCAAAAATAACATACAAAAATAAAACCCCTCTTTTTTTCTTTTTTGAACATGAAAACCACAAATTGAGTTATAAGACTGAAAAATAGTCGTTTTAAAATGTAATTTAGGTCCTTGTGCAATATATGCTGTCCATTGGCCACTTCCTCATGTATTTATCCAGTTTCATTATAGGTACATTTGATTTGGGACAAATCCATAGGGTGAATTGTTTCAGGAACACCTGCCTAAATCAATAACACTTTACATTGTATTGACATTTGTATTTAACAGTAGGTATAAGGTATATGTATATACTTATAGTTATTTACAAGTATTTACCACCGGAATTATAAGTTGTGTGTTTGAAGAAAGCACTCTTTTTTGAATTATACGTGTGCTTCTCTGACTTTGGTGAGGAGGGAGAAGTTCCCTTAGTGACAGAGTCTCTTACGACATATAAAGGTGAAGAATGTCCGTAGCTACACTTTTTCTCAGCTCCTGGTGCGGTCACAATGGCCTTATGACTGGCTGTCTCTCTACCCTTATAGTCTACTTCCTTCTGCCGTTTGGAAGTGAGGCTTGCCTGATGTTGATCTTTATATTTAAAGTGTTTCTTTGCCTTTCTATGCTGTACCTCTGAAGGGGAAAGGGGAAAGAAAGTGTCAATGCCGGAGGATGACTTTGAAACTTTTATTTTAGACTTTGTTCTGTGGCTCTGATGGTGTCTGTCGTTGTTTATTTTGAATGGATGCTCTTTCTTGGGCGCTACTGAGATGTAGTCACCGACATCCTCCCATTCCTCAAGCTTAAGCTCCGTTTTCCCCGTCGAGAAATCGCCTTGTGATCCGGCTGACGCTCTGCTCTCCACGTCTGTGCTATATTGAGCCTCCTCCGTTTTGATGGCACGCATTTTCAGATTCAGGCCTTGGTCAAACGTCACAGTGGTTTTTGGGACTCGGTAGTAGTCGTCACAGTCGTATCCCTTGCCGGATGTGTCCTGGTGTTTTTTTTCATGGCTCTTCTTTGTTGCGAGGTATAGAAAGCGCTGGGGGCAGAAAGAGCAGCAAAATCGTTTCTCTGAGCTTGAGCTGCGGGCAGAGTTGTCAAAGCAGGAGCCATTTTCCATGCAGCTCTTGCATACGTAGTCCCTGCTGTCCTCAGTGGTTCCACAGCTGGAACTAGGAGTTTCCCCGGGAGGGCAATGCTTCCCGCAGGTACGACAGAAAGTTGGGTGGCAGCCAATAACATGCGCTCTCAGACCGGATGCAGTTATGAAGTTACTTGCACAGATGTCACAGGTGTACGTCTTTTTTTCACTGCTGTTTCTTAGACGTTGTTTCATCTTTATGCTTTCGCTGGAGATGCTCTCTTTATCACGTGTGCATGGTTTTTTTAGGCAGGTTATCTTGGCCTCTGGCACTATCGCGGATGTCATAGGGTAGCGTAGATGACGCCTCTCTTTTCTTTGTTTGGATCTCAGTTTTTTGGCCTTCTTCTTCGATTTGTACGTGTAATAGGGACGCCAGAGCATGTCAGCTGTGTCACGGTCCGTGTGGTCCTCACATGGCTCTGGCTCAATGACAGACGAGACTTCTGTCCTGAAGCGGAGGCTTGGGCTGTCCACGCTGCCCCCTGCTGGCTTCACCTGGCCATGGTCCCGACCACTCTCCCCCTCCTGGCTCCAGTAGCTCTTTTTCCTCTTCCTGGGAAACAGCTTTGAGCCCTTGATCCTTCGTCGCATGATGGCCTCATTGCCAATCTTCACTGTTATCTGGCAGAGGGGTAGAACGTGGCCATCCACAGAAGGACCGGGACACGCGGGCTTGGCAAGGTACATTTCAGTGTTCCCACCTGTCGCCTTGCCAGGTGCCATGCTCTCAGACCCAGTCAGGAAAAGCTGACTGGTCATGGCTTTGATCCTCTGTGCTGCAGCTGAACACAGCCTGTTCAGAGAGCTGGGCGGGTTCACTTCGAGGAATGGCATACTGTAACCGCTGGCCTCTGAACTGTTAAATGTTTGGAATGTTCGTCCTCCATAGTCCAGTTCGGGAGAATCTCCACCTGCCTGTATGGTATTTATGGGAGTTGTATAAGGTTTCCCGTTGTGTTCTGATGTCTGTTTTACCGGGCCCGCGTCCTGGTCACAGTGCTGATCGAAACAGATCCGCGGTATCACTGCCGCTACCGCCTTCGGAGTAGCCATGAATGTCACGGGCATCGACAACAAGGCAGCGTCAGCGTTACTCATTGCGCTGCCATCCTCTAGTGGTGGAATGGGGGAACTGCAGCCCAGGGGGGCCTGTTCACAGTGTTCCGTCCCTTCAGAGTAGGTCTGACTATAAGTCTTATACCGTCTCTTTCTGAACTTCATGGGCAGAAGCCTGTAGAGTTTGATGGGATAAACGCTGCCCTTAAACCCGCCGTTTGCCGACTTCTTGTTTACGGACAATCTGGGATCGATGCCGTGGGAGGCCTTCTGGTGGTTTTTCAGGACGTAGTACGTCATGAAGGTGTCTAAACAAAATATACACTGGTAGCGTCGCTCGCCAGTGTGCCAGACCTCGTGCTTGGTGCGATACTCTGCCAGGGCGAACACCTTGTTGCAGTAGTGACAGGGATACGCCCTTTGCCAGGAGTGCACATTCTCGTGTCGCCTCAGGCTGGACGGGGTCACGTAGACCCGCTTACACACACTGCAGTTATAGACCCTCTGGCCTCCACCAGGTTTCAACAACCTATCAACAGTCTGCTCTGTTTCTGAGGCGGCCTTAACTTGAAGACCGGTCGGAGGCAACGGGTCAGGGAGTTCCGGAGAGGCTAGCTGGACATCGGGTACCGTATGGTCGACGCTTGCTATGTTGTCAGAACGGAATTCCGCTCTGGCCTCTTGGTCCTGGGACTCAGGCTCAGGCGAGCCCCTTGGTACTTTCGGACACACCGCCTCGTGGTTCCGCAATCGCTTCAGGTGCATGAACTTCCTGCAACAGAACCTGCAAAACAAATGGCTGACAAATCGTTTTTTGTGCGTTTCCGCGTGCACGTTCAGCAGTGTCTTTTGGGTGAATATCTCCGGACAGTGCTCACAGCCATAGATTGATATGCTATCCTCAGTGTGGGGCGAAAGTGGAGGGGGGTCCAGATCCATGTAGCCATTATCAACAGCTAGCGACAGCTCGTTGGTTGTGCCTGTGTGCACGTCTGTCTGCGGCCATAATGACGGTGGTGACAATACAGGTTGTACAGTGGCTTTTGCCAATTCTGAACTGCATACAGTAGCATGCGTGGGATCCTGTGCTACAGCCAGTATGGGACGTGCACATTTACTCAGAGCAGTTCTGAGTCTGTGGCGCTTTTTGAGTGGGACACTATTTCTGTTGGCCAGAGCCTTTGGTTGGAACTGAGTGGGCTTGTTGATGTTGTCCCTCTGACTGGCATCTGTGTGGTCTGGGGACCTGGGCCTCTGACTGGCATCTGTCTGTTCTGTGGACCTGGGCCCCTGACTGGCATCTGGCTGTTCTGCAGACCTGGGCCCCTGACTGGCATCTGTCTGTTCTGTGGACCTGGGCCCCTGTCCTGCATCTTTCTGTTCTGTGGACCTGGGCCCCTGTCCTGTATCAGTCTGTTCTGTGGACCTGGGCCCCTGACTGGAATCTGTCTGTTCTGTGGACCTGGGCCCCTGTCCTGCATCTTTGTGGTCCGGGGACAGGCTGGCGACTGCGTAGGAGTGCTCTGACAAGGCCTGCAAATGCTCCTTGTTAACCCCATGCAGGCTGGGGGCAGGGCAGTGCACTGAAGTCGGTTCATGGTCAGGTGATGGCCTTGTTCCGTGGTGCAGGTCTAGTTGGGTAAAGGGGTTGTTGCCAGGACCTACCTGAGTGATGGAGAATGCATTGGTGATCCGGGGACCTCTGGCATTGTCGGGCTCCACTGATCTGGAACCCTCTTTCTTTGATTTACAAGGTCCTACGGGCCTACCGCTGGTTAACGTCTGAATCTGTTGCCAGCCTAAGGCCTGTCTGTCTTGTTCCAACTGTTTCTCCAGAAAGGGAATTCCCAGTCTTTTCCCAGCAGCTACCAGGCACCCAGTGTCCTCTGTGTTGGGCAATGACGTAACCGTGGAGCAGTAGATGAAGTTGAGGATGCTGGCGAATACCTCAGACCTCAGGTCCACGAGCTCCAGCACCTGGCTAGACGTCCAGACGTCGGGGGAGGTGAGCGCGCTCCGGAAGTACCCGCTGCAGGCGGCCAGGATGGCCCGGTGGGCCCGGAACTTGACGTCCTCCACCACGATGGTGATGTCACAGAAGAGGCCCTGGATGCGCTGCTCGTTGAGCCTGCTGAGGAGAGCTTGAGGATGTGTGCTGTCCATCAGGCCCTGGGTACAGGCAGACACCACGGTCATCTACAGGCGGACACATAAAGGGAGCATCCTTTATATGGAATCCAAAGCATAACCAATCTATTTATCATGCACAGGTTTACATAAAAAATATGAACAGATTTAATTTCTCACCGGTCCTCTGACACGTTCCAATAAACACGAAACGGGTACGTAGCATTGTGTTATGTTGATATTTTTGTATAGTTTATATTTTGCAGGGGTTTTTGTTGCTGTTGTTGTCTAATGGTTGCTGTTGTTGTCTAATGGTGAAACTCTTTCTAATTATATGTGACACCGTATTTTAATTAGCAATCCGGACCTTTTTGCTTTGTCACACTAGATGGCACTATAGTTTAGGTGGATGATGCTGGCATATCGTGTCCTGGAACGTCCTAAGCTGCCTTCCAGAAACCATCTCATGGGAATACAATAATGTAATCCATATTTTGTGAGACGCAGCAACAGCACAAAGACATCCTCTGTGCACAACCCTGGCAAAAGTGCTACGACGCTACGCAGAAACCGTGGAATGATTTAAAGACAAAACAGAATTGACCTTTCATCGGATTCAACCGCTTACATAAAGACTCTGCAATTTCTATATATACATTACATGTATATTACGTGGTGAAATGACTACACTCCGGTCAGCCATTTTCTTAATAAACACTGACGGATTATGTTCGAGTGGAGTGCCCGAAGTGCAATGACTCGTTCCTGGAAACCGATACAGGTAGAGTGGAAACTAGACTGAGGCTTGTGACTCACCCAGGATGTAGAGGTGCTCACTATCTGGCTGACGAAATCACTGTGAATGTCTCGCCCCGTTGAACGGCCATGTTTGAGTCATTGACTTCACGCGCTGGCCAGGAAACACACGGACATAACGTATATGTCATCCGACAGCTTGCCATGTGCACAGGTTTAGGGCCACACATTAGATCTCTTCTGACTCATACTATTTCTGACACCTGCAGTAGTTTCTTATTTCAGGAGCACCTGATGAATGTTTGTCCTGCCTTTACCCACACCCGGCTGAGTCAGAGGTCGCTGATGTTAAAGGACAAACTAAGGAATATAATGATGATGGGGCCACTGCGCTGGGATAAACACTGATGAGCCAAAACGTTATGACCACTCACAGGTCAAATGCATACTGCTAACCATCTCCTAACAGCAGCTCATGTCAAGGTCTGGGTAGATTAGACAGTAAGCGAACAATCAGTTGTTGTGGTCAACATGTTGGATACAGCAGAACTGGGCAGGGGAGGAATGTGTCACAACACACAGTGCATCGCCCCCTGCTGTGTGGATGGGTGAATAACCACTGGACCCCTGTCCATCATCGAAGTGCCAACAATGGACATGTGAGCGGCACAACCGCCAACAGTATTTTAGTAGGCCACGGCCCTGACTGCTGCTAAGATGCGTCAGCTGTTTTCTGGACGGAATTCAGTTGCTTATCGTGTCTCTAATCACGCGTACACAAACGTACAGCTTACACACACACACACATATACACACACACACCCATGCAGCATATGTTCCACTATGTACTGTTTGTGTGTGTGCATAAAAAAGCCAACTGACTGACATGCTAAGTCTGCCAATAGTTTTTCATAATGTTTTGAGGGATTTCACTGTGTCGTATATATTTTTTTCTGATGTGCCTTAATGTCTTAATGATTTTTCTCTCTGTCCAATTGGGCCTCAGGAAATGTATTTATTTTAAGAGCAGATCTATGACATAATTCTCCTCTAAGACATTTTCTTTCACTGTCAGACATTAAAAACATAATCACTGTTGTCCAGGTTAGAGGATCAAAGCCATCTGATTGTATAGTCTGGGCATTTTTGCCATGTGTGTTGTAGGTTAGGGGGTACACATATGCAACAAAATGCAATTACTGTAATCTCTCGCAGCATTGTGGCCATTTTACATTTTCTACATTATCCTGGATGTTGGTGATATATTCGAATAAGCTAAAATGGCTGCCTGTTCACGAGGTAGAGTTTGTCCCAGCATCAGATTGCCTTTGGCAGAAAAAACATGGCCACAGTGTTTGAGAAGCCCTATTCATGATAGTAATCTAACTTTTGTTGTTGGTCGGTTACTTCAGTAAAAGCCTCTCTATTGCACCCCATTGTTTGTTTACCTACATTACACCTAAACCAACATGCGTTTCAATCCGATTACTGATTGTCAGATCTGTCTCAACTGACTGCAGTTGGCATCGGGGACTCTATGTCGCTCAGCATCGCCGGGGAATAATTAATAACATAAAGACAGAAGTTAGATTTACATAATTATAGAAACACCACATTCAACCTCCGGCCACAAACACTCTATTTTGACCTAACAAGACAAAACAACATATTTTGTTTTCTTCTTCATCAACATCAATATTTATTCTTCTACTCGCTGTATTCAATAAAACCATAATTTTTTGGGCAAACGCCTTCTCTGGGTGGCCTGATTACAAACATGGCTGGCAGCAGACGGAGGAGACGCCTCTCGCGCATCACTGAGGAGCACGGCGTCCTGCCTCCCTTTCTGACAGGCCTCTGTTGTCACGGCAACATGCTATGGCGCAGCTCTTATTGGGATTCAGACGGAGATATATGCCGGGGGTCTGCGGGCGATAGCATTAGCTGTTCGGGGATAAAGTTTGATCCGCCCTCACCCGCTAGCCCCGCTTCTCTGAGCACGGCAGAGCCGCTAGGCTCCAAGACGTAGCGATGGACGGAGGCTCTCCATCCTTTGTCTCCGCTGTGGATGTGTGTCGGTGTGTGTGGCGAGTCTGCAGCAGAAATGCAGCAGCCCGGTGGACTTTTTCCCCTCACTGCAGACGCTCAGACGCTCGGCTCTGGTTGTAATTTATCCTGCTTCGTGCTCCTCTCACTGCAGTTCTATCGGGAAATTGCCTGCTCCGTCTGCGCTTATGACTTGATGATTTTCAGTCATGGCTGATTTGACCGATTCTCTTTCACTTTAATGTGGCTTATTTTTTCGTCCACACGTTGAGCGGAAACTTTGAATTTGTCATCGACGTTAGCCACTTTGCCGCACCCTAGTTCACTGTGCATTAGGATAGCATGTGATACGCGTTTCAATAGTTAAAAGATGTCTGTGAAACATGGTCCCCAAAAAAAGCTAGCTGTCTAGTCAGTTAGAGAGCAAAAATGTCATAGGCGAACCCACACTCAATGCCACACGTCTATTTCCGTTACAAAGAGTCTACAGATTGGGGGGAAACGTGCAGAACATACCTTGCTGAATCAGAAAAGGATGCAGACGACCATAGAGCCAGATCCGTCCACTACATTTCATAGTCTAATGTACAGGAGGAAAACTGTTTTCGCGAAAGACGAAAGTAGCCACTTTTCTAGACTGCTCAGCAGTACGTTAGAGGCAGAGCTCTTGCTGTTGTCTTTCTTTCCCCTCCCTCTCTCTTTCTACGCTGCTCGTTTCAGCTCTGATGTTCTTCGCCTCTCCGCTGGTCCTGGGTGAGCACTCAGCACTTTCGCCCAGTACGGCAGCCCCTTAATACTCTCCTGTTCTGCCCCAAATTCTTTGACCATTCGCCAGTGTAGGAGCACGACATCAACGTTTAAAAATAGCTCGCCCAGACTATAGGTCTGTCTGCAGCCTCAGTAACTGAAGCCAAGTGGGTGTCGACACTGGAACCAGCGAGCAGGAAACGGCAACTTCATTAAACACATCAGAAGAAGGTATGAGAGATCCATTCTGTGGAACATTTCACCCCCCACAATGCTGCGCAGGTCCAACTCTCTACTTGCTGTTTCACTGCTGCCCGGGCTTCGGTGTTAAAGCTTCAGCCGTGCCGTCAAACGGACTCGCCGTCTCATTTCTTCTCGAGTTCCATATCCTAGAAACCACTCATTCGGTTCCTCGTAGTGTGAAAGCAATAGCTTTCAACACTTTCAAACGCTCTTGTTTTGTTCGATAGCGGGCACGACCAATGCAATGTCGGCGACCGCAGTTCTCTCACCTTCTGTGAACTTGTTAACAAAACAAAGTCAGAGAGGAAGTGAGAAAAAAGATGGTTGAGGAAAGCGCGAGCGAGAGGAGAGTGACAGAGGATTTGTTTAAAGACCGCTGATGGATGAGAACCCAGTGGGACGCGTCAGTGCTGGTGTGGATATCCACATGTCAGTTATTCCAGTGCTGGTGTGGATATCCACATGTCAGTTATTCCTGTGCTGGTGTGGATATCCACATGTCAGTTATTCCTGTGCTGGTGTGGATATCCACATGTCAGTTATTCCAGTGCTGGTGTGGATATCCACATGTCAGTTATTCCAGTGCTGGTGTGGATATCCACATGTCAGTTATTCCTGTGCTGGTGTGGATATCCACATGTCAGTTATTCCAGTGCTGGTGTGGATATCCACATGTCAGTTATTCCAGTGCTGGTGTGGATATCCACATGTCAGTTATTCCTGTGCTGGTGTGGATATCCACATGTCAGTTATTCCTGTGCTGGTGTGGATATCCACATGTCAGTTATTCCTGTGCTGGTGTGGATATCCACATGTCAGTTATTCCAGTGCTGGTGTGGATATCCACATGTCAGTTATTCCTGTGCTGGTGTGGATATCCACATGTCAGTTATTCCAGTGCTGGTGTGGATATCCACATGTCAGTTATTCCAGTGCTGGCGTGGATATCCACATGTCAGTTATTCCAGTGCTGGTGTGGATATCCACATGTCAGTTATTCCAGTGCTGGTGTGGATATCCACATGTCAGTTATTCCAGTGCTGGTGTGGATATCCACATGTCAGTTATTCCTGTGAACCTCATGGCGTTCATTAACTGCACTGTTTATCCCAGTGATGCTATATTCATGTGCTCGTCTGCTCACTCTGCCTGATGTCTTTCCGCACATTCAGGCTAACATGTCTGTGTGTTTGTGACCAGGACACGCGTTGCATACCATTAGCCATTAGCACAGCCTTCCGCCGGCTTTTAGCGGTGAAGACCAGACCGTCTTGTGTTTTTTGTTACCTGAGTGCACTCAAGGCCCCTGCTTGGAGAAGCAGTCTGCCAAAGCCTGGCAGCATGCCAGCCCGTGCATCGCTAGAAGAAGCTGCACTTTAGCAAGACCTTGTTGTCAACACCATCGTCATAGAAAACAATGCTACCATACCATAGCAGTGGTACGAAACAGGAAAGCTTCTAAACCTCAGGGACCTTGGAACTCATGTGGGTCACCTCTATTGTTCCTACGTATCGCGATGTCACCTCATCTCTGTATTTACTCCAGCTTCTTTCTATCCTTTTCTTCTTCAAGTGTCCACCCCCCAAACCGCTGCCTTTTGTGTTTGCGATCTTGCCTGCACGTTCGGTTTGTGTGCTGGTGCACTGCAGTGCAACATTACAACCCCCCCCGGAAAAATATTTAGCCTTCCCACATCCTATTCGAGTTGGTTATTCTGTATAGCCGTCTGAACTGCAAATGCCTGCGTGTCTAGCCATTTGTTTCATGTTCACCAAAACCTCGTGCAACATAAGAGTGTTTGTTGGCGCTCAGTTCAAATT
This sequence comes from Dallia pectoralis, assembly GCA_029465975.1. Classification (NCBI taxonomy): domain Eukaryota; kingdom Metazoa; phylum Chordata; class Actinopteri; order Esociformes; family Umbridae; genus Dallia; species Dallia pectoralis. The sequence goes on along the minus strand of CM055748.1, from coordinate 1,993,373 downwards.
ATTGTTGAATAACTGGACAAGTGAGTTTGCGATTGAAATGTTGATATTGTCAAAGAGAAGAAATTAAAGCATCCAACCTGCTGAATTGTTGTTGCTGTCCTCCGTGAAGTTTTTTTTATTCACACCTCAATAGTTGCTTGGAGATTCTTTCCTGTCAGACAAATCACACGTCAACAAATGCTTGATGTGACCTCAACAGATTTATTTTCCCTTTCTTCCGACAATCTTATTGTTCGGAGCATCCATACATGAATGCATTATAGCTGGGACATTTATGAAACCACGACCACGACAGACATGGTATTTACCACGTCATTTTCTACTTGATCACTTGCATATTCCAGATGGGGCCTAGACACAGTGAATACTGATCAGCAGGGAAACGGAGCCAATAGCACAGTACTGATCAGGCCTGTTTCTCGTTCGCTCTCGAACTCACACACACACACACACATACACACACACTGCGTACGTAAACAAGGATCATCCACGTTCCACTGACTTATCCAAATCACACAAGCTTAGTAGCCAAGCGAAACTTTGCCTCCTGGATCGTTCAACAGACTCTTGCGTCGCGATGCGAGTGAGCGGTCCCTCTGTGCAGACATTATGTGTGGGAGATCTCTAACTCTCCCATCCTAGGACCACTCTCTCCTGGCCTCGACATAGGATTTACCTTCCATCTCCTCTTCCCGTGTTGACTGGTTGTTGTTGTGTGTCCGGCCCGTTTCCTCCGGTCCATTCTCACCACCCTGCCTGGTCTGGAGGCCGATGTGTCTCTCTGCCAGTGTGCTGCGTCACTCCTGCTGCATCGTCCACGTGAAAACAAGAGATGTGGAGGCGGATGTGTTTCGGGGGAAGTAAACAAATGAGAGCAAGCTCGGCCCAAACTTACAGGCTGAGTTCCTGGCTGGTCCGTTTGCAGCAGGCCTAACCGCTGTGGTATTCAGGAAGTGGAGCGAGAGACAGATCTTTTATTGTTACGTAATGATCACCCCCCCCGACCCAGTTGAAGAGGCGGCGTATAGCAACTGAAGGCTACTAATAGAGCTCAGTACCAGTCAGAGACTTGTCTGGAGGAGGCCAACACATTTTTCCGCCCTTAGGTTTCATTGCAGTTATGTATTTCAACAGTTGTTTGATTAAACGCTTGTTTTTGAAGCTACATATATATATGCGTAGGACATTAAGAAAAGGGAATAATAAATGTCTACTTTTTAAAAATGCAATGTGAAGACATTTTATCATGATTTACGTTGCCTTCTGTTGCCTTCTAATGAAACAGTTGTTTAGCCTATGTTTTCAATTATATTACTAAAATGTTGGCTGTAAAAACTTTAAATAAAAATACCTAAACTTACAATACATTAACCATTAATTATATTTAAATGCAAGCCGGTAAAAATTTCAAATTTCTCTGACTGACTGACAGCACATATTTTGCTCACCACCTTTGTTTTAATCTTCCTCCTGACAAAGGATCTCTGCTAAATAGCTCCCTCTACTGGCTACAATCTGTATTTCCCTCTCTCACACAGCTCCCTAAGTTCAATGGGTTCTCTTCAGAGGGCGATGGACCGCTCAGTCTGTGCTATTAAACACATCTCCAGCAGGGTTGGACTATAGATCTGTAATGCGGAGATCTCAGCTCCAACGGTTGAGGCAAAACAATTGAAGTAGTTGTTCATAATTAAACAGAGTTCCCACTCGATTCTGCTCACACAAATTCAGATTCCACAGGCCACAGTCCAGTGTCTCTCTCAGACACTAAACTTTGCTCTCCTTTGAAGTGACAGTTGGACCGTGTCTTCTCTTATACATCTTGACACGTAATACATTTATATAAATCATGCAGACAAATTGACATTAAAGCAATACTGGACACATCACCCTCTGTCTAAAACAATAAAACGGTTGTCCCATGCAAGGAACTTGGCACGGTGTCTCCAATCAACTCTCCTGTTATCTGTCTATCTCCAATACAACCAGTTAGGCTTTAGCCAAGAAGAGCCACTCGACTGGGACTGTTCTTTCTGTGTCACATAAACGCCTGTTTGTATTCTCCTTTATTCGTATGCTGCCTCAGACTCTGTTAAGGCAGATCCCACCTTCCGATGTAGCTGTCTCAAGCTCAGTACCCAATCAGATTGAATCCTACCTGGCAGGCCGCTCCCACCAGGTGATGTGAAGAGGATCGCTGTCTGTGCCACAGCCTACTGTCAGGCAATGCTTAATGCCTATATTCCAATCTAATTTATATACCAATTCAGGCTGAGTTCTACTACTTCTGGGCTTTATGACATGCTGCCCATACAGGAAGGCAGATCCAAATGTGTCCAGGCTAAACACTTCTCTGTCTGTCTTTGCACCCTAACTGTGGACCCAGCTTCAGGCCTGGATACCAGCACCTCTGCCAATTTGGCAGCAGGGTCAATGCTGTTTTGGGGCTGTCATTTTACAGTCTGTCTAAATCAAAACACGGATACAGCGTAGGTCAGTAAAACACAGTGAAACAATTCACTATCAGCACATTGAATTTAGTAATAAAAAGTCTTTATTGTAAATACTGTAAATAACCAATGGTGTTACAAAAGCAGAAGCCATGACCAAAAAGTGGAATTATTTGTTCATGGAAAAAGCATTTGGCACTGTGCATGTAATGCAGAGAGAAAGCAAAGCCCTGAAATCTACATAGAACGTATCAATCAATCAATAGTACATTGTAAACACAGAACAACCAACACCATTCAAATAAAACAAACACATTGTAATATAAGCAACGGGCATAGGAAAAAACAAATGTCTTCAGTAATCTTTATTATCAGAGAAATAACACTGGCTTGTTTAACTATTTAGCTACCTCCCTGTGCGTACTACTGTTGTTCTTTGGTATTGAAGGAAGCAAAGAATATCTTCCTCCAGCCCATGGAATTGGCTAAGGCCTCTATGTCAGGTGTGAGCTCCTCACAGTGACCCCTTACAGTCTGTTCCCAAAACTCTGGAGAGGTGCAGAGCTGGTTTATCCCATTGGTAATAAAGTACAAAACAGAGAGAGACAGACAAGCAGACAGTATAATAACTAACGTGTGCATATCAACAGTTAATTTATTTTCATCGTGACATGCTACAGAAAATCCATAATGTCAAGAACAGCAACTACGCTCGGATTGACGAAATGCAAACTGTTTTCTGACATTAAAAATGAACTTAATCCTGGTTACTGTATATATTCCAGATTGGAATTCTAGATAGTGTCATAGCCCTGAGGTTTTCTTTTTCCCAGCACATTGTCAGTTCAACCTGTACTGAAATAAGTACCGTACATAGAAAGCTAAAACGCGCACTGTGGACATGTTTTCTGGACTTGTTAAGGCTAGTCTTAAACTTAACTGTGTACTCCAGCTATCTGAAATCTCCCACAATAAAACTTTTTGGTTGGGTGGTGAAACACCTGAGCCAGGGTGAGGTCACTATTAATGAGATGTCACAAGAAGAGAGAGCTTTTTAGAACAATCCCTATATCTCTATACTCCAGTTACAAATTAGACAGCATCTAGCACACAACCCATAGCACATGCCCTAGCCAATTTCCCTTGAGAAATTCCCCATCAAAACTAGATGCAGTTTAGATTGTCATCTTAAGTGCAGATCCAGTTCACAGCTACCCCCCCTGCCCTTTAATTCGCTAGAGGGGGACAGGTGAACAACTCTCTCACCTGCAGGGTTGATATTGACCAACAAATCAATGCTAAGGCGTTGAATGCTAGTGTGCATTGCAATTGTCAAATTTAATTAACATAACTACAATTTTAGTCCCACGCCTCTTTGGTTTGACCCCTTAAGAGGTGCATTAGTGAACTCATTGTTGAACTAGCGAACTCTGACCGTCACTTGGATGTGACAAATGTCCAAATATGCCATTGGAGTAGGAGGAGTGTGTTTCTGGAAAAACTTGGAAATGTCAATAGGAATAATCATGAGACCGTAGTGCACCTTTATAAAAAAAACACATTGGAAAGGATCTTTTAAGTAAGCTTTTGAAATCTAGTAGTATTGTACGTGTATATGAGAAACTGTCACTTTGGGTTTGCCAAGCCCACGCTCACCTTGTGGAACGTCTTTGAGGTTTGTGCCAGCTGTGCTACATCCTTCAGCTCTAGGAAGGACAGGATTCGGAGCAGTAGGTTGTTTGGCAGGCGCTCCAGGTAGTCATAATTCCCATGGCACAGTGCTTGGGTGTACTGTAAGATCCTCTGACCAAACACTACACCAACCTGGTCTAGAGACAGGCAGTTCAGACTAACTCAGGGCATTAATCGCCACATTAACAGAATAAAGTATGTATTTGAATAAAAACAAAGAAATTGTGAATGCTTAATACTCCATGGCAGAGATGTGTAATTTAAAACATACACTGCATGCTGGCATCATGCAGAAAGTCATCATGGGACATCTTATTTTCTCCGGGCGCTGCACCTTTGAATTCAATCCTCAAAGATATTTTCCAACATCTCCAAATCACCTGAAGATAAATGTCAAAACACATGGACCTCTATATAGCTTATACCCCAGCACTTTAATGAGAATTGTTTATCTAGCACATTTCTTTCTCAAGTAAACTGTAGGAATATCATATACATGAGAATTGTATTGTGTTACAACAAGTTTTTGCAACTAAGCAAAAAAAGATAGTTTATAATTTCATAGTGAAAAATGTAATCGGCAAGTTTTACAAAAAAGTCAGTATGTGGAAACATTTGCAACTTGCTGTGTCCAGATGTGCAACGCTGGTGGAGACTAAATCTAAAATGACATATGGCCTTAATTGCTGAAAAAGATGTTATGTTGTAGCGCTATAAAATGTGTAAAAGTCCTATCCGGGTATGAATACTTTTGAGAAAACGTAGAAGTGTTGATTTATGTTAATAATTAGCAACACCTAATCGACTGTGTTGTGAAGACGTACAGCTATAGCCAGAACTGAAGCAACAGGACCTTACTTTTAAACAGCCACAGTCCATCATTGAGCGACTTATTTAACTGTATCTATGTTCATTCGTTGCAACGCCTATAGAAACATCTCAGAATTAATATAAAATATTAGAATCACCTCAGTTGTAGTTACGATAAGCTGGAAGAAGTCTTTTGTTGGAGCGGGACCCTGGCCATTTATTTCAAACACTTGATCCCCAAGTAGAGACGCCATTTTTAGACGCGATCGGGTTACCATGACAACGGATAGAGAACAACGGATATATATGTGTTGTGTCGTAAAGGAAGTGCCGTCTGTTTGCGTTGAGTGATTGGTTATAGTTTTATTTTTTTATATAAATATTATTATTGTTATCACAGTAAGGAAAACGTCAATGTTCACTAGTTGTATTTCGCGATTATTTTTGGTTGGATTAGAGGTCACGACCCAGCGCTGGCGGATTTATATTTCCTGTCGATTTCGTGTAAAATCCATCCCAGAACGATATTTCTCAATGAGTGAAAGCTATTTTAAAGTGTAATACATATATTAACTATGTTGCTATTTAATAAATGTATGTGTTCTGAATTGTATTAATGGAATTGATTACTTTATGCAAATCAAAAGTAGTTCCTAGCGGAAGAATGGGGGCACTTTAGAGCGGAGGTATAATATTGCAGTTGCAGGTCCCTCAGCTGATGTGAAGGTAAAAGCTGAGCGAGTGGAGCTGGTGCACTGGTCTGTTAGAACTACAACACTGGAGCAAATAGGTAATAAATATAGGTAATAAATATATGTAACGTTCACTGGCATCATTCAATCGTGTGGGGGGAGACTGTTTGATAATATGTGACAGACCGAAATTAGTCTCAGCGACGGATAATCCGTGTCGCGAAAAAAAATATGGTTTCCAATTGTCATCTCTGCTGTTCCTGCTTTCCTGTTTTTGTGTCTCTGTGTGATGCAAGCGGCCAAGTAGGTTCAGAGGCCATTTCGTTTCGCGATTGCCTTGGCATAAACATTGCTACCAAATCAAGCTAAATCGTGCTTTCTGACCTGACAATAACCAATGCTAATTAAATAACAGTATACGGCCCAACGACCCTGTTAGTTAGTTATCTTAGGTATCGATGTTAACTTGGCTAACCCGATATCTACCTTAACATTAGCTAGCAATAAGCGTTGTAGCACAGTCTTATATATAATCTAAGTAATTAGCCCACCCGATATAGGTACAGTTGAGAATGTGTTTCTCCCTTTAATGATGACTGACTAATGAAATTAGCATTTGGCTAGTTTATTTATTCATGTTAGCTAGCGTGTAACACTATTAGAAAGCCCACGGATGTTACTTCTAGTCTACGTTACAGACATGCCTAAATTATCTACCTAGTGGGTTAGCTAAGCATTACTTTGTCGTGTAATTTAAATGGCATTTCTAGTAAATCACATGATCAATTCGAATTTTCGTGCCAGTTAATTGTATCTACCTGGCTGAACCAGGTAACTTACAGTAATTGGCTGGTTATTGTTTGATAGATAACTTGCGCTAAATTAAATGGCCATGTTTGCTAACAATGCTAGCTGGCTAGAACATGTTAGCTTCTTTAGCTAACCGTACCAAGACAACGTTTGTTTTTTGTTCCCCCTAGCTAACTTTGCCTTCTTTGGCTTTAAACACATTGCGTGTCTTATTAACGTCGTTACACGTCGACAGTTGGAACTGAGGTGAAATAACCAACAACATTAGCTAGTTAGCTTGCCTATCATATTATTAGCAACCGTACATTGTTTTCTGTGTTGGCAACATTGTATACCATATATATTTTTATACCACCACCAGATATGATCTTCGTGCAAACCATGTCGTGGGATGGAGTTTGTCTGTCATTCCCTTTGAATGACTCTTAAATTAGCTAGCAAGCCTAGCCTGTCCTAGCATGCAAGGTAACGTTGTTAGTTACTGCTAGTGTTTTAGTGTAGCTCAATTCTCTAGTGCGAAGACATTATTATTATTATTAGTCCGAACAATTCTGCCATTTTTAATTAAAAGCTCAGGTAATTGTTGTTCATGACAATGTCAGCATTGAACTTTATTATTATTAAAATAGGTTTCACGCAAAACCACATGCTTACACACGTTTTTGTGCTGTTTTATTTAGCTTGATAGCTGAACGTTTTGGATGCCAGTTTACAAACTACGCATTTTCATGTCTCGTAGCTACGTTGACATTAGCTAGCCACTAAACGAACACGTTGTTTTCGGGCTTGTCGGTATATTCCATTAATGTGCTGATATGTTAAGTTATATGTTATCGCTTTTCAATCAGGATTGTACAATCTGCGTTTTATTTTTGTTGGTTACTGTCACTGTCAAGTTGTGTTATTGCGTGCCGTACTGTATGCTAACCAGTTAGCAGGTCAGAATGGAGGCCTTTGTGAGGCGAGCTGGAAAATAAACAGTGGAGGTTGTAATAAAAACTGGTTATAATCGGCTGTATTACATTAACCGTTGTCTGTGCTTTATAAAAGTTCAACGTAATTCAAGACCGATTGTCAGTTGGGACGAATAAACAAAGACGATTAAGGATGTAGTCAGAGGGCCTAAAATGGCCTTGTGAGTTGGCCAATTGTGTCGTATTTTGTAATGATGTTTTGTTTGTTAACATGAGTAATGCCATGTGTGGGAGAATTGGTATTTCCAGGTTTAGCATGTTTTTTGACGCATGCACCTTAGGCAATTAACCTACCAGATGACTGTGTACAAATGTCATATTCGTCTCAACGTTAAATAGGCATTATTTCTGGGAAATTAATTGTCATATTTGATATGCTTGATCATAACCTACATATTTTCTTCAGGTGTGCTATTGTAAATGCTAAGGAACTCTGTCTATTGAAGTACGTGGCTAGAATATGCTTTCACTTTTTTGAATGCTGTCTATAAACTTGTAATTTACTTATATTATTTGTTTTGTCTAGGAACTTTAGTTATTCATTCATGATATTTTTTTTTGCTATAAAGAGGTCGCTACAGAAATGCCAAGTCCTATATAATTCAATTGAATCATATTGTTGTCTCAGATAATGACAAGTCTGATGTTGTTATATTTGAAGAATAACCTCTAAGTGACAGATAATCCTATTTTAATGTGTTTTCTAAACACCCTAATTGAGTATCAAGCTAAGGGCCACCTACTTTACTATCTCAATGTAGCTTTTCATAAAGATTGGATATTTACAATGATTTGACAAAGGACCAATAAACAAGTTAGTCTCACATTCAATATCTTAGTTGTTGCTGTCGTCATGTTTACCTTTTGGTAGCATTTGGTCAATTGCATATTTTTGTACTTTAACATTTAACTCAATGCGTTGTTCTCGTTCAAGTTCCGAAGTGTTAGTGCAATAATGCAAGTGTATGCATTTCATTTTGAAGCATTAACAATTAATACATTAAGTTGTAACCTTTCTCTTCAAATCAAGCTTTGATGCCAAAGTGCTGGGCCTCTCAGGTGTTTAGCCAGGGCCAATGTAGGCTACCCTCCATAATTTGTAATCAACCATTTCTAATACCTAGTATTTAAAAAAAAAAAAATACCCTGAATAAATAGCCAGTTTGTATCTCCCTCTCTCTATAACTGTATTGTTTTTAACTGAATTTATTGACAACCTTTATTTTTTTATTGCTACCTGTATATGAGAAATGATCACACGTATTTGCGCCAAGGCCTGGTTGTCTCCATATGCGTAGGTTGCCATGATTCCGGTGAGACAATTTAACTGCATATTTTCTAAACAATTGCTTAGGAAGTTACATTGTCACCCCTTAATAAAGACTAATGTTATTCGTTTTCAAGTTTTTTTTTCCAGAACTTAGACAAACTTAGTTTATTTATTGTCAGTTCATAATGCTAGAATATGTTTTCTGAACGGAACATGATGCATTGTGTTGTTTTTCGGTCCCTCAGGGTAAAAAGCCTTCTTGTTAAAGGGAGATCTCTGGGGACGGATACGTCACTGAATTGTTACATCCCTTGTACACTACTTGGTTCCTTTCAGAGTAATTCTGTTAAATATATTGACTGTGCGATCTTAACGTTGTTTGTTTTGGTATCATATTAATGCTAGTCCCCATACACTCACCGAATGTAACACGCAGTATGCTATTTTATGATCGTAACCAAACTCGTGTTAAAAATGACATGTCTAATATGTAGCAATGTTTCACAGTATTAGTTCCTATGTTGTGTCTGGCTTTAGTTCCAACCCAGTGCTGTTCAGCTGGAAGTGTTTGGAATACATGTAGATATGGTTGTCAGTTCCTGGTTGCAATTCTTTTTATGTGAGACTTCATGGCCTAAATAATGTGGGGTGTCATTGTCTTGATAATATGTAACCCTCAGTGAACTGGAGACTATGTAGACTAATGACAGTCCCAGGGTGGCTGTACAAATCTAATTGTTTTTATGCGCTTATGTTAACGTTCACTTTGCCTGTATTTATTTTTGGCTTACCTTTGAAATCTTTCCACACTTTCGTTTGATGTGTGAATTTGGGGTCTTTGTCTCTTTGATTGGATCAAGTAGGTCTCTGTTGTTAGACTGATCAGATTTAGAGCAGTCTACAGCTGTGTTGATGCTTCTGTCTCAATTGTGTTTTAGCCTTCCTTTCCTATTCTACCTTCAAGCAAATGACAGTGCATAATGTGATTGATCTGTTTTATTTAATGCTCTGGCTTTTATCATAATGTGGATATGGTCAGGCGATAAGTACCTGGCTGGGCCCGATCTGAACTTTCATTGGGGCTCTGTGGCTACTTGGTCAAACGGCAGCATTGACGACATCAACCACACCTTAGTTCATTGGATTGTCTGTAAACGTCTTTGGCGTTTACCTGGACATCCATGATTTGACGTTTGTCTTTGTTTTTCCCGTCTAGTGAATGGTAGTGTCTAGAAAGGGTATGTCCCTTCAGGAGAGAGGTGCCAATGTCCAACCGGCCTAATTCCAATCCAGGGGGGTCACTGCGCCGTTCACAGAGGAACACTGCTGCGGCCCAGCCACAAGACCATACAGTAGCGGGAAGGTGAGTCTCTCCGCAAACTTAATGGGTGTTTCACGTCTCGTTGTTGTTGTTTTTTAATTTGTTGCGAGCTGCCCGTCATGGTATGTTTGTACACATGGCAGCAAGCATGTTTAATGGTCTTTATCGTTTAAGCAATTTTAGAGCTGGAGCTGATGTTAATTCTAATGTTAAGTGGTTAAAGCCTTTCCGCTATCTAAAGTTTAAGGAAAGTCTTTGTTCTGGCTGTATCTACCAGCCCAGGTATATATTGGTTGTTTTTATGTAGTCTTCACCTGAGGCCTTTCTTGGAGCAGTGCAGGATGAATGTATGTAAGCGACGTGGCATGATTATGTGATCTCCACACTGCCACCTGCTCTTTAATTCCCAACCTTACAGGTTGCAGTCAGAGCAGGTAAAACATAAAGCAAATTCACCTCCTGAAAATAGAAGATCTAAATCTAAGGCTTCCAAAACCACGCCCAGCTCAGCCTCTGGTCATTCCAGAGGGCACAGCTCACGAAGGTACCCCTCCTCTCTCCTTAGCACTCACTGTGGGTTTCTGGGGGGTGCTTTTGACACTAGACATGTAGATACAATTTGATTAACCATTGTTTGCTGCAATGTAGGCCTAAGTTAATTTAAAGGAAGATTTATACCTGGCCACTTTGGGCTTCCAGTTTTGGAACGGTGCTAAAGTGTTGTCTTTTCCCTTCACCGCTCTGGCAGAAGCAGCCTGTCACTGTCTGTGGCTTCGTTTGTGCTACCAGGCGACCCGGAGGCCGCGGGCATATCAGACCGAGAGCGAACTGGCCACCAATCCAAGAGCGACGGCACCACGCGAGGGTTAAAGAGAAGTTCTGCACCCGATCTTAACAATATCCCCAACAAGAAGTCAAAATCCCACCCCCCACCCAGAGACCACACCACTGAGGCCAAGAAGGGCCCCGCCAAGTCCTCCAGGAAGAGACCCCTGGCTCCAGAGCCACCACCGGCGCCGACTGGCCGCGGCCAGAGCAAGAAGAGCGGGGCCTCCCCGACCCAGAAAAGAAAGAAGTCCGACTCCCTCCCAGGCCTGAGCAGCACCACCGGGTCCCTCTCCAACCGTACCGACGGCAGATCAGCAAAACCCACCAAGCTGGCGTCTAAATCGGCCGCCTCAGCCAAAGCTGGGTGTAGCACCGTGACGGACTCCTCCTCTTCTGCATCAACATCTTCCTCCTCTTCCTCCACCTGCACCAACAGCGCCACTGCCGTGCAGGACGCCAGGCTCAAGCAGGGCAAAGACCAGAACAAGGCCCGGCGTTCCCGCTCAGCCTCCAGTCCTTCTCCGCGTCGGAGCACCCGCGACAAGGAGCAGGCCAAAGCCTCCGGCTCATCTAAGTTTGAGTGGGCAGCCCGCTTCAGCCCCAAAGTCAACCTGCCAAAGCCCAAACTGTCCCTGCCTGGTTCCTCCAAGACAGAGACCACCTCCAAACCTGGGCCCTCAGGACTACAGGCCAAACTAGAAAGTGAGTCTGCTCTCCATCCCACGTACAGTTTCACCTCAGGTCTGTGTTTAGATGTCCTTTCCATCCAGGTATCCTCACCTGTGTAGTAAATCATGAGGAAATTTTGTGATTAGGGTTCTAATGAGTTTATTGTCAGACATGTGTTGGGGTTTCGGCTTTGTCGTGGTTGTGTGTTTGTGGGAGCCTTTGGAGGGACGGGCTACGTGGTGCTCTGGTAAAGGTTACTCTTTTGGAGTTAAATATCACAGGCTGTAGCGGCTTTGGTTTCAGATACTAACTCACTCGGTTACAGATACTATCAACACTTAGTTTCATTCCTTTTTTTTGTTTACAGACATTATGTATTTTTTGATAAATATAGGTTGTGTGGTGATATAGCTTCCATACTTTTGCCTACAACTTACAGTTTTGCTGAAGTAGGGAACCAACCGAGATTCACTAAATTTGAGAAAAGCTCTCGTTATCGTCATACTCAGTTTTCATCTTTATGGCTGAAACGTATCGTGAGCTCTGAACTTTTAAACAAATCTAACTATGATATTAACAAACCATCCCATCCCCAATGCACGCACGCACGCAACGTAATGTAGCAAAACAAACATGAATAACTGTAGGCTACATGCCATTTCATTAGTCTACGGAAGATGAAAGTAATGACGTTAAATGGCAGCAGAAATTCTTTTTTCGTCTACCGTTGGTTACATGCGATAAGATTCTAGTATTGGCTACAGAATGTATGTCTATTGTGATTATTTTTTCAATGGAGGACGAATTGTGGTATGATGTTTAGCAATCCTCATTTGTGAAATATCCCAAATGCAGTCTGGTTAAGTCAGCAGCACACTTATGATGCATATTAAGGGTGCGTAATGAACTAACTTGTCATGTCGTAATTATCGCTGGAGCTGGAATGTTGCTTTGTGATGAATTCACACTAGGGGAGTGACTTTATACGATTTTGCATGGTGGCGTTTACTATAGTTGTCCCTTGTTAGTGCATTCATTTCCATATGTGTAATTGACTTGTCAAACCACTGTTGACACATGATTGTAGAACACGTGTATACAGTTGTGTATACAGTTGTGTGTACGGTTTTACACTAACATTTGTTGCAGTAAGAGAGACTTTGTTTGTTAGCTTTGTTAAATGTATTTTTACTTCTAGGATTTTAGTATGACACGCTGAATGAGAGTTCTTGGGAAATTGCTATACTAGTAAAGTACAGTGTGCATGAAAACACAAATAGAATGGGAATTGAAATGCTTTTTTAGCATATATAGTTCTCCCAAATCATGTGACCAAATGATCATAGGATATAATTTTTTATTAGTTAGTTGATTAGTTTACTGCGCTAACAAATTCAACAGTACTAGCGTCTGCTGTCGTTGGCGTGGCGGCACGGTCACTTTTAATTTATCCGTTGATGGAGTGCTAAGAATGTAAATGGCAAGGAGGATCTGTGGAACCTTACTTTTGAGTAACAGGCCTCTGTTTGAACCAAGCAACTATTCCTGGAACACCTTTATTGCAAGAATCATACACATAATATCACTTAACTGTATCATCGATGGTTTTATTCAACAACCGCAGGTCTGAATGATGCGCCCAGGTAGATTGTGTCGTTGGCACATTCCAGTATGACCATTTCTTCTATTTTACTGGTGGCGACATATCAAAATGATTGCCCGTGCTGAACCCTGCATGGCAGTTGGGCAAGCTGCCACAGGGCTCGGGTCCAAACATGAGCTCCCTCTTAGAGGGCCTGGCCAGATCAGCCCACCCTGCTTTGACGACAGTACGGTCAGCAGGCATCAGGTTCTCACTGCGGAACGGATCGTCTGAGTCACCAGCTTTTCATTAAATGGGGGAGTGGCACAGATTGTCCCCAGTCATTTCTAGTGACGCTCCCTGTCAGACGCACAGAACTCAATACCTATTTTCAGTCTGTCGACTTTGCTATAGTGGTGAGTTGGCAGGAATGCATGGCGTGGGGGAAAGCGAATGCAACAGGCTGTCTACGGTAGCAACAATACGATGGCGTTTGGTTCCTTCTGTGTGTGTTCAGGGGCTGCGTTCAAGATGACATGTCTGTTGACACTGCCAGTATTGTATGTGTTCAGGGAAGAGGTTAGTCAGTCCTGTAGTCGTACTCGTCCGTTTGCCATATCTGTAGACTCTGACGGCTGTCTTTAACATTCCCGGTTTGTGTTACGGCGTTGGGACCTGCAGGTTTAGTGCTGAAGGTTGTTCTGTTCTAGGTCTGTACTAGTGTGTGCTGGGGCTATTTATACTCTCCCCGTGTCTGTGGCAAAGGGCTTTGGATCGTGGACTGCCCCAGAGCTGTTCGTGTGTATTTGTTGCCACTACCAGAATTTATTTTAATAAAGGGTTTATTATTTTGATACTTCATTTGAGGACTTTTACGTTGGTTATTTTTCTTTCTTAATCAATGGTTTTAGTTCCCAATTGTCTGTCCCCGCGATGCTTAAAGAGCAACTGCAGTGTGAACCAACTGTTCATTCTTGTGGTGTCTACATGGTTGGGTTTAATTTCAAAGTGTCAATGTCATGTCTTCTTTGCCTGTGTATGGGCTGGTCACACTTCAATATTGACCTGGTTCCGTATGAAATAAACCTGTCTGGACCATATCTCATTAAGAAATAGCTACAATAACAAGTAAGTCAGCTTTAAGAGACTTTGATTATAAAGATGCTCGATTCCAGGGTTAACCCATCAAACTGCATGTGATTGAACCGCCAATCTTGTTCATCTATGTTCGTACACATGTAGACATTTCGACCACGTGCCGTGCATAACGGCTGTAGCTACTTCAGAAAGTATCTTATTGTTGTATATTGCCACATTTAATTGCTTTGTGCAGCTTATTACTTAATCAGTTCTTTGCACATTTTAAATTGTTGTTGTAAATGCGGCACCCAAGGAGCTTTTGCAGGCCCCAATAGCTATAAAAATGGATTATTAGCCTATGCTCATACATTTTTGTGGCTTGTATGCTCTATACTCTGTTTTTTATAATTGGTAAGCAAAAAAAATACTTGTACGGGTGAAGCTGAAAAAGGCCCAAACAGGTTTGTTTAGACAATAAGCACACAGGGCAGTTTGGTTGAGAATCAAAACAAAAACCAAAATGATGGATGGCTCACCAGTTTATCACTAGTGTTAAGCCTGATCTGGCACAACTGGATTTGTTTAGTCCTAAAAGCATAGTACCTTAGGCTTACTCAATCACTGGGCCCATTGTGACTTCTCTAGCGGTCCGTCACTGTTTCTTTCACAGGTCTCTTGCCTTGACACACTGGTTTTCTGTTACCTCTGCAGATTTGAGAAAGTCCACCAAGAAGCGCAGCGAGTCTCCTCCAGCCGAGCTCCCCCCACACCGGCGGAGCACACGCCAGAAGACCACGGGCTCCTGCGCCAGCACCAGGTACTACAGCTGTACACCACCCTCAGAGGGATCACTCTACCTGGGAGGCTCTGGCGCTAGGTTAGGGGTCATTGGATATATATATATATATCCACTTTACATTATTAGTTGGTCGTTAGTCATTTTAAAATCAGCAGTAAGACACCAGCTCCATGGCAATAATGTTTTAGGTTTGCCGGGGTGCGAAACAATCCCTAGTGCACAGAGTGTTAGGTTAGGATAGGTCGAAGACTCAATTGGTAAATGTTTGTCGGTGAAGTGTAAGATTTTTTTTAATGTGTTCTCAGTCTCATGAATTTGACCTGTTTATCCTCCAGACTTTGTGGGCATCCAAACTGCACTTGTGCTGACGCATTTCTGTAATTTAATCATAATGAAATTTCCCATATCCTTGTAAGACGGACTGGGTCAATCGATCTCTGCATGTATGCTTCCCAATGTGATACATGGAGGAGGAGGTGTGATGATATGGGGGTGCTTTGCTGGCACATTCAAACTTCCAACCTGCGGCTTCTGTCAAATTGATTTGCACTTAGCGGCACTACTGTTTATTATTTCTGGACAATGACCTGAAACACCCCCTTCCCCCCCCAATGCATGGCTGACCTGGATGATCTCCACAATCATCTGACCGTAACCCAATTAAGATAGTTTGGGATTACTTTAACCGCAAAGTGATTGCATTGCAGTCCACAAGTGCTCCGTCTGTAGGAATTCCTTCAAGACTGTTGGATAATAATGCCATGTGATTATCGGTTGAGAGAATGCCAAGATTGTGCAAACCTTGTTTTCTGAGCAACCGCCCTTTGCTTTGATCACATGTATTATAAATGTCCTGCTTGATTTCGTTTGTTATTTTAGAGTGTAGATTCTTATGGCACTTGGATTAGTATGGATTATTTATACACTAAAACGTCTTCAGAATACAATAAAAATTCAAATCTGGTCAAATTAGAACTACAACATTTGCACAATCATATGAAACTGTTCTGGGGTTGTATATAACATTTCATGTGTTTATTTTTTAGTAACAAATTCCAGCTTTCTACCTATACTGCTAAACAACTTCGCAGAATTCATTCAGGGTTTTTTAAAAATACATTTGCTGCTGTAGTTGCCACGTTATCTGTTGTCATTTCCATTTTACAGATGAACTAAATACATCTGATCGAGACCAGTCAATGTTTAATGTCCAATTTAGACCCACCATCGTCCACTTATGTGTTTATTTGTCTGCATGGCTGTTGCGTTGATGCTTGATTCGACTGGCCGGACACTGATCGTGTACAGTGGAAAAATATGAACGGCTAAAGAATGAAACGTGCCATAACTCAGGAATGTGACCATGCTTGATATCTGTACCGGTGTTCTACTGCTGGCTTCTGCACCGTCAGTCACTGTGCCCCTCTGCCCGTTTCTCCCCCCTGTCTGTGCAGTCGGCGAGGCTCAGGCCTGGGCAAGCGAGGGGCAGCCGAATCTCGCCGACAAGAGAAGATGGCCGACTCCGACAACAACCCGGATGGGGCCAACTCCTCTGCCGCCCGCACTGATGAAGCCCCCCAGGGGGCGTCCGGTACAGGTACTTACTGATATTTATTTATTTTTACTAGTGTTGTGTGCATAACCATTACGGATAACCAATAATCAATCTGACAGATCATGTTTCTAATATGGTTGCATGTTTTACTGGTTGATATTTCCTGATAGATTTATTATAAAAGCTGTTTTGAAAAGTTGTGACTGATTTAAATATGATTTGAGGAACTTGCAAGAGTCCAGCATGCTGTAATTATTTGAAACTGGTTGTGGTTTTGTCTTCACCATGTGGTTGTGTGGCAACACAGCATGTAAAGATCAACAGTCCTGTTCTGGTTCTGTCTGCCTGCAATGCTAGTTGGCAAAAATCCCTTTGAATAGGAGAAGCTCCCATGATTTGTGAATCATGGAGCTGGTAACATTATAGTCTGAAGCTGCTTTGTGTTAGCTAGGAATTATCAGGGAATTATTTAGAATACGAGGCCATTTGTCAAAGCTGGATTTGAACTGAACATTGATCTTTAAAACCGAAGAACCCAAAGCACAGAAGCAAAGCTATTACTGAATGGTTGTGTGACTCGGGTTATAGAATGGCTGAGTTGAAGACCAGTTCTCAGTTCTTCTGCAGTACTGTGAGGTGACTTGATGTGAGACATGCAGGTAAACCCTTAAACGTGACAATTCACGCCCTGTTAATCGATAGTGGGTTCAAATAAATCCTGGTCGATATGAGGCTAGTAGACATGACATGTTTTAGGCCACATGAGGGTTACTTTATGGGTATTAATGTCAAACTAAAGTGTATTTTGGCTGTAATTAAATCACACACTTAATTTTTTGGCAGTAATTGTAAATACTATATAATGTAAACTTTTACCCTCGCCTCTAGCACCTTACTCCTTTCCTCTGGTGTACTCACTCTCAAGGCTGACTAATTGATTGGTCTGGCCAATTGCGTTCAGAAAATGTGATAATCTGTATTGCGGGAAGTGCTCTATTTGTTCAAAAGTTATTTAAACTCCTTAAGTCTGTGACTACCAATTTTAACAGAACGTGGAGCGTTATTACAATGACTGAGTTTTGACTTTGGAATGCCATCACAGTTGATTGCTATGACATACACTTGGTTTTTGTACATAAACTGTTCGTTATCATAATCAATGAGAAAATACACATGGGTGTTGATTAATCGGGATGTTTTACTTGTTTTATGTATTTTTTGTTGTCCTATTTGTTCCTGGATTAATGATTTAATTATAAACAAATCAGACACTTTGGCTAATTATGTTTTGCATAGTGTGCCCACTATTATTAGAGTTTTGTTAGTTACAGGTTTATATTTGGATTTCTTAGCCCTGCCTGTTTGTAGACAGCATTTGTAAGTTTTTTGGTAGACTAGGTTGTCGTATTGATGGTTGTTAATGCTGCTATATATTGTCCATTTGTAAGCTTTTTGTAGACTATTGGTTGTTGTATTGATGGTGACATTAACGCTGCTTTATATTTCCTTGTTTCTTCTGTTTTTCAGCCTCCAGTTCAGTAGCTGGCGCTGTTGGGATGACCACCTCTGGTGAGAGTGAGTCTGATGACTCTGAAATGGGCCGACTCCAAGGTATAGAGATCAAATAACATTCTTTACATACAGGTGCCTCTGATCAAGGGTTTCTATTTGCTGTTGGGCTGTCTGCACTTTGTGTTACTGGGAATTTGCTTTTCATCCAGGAACAAAAAATATTGCATGTAGCATTGAATTATGTGCAGATTTGCGCTACGTCCATGTAGACGTTAAACTGAATGGTTAGCAGGGGAAAGTGATACAGCATTGCTATTTCTGTCCTCTTGCAACACAACTGGCCAAGAATATAATTAAAAACAAAATGTGGTTGATTCATTGTGTCTGTTCCAATTGTTGGGTGTGGTTAACTAGCACCACCCTTTTTAAGTGGATTGAACTTATTTTGGATTTCATCACACCGTTTGAGGTACAGAACCAGTTAGGGTTAGATGTCTAACCTGGCTTTTCTCTGCCCGTAGCACTGCTAGAGGCAAGGGGTCTCCCACCACACCTCTTTGGTCCCCTGGGGCCTCGCATGTCTCAACTGTTCCATAGAACTATAGGCAGTGGAGCAAGTGAGTACTACAGCTTGTCTGTGTCCAGCAGCATGTAGTCATCACCTGACATCGGTAATAAGGACTGTTCTATATGTCCTGCCCTGAAAGCACATTTTTAAGTGTCTGATGTGCAGATTTGGGGTCAGGCACTTTATTGGTTCACAATGAACAATTGGTCTATTTCCGATGGCTGATCATGTGACTTTTCAACTGTCTCCTTATAGGCTCCAAGGCTCAGCAGTTGCTCCAGGGCCTCCAGGCAACTGGGGACGAGTCCCAGCAGCTCCAGGCAGCCATTGAGATGTGCCAGCTGCTGGTGATGGGCAATGAGGAGACGTTGGGAGGGTTCCCAGTGAAGAGTGTGGTGCCCGCTCTGGTGGGTCACGGCAATTCCCCTGGTCTCAGTGTTTTAAAGAGGTTTTAATCTGAGATGACTTTTAAACAAACCCTTGTTCTTTTTTCTTGACAGATCACCTTGTTACAGATGGAGCATAACTTCGACATTGTGAGTGTCCTGAGCGTATGTTGCTCTTTATTGGGGCAGTGTGGCTTTGATTGCCTTTTCCTCATGACCTTTGTTCTGTAATGGTTTGGTTATGCGGTCTCATGTGTGTCTGCTCGCGTTCTCAGATGAACCACGCCTCTCGTGCCCTGACATACATGATGGAGGCACTGCCCCGCTCTTCTGCTGTGGTCGTAGATGCCATTCCTGTCTTCCTGGAAAAGGTACAGTCACGCCCTGTGCTTACGGTCGAGTACACACTGGACACTTTAAATGAAAACACTCTAATTGCAATGCAGGGGTGACATAATCTGCTTGTAAACATGACCCTTTTAATTGCATCCCGGGTCTTTATGTAGTCCACATGTTGTCCATATGGCTCGTCCATCTTTGAACCATGTGGTCCTTTTCTGGTGTGTGTGTATGCTAATATGGCTCTTCCATCTTTGAACCATGTGGTCCTTACCTGGTGGTGTGTGTATGCTAATATGGCTCTTCCATCTTTGAACCATGTGGTCCTTACCTGGTGGTGTGTGTATGCTAATATGGCTCTTCCATCTTTGAACCATGTGGTCCTTACCTGGTGGTGTGTGCATGCTAATATGGCTCTTCCATCTTTGAACCATGTGGTCCTTACCTGGTGGTGTGTGTATGCTAATATGGCGCTTCCATCTTTGAACCATGTGGTCCTTACCTGGTGGTGTGTATGCTAATATGGCCTCATCTCTGTGTCTACAGCTGCAGGTGATCCAGTTCATCGATGTGGCAGAGCAGGCTCTTACTGCCTTGGAGATGTTGTCAAGGAGACACAGCAAAGCCATCCTCCAGGCTGTAAGACCCTTTTTGCCATGAGTGCTGATGGCCTGTGTTTGCTGTGTAGTAGTTGTGCGGCTATAAATATTAATCTACTGTGTATTGGGCTAAACATCAGAGTCACAGAATAACATACTATAACATAATTTAGGCTGTATCGAAATGGCGTGACATTTATAGTTTAAGCACATGTCTAACGCCATATTTTCCTAGCCACTGTACATCAACTCTACTTTTTTTGCTTGCTCTTTGAGGGTTACTGGCTGTGTATTGATAAAACCGCCCGGGCAACTGCTCATGTATAAGACGCATGATAATAAATTTGATTCAATTTAAACATTTGTCCCTAACTGTGTTGTCCCTCTGTGGTGCAGGGTGGTCTGGCTGACTGTCTGCTGTACCTGGAATTCTTCAGCATTAACGCCCAGAGGAACGCTCTGGCCATCGCAGCCAACTGCTGCCAAAGCATCACGCCCGACGAATTCCACTTTGTCTCAGACTCTCTGCCCCTACTGACTCAGAGACTCACACACCAGGTACACACTGGAATTTCCATGATGGGATGAAGCGTTGTTTGCTGCATGTTCTCTGTGTACCTGTGCAAATTGTCCAAATTTGATTGTACTCTCCATTCACAATCAGGATAAGAAATCCGTCGAAAGCACTTGTCTCTGTTTTGCCCGGCTTGTGGACAACTTTCAACACGAAGAGGTGAGGCTCTTGCCCAAAACATCTCAAAGCTTTTAACCTTATCCATGCGCCACCAATCGAGGACTTGTCCTATAAACATTATGACTGACTTGTAACTCGTGTCCACAGAACCTCCTTCAGCAGGTGGCCTCACGGGACCTTCTGACTAACATCCAGCAGTTGCTGGTGGTCACCCCGCCCGTGCTCAGCTCCGGCATGTTTATCATGGTCGTACGCATGTTCTCCCTGATGTGCTCCAACTGCCCCTCTCTGGCTGTGCAGCTCATGAAGCAGAGTGAGTTACTGCGCTCCCGCCCCCAAAGCTCTTAGATACCCGCGTATCAATTATACTTACTTGGAGGGCTGACGTTTCTGAATGTATAGGAAAAATGTAAATACAATTGTCTGCTCTTAGCGGTAAACTGGATTTGTGATTAGCTTAGTTTCACCAAGCATTTAATTAATCCTCCAACTTTGACGTGCACCTTAATGGCCCCTGAAATGTTTTGATATACTAACAGCTTGGTTTCTGTGCACAGATATTGCTGAGACTCTGCGCTTTCTCCTGTGTGGAGCATCCAATGGTAGCTGCCAAGAGCAGATTGACCTGGTCCCCCGGAGCCCTCAGGAGCTCTACGAACTCACCTCACTTATCTGGTCAGTCCCTCTGCACAATTTCAAATGGCCCTGTCACCCATAGAGCGTAAAAAACAAGTAGGAACTGTTAACAAACCATACTCACAGGAGCGACGTTCACTGTGCAAGACTGGGTGTCATCTGTCAAAATGATATTAAGACCAATGGGAAAATCATAGAAGCTGAAAAGTAAAAAGCCAAACATCGATCCCTGAGGAACTCCACATTTAACGGTGCCAACCTTAGACCTACATTCACCCAAGAAAATAAACTGTCGACTTCCTAACCTTCTTTTTTGTCTCCTCTCCTCAGTGAGCTGATGCCCTGCCTGCCTAGAGAAGGCATTTTTGCGGTGGACGTCATGCTCAAGAAGGGCAGTGCCCAGGCCACAGAGGGCGCTATCTGGCAGTGGAGGGATGATCGTGGCCTCTGGCATCCATACAACCGTATCGACAGCCGCATCATTGAGGTACATGTGCAGCTCTACTGGGAATGTCATCACGCTTAAATGTGGACGGAATGTCATCACGCTTAAATGTGGACGGAATGTCATCGCGCTTAAATGTGGACGGAATGTCATCGCGCTTAAATGTGGACGGAATGTCATCGCGCTTAAATGTGGACGGAATGTCATCGCGCTTAAATGTGGACGGAATGTCATCGCGCTTAAATGTGGACGGAATGTCATCGCGCTTAAATGTGGACGGAATGTCATCACGCTTAAATGTGGACGGAATGTCATCACGCTTAAATGTGGACGGAATGTCATCACGCTTAAATGTGGACGGAATGTCATCACGCTTAAATGTGGACGGAATGTCATCACGCTTAAATGTGGACGGAATGTCATCACGCTTAAATGTGGACGGAATGTCATCACGCTTAAATGTGGACGGAATGTCATCACGCTTAAATGTGGACGGAATGTCATCACGCTTAAATGTGGACGGAATGTCATCACGCTTAAATGTGGACGGAATGTCATCACGCTTAAATGTGGACGGAATGTCATCACGCTTAAATGTGGACGGAATGTCATCACGCTTAAATGTGGACGGAATGTCATCACACTGCCGAGTTATTCCTTATCTAGTGGTCAGGAAACATTCAGCACTAACCTATGTGACACTAAAACTGTTTAAAGTGTTTATGTTGTAAGCGTGCTCACTTATGTTCTCCACTAATATCTGTGACTTGTCATTTTTACTGTCCCCACTCAGACTGCCCACCAGAATGGGGAGGATGAGATCAGTCTGTCCACCCTAGGGCGCGTCTACACAATCGACTTCAACTCTATGCAGCAGATCAACGAGGACACTGGCACAGCACGTGGTATTCAGAGGAAACCCAACCCCTTAGCCAACCCAAGTACTGGTGAGACAGTACCTGTAGTCATAGGCTATAATCTGAATACATGTCACATGTGTGACCCACATACTCATCTTTCAGTTCACTTTGGTGACTTGTAATTCCACCAAATGTCACTAATACCGACTTGGTATATGCAACGCATT
This sequence comes from Dallia pectoralis, assembly GCA_029465975.1. NCBI lineage: Eukaryota > Metazoa > Chordata > Actinopteri > Esociformes > Umbridae > Dallia > Dallia pectoralis. The sequence goes on along the minus strand of CM055748.1, from coordinate 1,970,575 downwards.
TGATCGTTTTTGGCTTGTTCTAATCTTGCGTTTTCTGTCTCCCAGGAGGCCACCAGGAGGTGAGACGGGAAGATGCCCGGGCCCAGCTCATGAAGGAGGACCCGGAGCTGGCCAAGTGCTTTATCAAGACCCTGTTCGGGGTTCTGTACGAGGTATACAGCTCGTCTGCCGGCCCCGCTGTCAGACATAAGTGCCTCCGCGCCATCCTCAGGATCATCTTCTTTGCAGATGCAGATCTCCTTAAGGACGTCCTGAGGAACCATGCTGTGTCCAGGTGAGTTTGATTATTTATCCACTGCATGCTTTAAGGCTTACAAATGTGACAGGGCGGCTCTAGCTGTGGTTTTTGTTTTCACAGGTAATCAAAAAACATTGCGTGACTTTTACTGTTGCTTTTCTAACATGTCAACATGCATGACGATAACGCATGTTGACTCTGTGACTTGCCCCGCATCTTCACGTGTGAATTTCACAGCATGTCTTTTTCCTCCTCAGTCACATTGCCTCTATGCTGTCCAGCCAAGACTTGAAGATTGTAGTAGGGTCTCTGCAGATGGCTGAGATCCTCATGCAGAAGTTGCCTGATGTCTTCAGCGTCTTCTTCAGAAGAGAAGGTAATTAATCCACTTCCAAGAGTAACTAATCTATAATTAAAGAAATCACCAGCTGAAAAACACTTCAGAGGACATGTTAAGACAGATTTGTAATTTCCAGCCAAGTCATAAAGCAAATTCCTAACATTGATGTTGTGACTGTCACCATACATGTCGAATAAAATGGTTGTGTATTTTTTTGTGAATGTAATTTCTTCTCCCTCGTCACCAGGTGTGATGCATCAGGTGAAGAACCTGGCTGAGTCTGAGGCTTTCCTCACCAGCCCCCCTAAGGCGTGTTCAAGCGGCACTGCCAGCCTGTATACCACCACCATTAGCACTGCCACCACTACAGCAGCCACCACCAATGCCACCCCGGACCTCGGCTCACCCAGCTTCCAGCACAGCATGGATGACTCACTGGACCTCAGCACTCAGGGGTGAGAACACACACACACACACACACACACTACACAGCTCACAGGGTTTCCTCCAGAACGATGTGGTCGTATGTCATCAGTGTGTTTACAGACACTACTGCATAACACATCAGTCTCTCCCTGTCTCCAAGGCGGTTAAGTGATGTGCTGAAGAGAAAACGTCTGCCTAAGAGAGGACCAAGAAGGCCCAAGTACTCGCCTCCAAGGGATGACGACAAAGTAGACAATCAGGGTAAATATCGGGTTTACTCAGAACCGGTCTTCGGGAGTGCATGTAAATGGTTCTTACTGGTTAAACGGATGATTCTGGGGATGTGAGGTGCGCTCGTGAGGTGCGCTCGTGAGGTATTTTCCCCCAACATATTTCAGCATACTGTAGCACTGATTCAATGAATAACCATTTACATCCAATCTTTAATAAGTGTTATGCGCTGCCACACAAGGCAACGTCATTTAGCAAACACTGAAATATTGTACTTTGCTATAATTTTGTCCAACAACAACAAAGGCAAGTTTATATTGCCGAACTAATGGCCTTTGGCTGAAATAACTTAATGTAGCTCTTTGCTGTAATGTGTCTTTTTTGCAGCACTGCTACTGACATGTTGCTTTTTTATATGCATGTTCAGCTTAGTCTCCTACAGTATATTGACCAACCTTACTACCATTCCACCACTTAATTTCTCTTTGTGACATTTGTTTTTGTGTTTTAGAAAATTGTCTGTTTGCAAGTTCCAAATTAGTTTCAGCTCCAGCGTTTTGGCAGATTGCAGCACATTCTCCTCAATAATTATTTTTTGTATGATTTAGAGCTTTAAATAAACACCTTCTCATGTTTCATTCTGTAATTTTACCGTCCTTTTATCCGACAGCAAAGAGTCCTACCACACAGTCCCCAAAATCCTCCTTCTTGGCGAGCCTGAACCCCAAGACCTGGGGGAAACTGGGCGCCCAAACCAACAGTGCCAACTCTGAGCCCTCTCGTACCGCTGGAGTGAGCGGCCTTTCACGTGCCCCTCCCAAGGACTCTGTTTCCAACAACAGGTACGACAGTAAAGTTTGGCTATAACTGGCTGCTTGGCTCTAGAAGGGTTACTGTTATTGGGGGGGAAGAAGCTCTCTCCCTTCCAAAAAATACTCAGATCAGCCATATTAGACTACCTTTTTTAAATTAAATGCAAGAAGGATTTCTAAACTGTATTATTGCGACTTGATAGCAGCTTTAGTGACTTCTGACTACTTTTGCAGTTTTTCCTTTAGCGTGTGAAAGAAGTGGCTTGTAAACGCAATCTTTGTTTTCAAATTCTCTCTAAATGGGATTTGGACATTCAGTCGGCAGACTTCACGTCTGACTCATTCCAATGGTAGATTTTGTCTGGACATCGGTCTGTCTAAGTTCCACAACCCTTAGAAGTTACCCCAATGTGGACACCCTCCTGGTAAACATTCAACACCATCTGAAATATGCTCTCCCTTTGAAATCTTAATCATATGGATGGTTTTTCTCCCCAGGGACAAAATTAAGGCATGGATCAAAGAGCAGGCCTGTAAGTTTGTCGAGCGCTACTTCAACACTGAAAACGTGGACTGCAGCAACCCTGCACTGAATGTACTCCAGAGACTCTGCAGCGCCACTGAGCAGCTCAGCCTACAGGTACTGTGTGCAGTAGGTCTGCCTACAGGTACTGTATGCAGTAGGTCTGCCTATAGGTACTGTATGCAGTAGGTCTGCCTATAGGTACTGTATGCAGTAGGTCTGCCTATAGGTACTGTATGCTGTAGTAGGTCAGCCTACGGGTACCGTATTATGCGGGAGGTCAGCCTACGGGTACCGTATTATGCGGGAGGTCAGCCTACGGGTACCGTATTATGCGGGAGGTCAGCCTACGGGTACCGTATTATGCGGTGGGTCAGCCTACGGGTACCGTATTATGCGGTGGGTCAGCCTACGGGTACCGTATTATGCGGTGGGTCAGCCTACGGGTACCGTATTATGCGGTGGGTCAGCCTACGGGTCTCCGTATTATGCGGTGGGTCAGCCTACGGGTCTCGTATTATGCGGTGGGTCAGCCTACGGGTCTCGTATTATGCGGTGGGTCAGCCTACGGGTATCGTATTATGCGGTGGGTCAGCCTACGGGTCTCGTATTATGCGGTGGGTCAGCCTACGGGTCTCGTATTATGCGGTGGGTCAGCCTACGGGTCTCGTATTATGCGGTGGGTCAGCCTACGGGTCTCGTATTATGCGGTGGGTCAGCCTACGGGTACCGTATTATGCGGTGGGTCAGCCTACGGGTACCGTATTATGCGGTGGGTCAGCCTACGGGTACCGTATTGGGTCAGCCTGCGGTGGGTCAGCCTACGGGTACCGTATTATGCGGTGGGTCAGCCTACGGGTACCGTATTATGCGGTGGGTCAGCCTACGGGTACCGTATTATGCGGTGGGTCAGCCTACGGGTACCGTATTATGCGGTGGGTCAGCCTACGGGTACCGTATTATGCGGTGGGTCAGCCTACGGGTACCGTATTATGCGGTGGGTCAGCCTACGGGTACCGTATTATGCGGTGGGTCAGCCTACGGGTACCGTATTATGCGGTGGGTCAGCCTACGGGTACCGTATTATGCGGTGGGTCAGCCTACGGGTACCGTATTATGCGGTGGGTCCCATGTAGAAGTTCAGCTCATTAATTTCTGTGTTAATTTGCCAGGATTGCTTTTTGTTCTGGCATCTTCCAGTCATCCCAATTACAAAACAATGACTGAATGTATTAGTCCTTTCTATGTAAATGAATAGTGTTGGTTGTCAACGCTCCATAGTCTGACTCATCACTATTATGTTTGACCTTTCACCTTAACCCAGCTGGACGGTGGTGTGGAGTGTCTGGTTGAGATCTGCAGCATTGTGTCCGAGTCAGACGTGTCTTCGTTTGAGATCCAGCACAGTGGCCTGGTCAAACAGCTGCTGCTCTACTTGACCTCCAGCAGTGAGCATGACATTGTCAGTCGTGACGTCCGCCTCAAGAGGTTCCTGCATGTCTTCTATGGCTGCCCGGTAAGGCTGGTCGATTTGAGGCACAACACCAAACTGGGATTGTTCATCTGCTCCACTCACCGGCCCTGTTTATCTTAACTGGAGCGCCGTTCGTCCTACGCGGTGTTTGAACCGTGTCCCTTGCTTCTCCCCCCATCCAGATCCCAGGCATGGAGCCGGTTAGTCGGCTAGAGCCGTCTGAGAACGGGCCTCTGCTGTCCCTGGTGCACAAAATGAACAACTGCCTGAGTCAGATGGAGCAGTTTCCTGTCAAGGTGCACGACTTCCCCAGCGGTAATGGCAATGGGAGCAGGTATGTCACCGAGTTGAATGTGTGACCCTGACGTTCAGATGGTTCCCAATATAATAAGCATGTACCAATTCTATTAATGAAATTAATCTGCTCAGGTGGTAAGGTTGATTTTGATCAAGTGTTCGCCAAACACTACCTTGGACCCATGTTTCTTGCCGATGTACTAAAACTGGAATGTCTTTTATTCTCACCATCAAACTCACATTGAAACTCTATACAGGGTATTGTTTTCAGAGTGAAATTCATTGTGTGTCTTGGGAGAAATATTTGTTCCATATTTTTTAGGTGGTTGGGGTTTGTGCCATTGTCTCTATGTATTTTATTTAGGATATATTTGACCTGTTTTAACTCTCCATGCGATGTCCGTCTCCATCAGAGGATCTCAGGCACTGAAGTTCTTCAACACGCACCAACTGAAATGTCAACTGCAGCGGCACCCGGACTGTACCAATGTGAAGCAGTGGAAGGGGGGCCCGGTGAAGATCGATCCCCTGGCCTTGGTTCAGGCCATTGAGCGATATCTAGTGGTCCGAGGTGTGTGTGGGGACTCTGCTTCAGCACTCTGGCTGGTTTCTGAAATTATACTACTACTTTTTAATGTATGCGATTCAGTGGATGTGGCAGAGGTCGATGCTGGAGGAAAGCCCATACAATTAAACCTAAGTTGACAACATGCAGGGGTATTTCAAGTACTCTGAAAAGGTGACTTCACCGAATACGTTGTGCTCACTGAGACCTGTCTGCAGGTTACGGACGAATTAGAGAGGAAGACGAGGACAGTGACGATGACGGTTCTGACGACGAAATCGACGAATCCCTGGTAGGTACACACCCGTGTGACGTTCCTCTTGCTGCCCGTACTCCGCTCTGTCACTTCCTCTAACCGTGTCACCATCGTCGGCCCTTATGCTCCAGGCGGCCCAGTTCCTGAACTCCGGCAGTGTGCGACACCGGCTGCAGTTCTACATCGGTGACCACCTGCTGCCGTACAACATGACCGTGTACCAGGCAGTGAGGCAGTTCAGTCTGCAGGCCGAGGAGGAGAGGGAGTCCACGGACGACGAGGCCAACCCGCTCGGACGAGCCGGCATCTGGACCAAGACGCACACCATATGGTATCTCCTTAACACTGGCTGTGGCCACACCATATGGTATCTCCTTAACACCGGCTGGCTGTGGCCACACCATATGGCATCTCAACACCATATGGTATCTCCTTAACACTGGCTGTGGCCACACCATATGGTATCTCCTTAACACTGGCTGGCTGTGGCCACACCATATGGTATCTCCTTAACACCGGCTGGCTGTGGCCACACCATATGGCATCTCAACACCATATGGTATCTCCTTAACACTGGCTGTGGCCACACCATATGGTATCTCCTTAACACTGGCTGGCTGTGGCCACACCATATGGTATCTCCTTAACACTGGCTGGCTGTGGCCACACCATAAGGTATCTCCTTACCATATGGTGTGGCCACAGCCAGTGTTATCTCAACACCATATGGTATCTCCTTAACACCGGCTGGCTGTGGCCACACCTGAGCCTCTAGAACACCCTGACATGTCCGAGACACACAGGGTGTCGTTTTGATCTTCCTCTCCACCCCACCAGGTATAAGCCAGTGAGGGAGGATGAGGATGGCACCAAGGATGCGGTGGGAGGGAAGAGAGGCCGGGCACAGACGGCCCCCACCAAGACCTCGCCACGCAATGCTAAGAAACAAGATGAGCTTTGGCATGGTAGGAAACCTTACCTCTGCTGAGGTGGGCGGTCCGAGGTGGGCGGTCCGAGGTGGGCGGTATATTGACTCTCCACCTGATCCTGTATCAACTGATTATTGATACTTAACACATTTATTTTATAAAGCCCTGTTTTCAACAACGTTGTCAAATAGTGCTTTTACAAACACCCAGCTTGAACCCCACCGAGCAACAAGTTAATACACAGCGGCTAGGAAAAGCTCAGAAGGGTTGAATTTAGACAGAGGAACCAGACTCTGAGGGGTGGTCAGTCCTGTTCTGACTGTGCTGGGTGTACTTGTAATAGTTTAATTTCATAATTTTCAATGTTTTTTTTAATTGCAGAGTCTTATAAAATCAAATAGTCCAGGTCACAAAGGGACAACAGGATGAATGTGAATTGTCCTCTCACCACAATAGCCACTTTAGCTAACCCTGTGTTCACTGTTTCCCGTATGTGTGTGTGTGTGTGTGTGTTAATGAATAAAACCCTACCCTATCAGATGGTGTGTGTCCCAGTGTGGCCAGTCCTCTGGAGATGTACCTCATGTCTGAACCCCCAGAATGCATTACCTTTGAAGACCCTTCGCTGGACGTTAACCTATTGATAAGGGTTCTGCATTCCATCAGCAGATACTGGTTCTACCTTTACGATGTAAGTTGTCTGTTCTGTGACTTTCTTCCAATGCCAAACACACTATGCTATTTACATGCATTCTGAGTTTTTTGTCCTTAATGTGTTAAGACTAAGAGCAAAAGTTGTCACACAAGCAGTGGAAACTAAGCACCCACGGTTGGGTTTGACACTCACCACAGTCTGTGGGTAATGCTAAACTGTGCTGCTAGCTTAAGGCATTGGGATGCACACGGTTGCAGAAAGAGGAACCCAGGCTTTTGTTTTCCTGTCAGAGGGCAGAAGCTCAGGCCGGTCGGCCCGGTAGACTGATCTGACAGGTGGTTTTGTCTCTGTTGCTTTTTCAGAACGCTGTGTGTAAGGAGATAATACCCACCAGTGAGTTCATCAACAGTAAGCTGACGGCTAAGGCAAACCGACAGCTACAGGATCCTTTAGTCATTATGACGGGAAACATCCCCACCTGGCTCACCGAGCTCGGCAAAACCTGGTAACTAAACCACATGTACACGGGTTCAGAGCCTCCGAGCGTCGGTGGAGGGCACAGCGTTATCAGCTCTACAACCAGTAACGCCTTATTGTCACACCTCCTCCCACTCTTTTCCAGTCCGTTCTTTTTCCCCTTCGACACGCGGCAGATGCTTTTCTACGTGACTGCCTTTGACCGCGACCGGGCCATGCAGCGCCTCCTAGACACCAACCCGGAGATCAACCAATCAGATTCTCAGGACAGCCGCGTGGCACCCCGACTCGACCGGAAAAAGGTGTGGCCTATTTTTGGATGTTGGTCCATCGTTTACGTTCCTAGAGTCAGTCGCAGGTGGTGCGAAGGCTTCGCCAGGAAAGCCCCCAGTATAGCGAATGTACATTTAGCCTGTCGATATTTCTTCTTTACTCTCCGTTTCTTTTCACTTACTTTGGGTTTTGGCTTTTCTCTTCGGCTTCCAGCGAACGATAAATCGCGAGGAGTTGCTGAAGCAGGCGGAGTCTGTGATGCAGGACCTCGGCAGCTCTAGAGCCATGTTGGAAATCCAGTATGAGAACGAGGTACGGTGCATTCAGCGAAACCCTGGTTCCTAAAGTGTGTGTGTAGTAAAACCATGCATGCAACCACCATCACCGCACAGCCATGAAAAAAGTTGTTTACCAATCTATTTCTCTATATCTCTGAGATGTATGGCCAACCCCCTTTACTTTGAGTTATATGGCTAAACCCACTCTTCCTCCCTGTCTCTCCTCAGGTGGGCACAGGGCTGGGTCCCACGCTGGAGTTTTACGCGTTGGTCTCACAGGAGCTGCAGCGAGCTGACCTTGGGCTATGGAGGGGGGAGGAGGTTACCTTGTCCAACCCCAAAGGTAACTTAATACGTCAACCTTCTGGAGAATCACTCGACCGGAGGTCTTAAATACATTTGAGTATGGATTTGATTTACAAAGAAACACTATCAACTATTTCTCTGCATCAGTCTTACAGCCAACTACGCTTGACTCTTCATTATGAGTCAATAAAAGCAATTCTTTGAGCAAACCTGAATGACCAATGTTTCTTACCGATTGCAATATATTTTTAGAATTTGAAAATAAATCAAACCAAATGTATTTTCTAAAGCTTTTGTTACAATGACGGTAACAAATTGCTTTTGGAAACACCTTGCTTGAAAAAATAAACCCTATGATTGTCTGTTTGCTTTGTAAATGCCGAGTAGTTCTGTTCCATTTAAAGACCCTTATATCAAATTGTTCCTCCAATCACTTTTCCCCATGTGGTTCTCCCTCCAATAGGAAGCCAAGAAGGCACCAAGTACATGTTCAGCTCCAGAGGCCTGTTTGCAGTTCCCTTTGGCAGAACGACCAAACCAGCCCACATCGCCAAAATAAAGATGAAGTTCCGCTTCTTGGGCAAGCTAATAGCCAAGGCCATAATGGACTTCAGACTGGTAAATACTAGTAATGCATGTATATCTGACTAGTCCACTGCATCTCTTAACGTCTCCAGATCTTCCGTGGACTGTAGAGATGTTTTTCTATACACCTTGTTTATATTAAATTGGGTTGTTGTCTTCAATTAGACTTTTTTTTAGCCCTAGATGCTTTCATCCTAGAGTTGTGAACTTAGCCAAATCTTTGGTGTAACCATCTCTCTTTTCCCTCCCAGCTGGACCTTCCCCTTGGGCTGCCCTTCTACAAGTGGATGCTGCGGCACGAGACGTCAATCAGCTCCCACGACCTGGTGAACATCGACCCCGGCGTGGCCAAGTCCATCCAGCACCTGGAGGACATCATCCGTCAGAAGAAGAGGCTGGAGCAGGACCGCTCCCAGGTCAGAGCAGACTCCCCTGACAACCTCCACACATCCATCAGACATACTCACTGCTGTTTTGTACAGATGAGAACTTGATTAGGAGGCTCTCTATTTGAGAGGTCATTTTAGTAAGGTTTGGGTCTCCGCTTTATTGGATAGACTTAGTCTGCAGGGAGAATCTCCGGCTGAATCCCAACAGGTTCTGTAGTCTACAGACTTGTGTGTCAGAATTTGGGTTTTAATTTCAGCTTTGCTGTGATCCTTGGTTCTGCCGTTACTATTTGAGTAGAGCTGATTCATGTTCTGTGTCCTCCCTACTAATATAGGTCCTTCTCTCTTCTGTCTTGCAGACCAGAGAAACCCTGCAGCAGACTCTGGAGAGCCTCAACATGAACGGCTGCTCTGTGGAGGACCTGGGCCTGGACTTCACTCTGCCGGGGTTCCCAAACATCGAGCTGAAGAAGGGAGGCAAGGATGTTCCTGTCACCATCTACAACCTGGAGGAGTATCTCCGGGTGAGTCGCTTGAACCTGCATGTAGACACTCTGCAGTCCCAGACTGTTTTGTCATGTCCATCTGTTACCACGTTGACCTGTGTCCTCCTCCGCAGCTGGTGGTTTACTGGACCATGAATGAAGGCGTGTCCCGGCAGTTTGAGTCGTTCAGGGAAGGGTTCGAGTCAGTGTTTCCCCTTCATCACTTGCAATATTTCTACCCTGAAGAGGTGAGGTGTCACTCAAGCTTTTTGCAAGAAGCCACTGCTTTAATACGCTGTTATGTCTATTTTCTAACACTCTCCGTTCCCTCGTTGTCCTGTAGTTGGATCAGCTGTTGTGTGGCAGCAAGTCCGAGACCTGGGATGTGAAGACCCTGGTGGAGTGCTGTCGACCTGACCACGGCTACACGCACGACAGGTGAGCTTCTCAAAACACTGGCAAGGCTGACGCCGAGGTTTTTCGGATGTGTATCAGGGTGCCATGGTTAAATTGGTTGTCTGCGTTCTTATCTCCAGCCGTGCTGTGAGGTTCCTCTTTGACGTGCTCAGCAGTTTTGACGCAGAGCAGCAGAGACTTTTTCTGCAGTTTGTTACGGGAAGCCCCAGACTGCCTGTAGGAGGTGAGTGGTTTGGGATACGTACTTATCATTAGGGGGTGTCGTGTACAGAGAACAAGATGTGACATAATAAGTCTGCAAACGTATCCCCCACTGCTCCGGTTTAACAGGAAACCCTACCGTTGCTCCACAGGTTTCCGAAGTCTGAACCCGCCCCTGACCATCGTGCGTAAGACGTTCGAGTCGACGGAGAACCCGGACGACTTTCTGCCCTCGGTCATGACCTGCGTGAACTACCTGAAGCTGCCGGACTACTCCAGCATCGAGATCATGCGCGAGAAACTGTTGATTGCAGCCCGTGAGGGTCAGCAGTCATTCCACCTGTCCTGATCTCCACTCTCTCTCCCATTTAAAATGCCTTCTACAGCAATTGGACGAAATCATGACTTCCTTCTAGTTTTTTTTTCTTTTTCTAATTCCCTACATCGAGGCAAAATGTGTACAGCCTTCTTGTTAGAGAACGCAGCTTGCAGAAATGAAAAAAAAAAAGACTTGAGATATATATTTGCTGCCCCTGTCTCCTACAAAAAAAGAACTGCGATGTTACCTGGTTCATGGAACTTAAAAATAATCTGAAAAAAAAGATATCGATAGTTGAGTAATGTTGAGAGAAAAAAACTGGGTGACATTTTAAATTGCATTGCTGTGTGATATTTAAAAAAAGGGACGTTTCCTCTCCAGAGTGGTGCATTATGTCACGATGTGCTGTGGGGGGGGGGGGGGGTCCATTGAGCAACCTAGGTTCACTTTAGCTCCAAAGATCATTTGTACAGACAAATTTACAGACTTCGCTCATTCTTCACATTTGATAGAATAGCTATTTGTTCTCTTGTCTTTTCCTTTTCAGTTTGTCCGTTTGCGATCTGTTCATCTGAATTATTATTATTTAGTGTTGCCTTTTGGTTCCGCTTTTCCCCTGTGTGTGTGTGTTTTTTTTTTTTTTTTTGCTTATACAAGTTATGCGAACGGGAGTTGCAGTTGGTTGAATGAGAGTAGTGACGGGGAGCGTAGTACCTACTTTTTTTTTACCCTAGTTGAAATTGCGTTCTGGCCTAAAATTACAATGAGCTTCAGCTCAAACGTTGAGTTCTATCCAGGTTTGGATGAGGCAATCTTTTTTTGCTCTTTAATAGAGTTGTAGTGTGTCTGCTGGACTTTGAGGGAGGCTGAAGGAGTTGGTTCTGGGCAAGAGTTGAACGGACTCCTCAATCCCTTATAGTAGCCGAACACAACTTTTGGCTGTTCTCGTTTTATCGTTTCATGGCCAGATGGCATTTCAAGTTCATTGGAATAAGAGTTTATTTGCAGTTTCACACCTGGTTTGAGGTGAGGATCTCTGCTCTACCTTTTTTAATTTCCCATGTTTTTTTCTTTCCTTGCTGTAGTTTATTTTTTGCACTGCTGGCTTGCAACACCGTGGTGTGCACCTGCAGTCAGTGGCCAGGGGAGGGCGCCACTGTATGCTCTTCTGGCCCAATCGTTTATGTGCTGGTTTCTAAGATCTGCAATAATTTACTGCATCAGGTTCATGTTTTTACCTGAACATAAAATAAAGTAACTGTTTGACTCATGCGTATTCTTTTATTTTTCGTTCATTTAATATTTCTTCTGTGGTACGGCTTGTGTATAACTGGAATGAGTTGTTTGTTTCACAACATGCTTTATTTACTAATCAGCTGATGCACAATTGACACTACTGGTTTGTTGTTTTTAACTGGCTGTCTTTGTTAATTTCACCGGTAAACTGATTGAGAACAAATTCTCATATGCAACGTCGACCTGGCCAATTGAACGAATGTGGAGAGTCAGTATACAGATAATGCAGGATCAAGTGGAGAGTCATTATGCAGATAATACAGGATCAAGTGGGGAGTCAATATGCAGATAATACAGGATCAAGTGGGGAGTCAATATGCAGATAATACAGGATCAAGTGGGGAGTCAATATGCAGATAATACAGGATCAAGTGGGGAGTCAATATGCAGATAATACAGGATCAAGTGGGGAGTCAATATGCAGATAATACAGGATCAAGTGGGGAGTCAATATGCAGATAATACAGGATCAAGTGGGGAGTCAATATGCAGATAATACAGGATCAAGTGGGGAGTCAATATGCAGATAATACAGGATCAAGTGGGGAGTCAATATGCAGATAATACAGGATCAAGTGGGGAGTCAATATGCAGATAATACAGGATCAAGTGGGGAGTCAATATGCAGATAACACAGGATCAAGTGGGGAGTCAATATGCAGATAACACAGGATCAAGTGGGGAGTCAATATGCAGATAACACAGGATCAAGTGGGGAGTCAATATGCAGATAACACAGGATGAGGTAGCTCAGTTGAGCAGCATTAATATAATGTATTAGATGTATTATTATTCTAATAGAAACTTGTTCACAGAAAAATGTTTGGGTCTCAGTTGTGCGTGATCATCGAGCAGGCAAACGTGGCGCAGCAATAGAAGATATCCATCTTTCAGCTCCCTCACATTATGTTTTGCACTGGGGTCACCAACTATACTTACTTTAATCTCAGCCTAGTGACAGAACATGTGGTTTAGTACCACATACAACTACCAACGCATATGTCTCAAACCCATAATGCGCTATATATAATTAAAGGGTATTTGTCTACTAAATGCTGTGAGATGGAGTTGCCATCAAGATAAAAAGAATGTGCACTTTATCCTGATCTTGGGAGGGTTCAGTAGCACTCGGCCCAGGATAACCAGTCATGATGCCTATGTGATGCCCATACCTTCACCTGTGGAGGTAAGACATCTGGACATGTCATTCAGGTTGTTCAGGACCTCAGAAACATGGGGGATGTTTAAACCTATACATCTTCACTCTCCAACTGCATTATCCTTAGGGGTTCTTGCTGCTGTGGTTCCAGGCTGCTACAGAACCAGGAGTGTGCAGTGGCATTCGATTTATTTTTAAACTTTCTGAAATACTCAAACCAGGCTGTCTGGCATCAAGAACCATTCCATGTTCTAAGTCACTTGAATCACCTTTCTTCCCCGTTCTGATCAGTTGATTTGAACTGAACAGCAGATTATCTTGATCGTCTAAATCCATTGGGTTTCTGCCACACGATTGGCTGGTTAGATATTTTCTAACTACAGTTTGTTTTCAGTCAATGTGCAATTTATTTGCTATTCTTAAAGTGGCCTATCAAATAATAGCGTCCTGTTCACATGAAATGTAGGCTTGGTGCTTTGCTTTTGGCAAAAGTACAGTTTCAGCACCATGGAGACGAGAGAACAGCTGTGTATATAAGATGCATCTGATATGATTATTTTATGATCAATTTAAAACATTTTAAAAACAGGGGAAGAGGTGCAGAACTGGTGGTGGAGTTTGGTTGTGAAGTGAGTAAACGCAGAGTTAAACCCGGCGTTTGTTAACACCTTTCGTGTGAGAGGGTTTAAATGATGAGATATCGGTTTGGTCCAAGCTCCATCACTGTGCGTGTGAAGATCCTATATGTGTGTGTAGCTGTTTGAGTGCTGCTGTGCGTGTGTGTGTGTGTTGGGGGTGAGAGAAAGAGAGGGAGTGAGTGTCGTCACAATGAATCAGATGGGATAGCCCCCTCCTCTGTGTCTCTGTCAGCCAGTCAGCTTGCTTTTCTCCAGTCGCACTGCACACAGACAGTGTACAGCATCTTAACAGCCTGCCTCTCACGCTCGCTCTCCATTCAGCTCCCTCATCCACACACTGAGAGAGCTGGGAGACCAGCCGAGTCCTCGTTGAGCTACACCTGAAAGGACCAGAACTTCTAGAGACGGAATGTTCTTCCAGAGGATGAAGATGCCAGTGCAGCACCCTGCGTGTCTTGTCCTGCTCCTGCTGAGCACCGGGGGTGGGAGTCACTCCTCCCCGCTTGATCTGGAGCTCCCGGGTCCAGAGGAGGCCACCGTCGCCCCGGCAGAACCTGACCCGACCCAGGACACTCCCCTACCTGACCCGTGTGAGGGACGACCCTGCCTGAACGGAGGAGCCTGCTCGGCCAAACCCTCCGACCCGGAGACAGGAGACACTCAGGTGCCCACGACCTGGGCTTACAGCTGCGCCTGCATCTCTGGCTTCACTGGACGCAACTGTGAGGTGAGACTTCTCACCAGCCGCCGGCGTGTCATCCTGGCTGGTCCCTCTGGCTGGTCTCTCTGGCTGGTCCCTCTGTCTGCTTGTCTCTCTAACGTAAACCCGCTTGGCATCTCTGGGTTTCCATACGCGCACATTCACATCTCCGCCAGGGTTGCACTCGGTCCTCGTCCTCCGACACGTTTTTTAACGGGAGCATGTGCTGTTGGAGAGACGTGAGGAGGAGTGCTGCGTTGCTGTGGCAACAGGACTAGAGAGGTTAGCAGAGGAAGGTGTCACGGGTGCATATGAAGCAGTTAATTAGCCTGAAATCGTGCATGCGCGTGCACGTGTGTGTACGTGTGCACATGTGTGTACTGGTACTGAACACAGGTTCTGGGTGGCCAAGTGCTCCACTGGTTGTTAGTCCATTGGTTTGGCATCGATCGGGTTGCTGGCTTTCATTCCTTTGTTATTACCTCTTCATTGGAACCCATGTTCTTGACATCTCCTTCTGGGAATTAGGTTTTCACTCTTATTAAATCTGTGTTTCTATTCCTGTCACTGTCGCGTCAGCAATCGTCTAAATGTATTTACACGCGGCAACGGGATTTGGTTGTGGAATTAAATACACACACAATAGGTTTAATTCTGTTACTTTTCCTTTATACAAAAAAAATATGTCACAATGTTGCTATTGTCTGAGCAAATAAACGAAATGACTGTGCTTTCACTGCGGAACAGGGCCTTTAGCAT
This sequence comes from Dallia pectoralis, assembly GCA_029465975.1. NCBI lineage: Eukaryota > Metazoa > Chordata > Actinopteri > Esociformes > Umbridae > Dallia > Dallia pectoralis. Next base: position 1,955,547 of record CM055748.1, on the reverse strand, counting down.
GCCTTTACATTCAGCGAGAGTTAGTAGGTCCTGGAGTTTCAACATTTTCGGGAGGCTATTTAAGCAGATGGTGCAGGAATGACAAAAGCCTTCTAGCCCAACTCAGTCCGAACTTTAGGAACAGTCATAATCACAGTGTCCTGAGACAGAGGAGTTTACCCAGAATATAGATGAAAATGTGCAGGGGACTAAGCTGATGAGTTGACAGAGCAGGCCAATTGACTTTGGAATACAGTGATGTGTTAGGGTTCTAAAGTGATGTGTGAGGGTTCTAAAGTGATGTCTGAGAGTTCTACAGTGATGTGTGGGAGTTCTACAGGGATGTGTGAGAGTTCTACAGTGATGTGTGAGGGTTCTAAAGTGATGTGTGAGTTCTACAGTGATGTGTGAGGGTTCTAAAGTGATGTGTGAGAGTTCTACAGTGATGTGTGAAGGTTCTACAGTGATGTGTGAGGGTTCTACAGTGATGTGTGAGGGTTCTACAGTGATGTGTGAGGGTTCTACAGTGATGTGTGAGGGTTCTACAGTGATGTGTGAGGGTTCTGCAGTTTGTAAAAACCCTTAAGGTTCCATGATACCCAGTAGCCAACACATGGAGACAATGGACTGATGCAATCAGTGGTACTGGTCTCTTTCAGCAGGATAATGTGCCCCGCCAAACTGCACTCATTGTTTAGGGATTGTTTAGGGAGGAACATGATGAAGAATTTAAGGTGTTGCTCTGGCCTTCAAATTTCCCAGATCTCCATCCGATCGAATATCTGTGCTGGACGAACAAGTCTGATCCATGACGGCTTCACCATACAAGCTACATGACTAGAAGGATCTCCTGGTAATGTCTTGGTACCAGATACCACAGGCCACCTTCACTAATGTATTGGTGCCAGATACCACAGGACACCTTTAGGGGTCTTGTAGAGTCCGTGCCTTGGTGGGTCAGAGCTGTTTTGGCACGTGGAGGACCAACAGCATAACCAGCAGGTCATAATGTTTTGAGTCATCAGTGCATGTTTACATCCTAAAAAAAGAAACCGATTAGCCTAAAAAAAATTGGACAAAAGCAGACAAATGGATGAATTGAGACAGGGTGTTTATCACAATATCCTTGGCTGCTCTGGTTTCTGACTCCTGGAATAGAACTGAGGAGGGCAGCAGCTGCGGCCTGCTACTGTCTCAGCCAATCGGCTAACTCCATACCACATGTCCGCCGCCGTCAGCCTATGAGAGCAACTCTTTGGGGACTCATTTATTTCTCTGTCCCGGTCCCGCGTGCGCTGTCTTTCTCCATGGCAACTGGAGCAGCAGTCAATAGGGAACGGCTTGGCGTGCAGACACACTGGCTGTTGGCAACGATCGTCTGTGCATCTCACCAACACATGTAACTGGGAAGTAGAGATACAGGGAGGGAAAAGAGGGAGGGAAAAGAGGGAGAAGAACGAGGGAGGGAAAAGAGGGAGGGAAAAGAGGGAGGGAAAAGAGGGAGGGAAAAGAGGGAGGGAAAAGAGGGAGGGAAAAGAGGGAGAAGAAAGAGGGAGGAGAAAGAGGGAGGGAAAAGAGGGAGGGAAAAGAGGGAGGGAAAAGAGGGAGGGAAAAGAGAGAGGGAAAAGAGGGAGGGAAAAGAGGGAGGGAAAAGAGAGAGGGAAAAGAGAGAGGGAAAAGAGAGAGGGAAAAGAGACAGGGAAAAGAGAGAGGGAAAAGAGAGAGGGAAAAGAGAGAGGGAAAAGAGAGAGGGAAAAGAGGGAGGGAAAAGAGGGAGGAACGGGAAGAGTAGATGGAGACAGAAGATGGAAGATTGGCTGCTACTGACATTAAATTACTGTGGGAAATGAATACGTTTAACATCTTCTCCTAAAGAAGCTACAGTTTGTCTTTGGATCAGTTTCATGACATGATGATTCTGGAAAATAGGTGAGATGTGATCATGTTGAATGGATTAAACCATTGTTTAAAAATCTTGGTCTTCCCCTGAGCTTGTTCAAATGAGAGGTACAATAAGGCCTACAAATGGAGACGCACTGAGCTCAGTATCTCTGATATGACTGGGCATTGAACCAATCACATGAGCCAAGCTCAGATGAGACCAGCTGGTCAGGTATCACATCCATCATACATTGTCTGAAACTGGATTTGCCAGTAATACGTGTCAGACATGGATCTTCATCTCACTGAGCATCTCAACATTATTCTCTGTCCTTTTCCCTTTCGATCTGGTCATGTCAGGTCATCAGATGAGATTCCTCTCACAACTATCCATATTCATTTTACTCTTCTACTCGTCTAGGTCCCAGGCTTATCTATTATTTAGACCCTGGATGTACCTGAATTAAGGCAGTGTGTCAGGGAAGGTGAAGTGTACCAGTCCCTTAGGACAAGCACACGGATCATGTACCTAACGTTTCCGCATGATGACTGATTGTTGGACACGGGTTCACTTAGTCTGATGACCCCAGCGTGTTGTGTTCAACATCACTGTCTGTGCTGCTCATCCAGGAAGTTTCGTTTGACGGGAGAACCTGTCTGGACAGAGTGCGGAGGAAAGGATTGAATAGAATGGAAACAGCTTGAGCTGGTCGAGGTGTCGGTCGGCTTTTATTAAAAACCACTGGTTAAGTGAACTGTCCATCACCGCTTTGAAGAAAACACGTTTTTCTTCTAAGTTTCTTGAAAGCCCACTTCACTCTCGTTTGAGCTGTTCCTATATTCACAAGGAACACGAGGAGAGCAACTAGAGACCGGCCCGTGTTTCAGCAATGCCGGTTATTCTCTCGGCGTGTCTGAGCTGCTGCAGATACGGAGCTACACTGTTTGTTCCGGCGTCTCATCGTCACCCAATTAAGACTCGCTCAAGGCGCAGTGCCGCGAAGCCCCTTTGGTCTCAGAGCTGCTTTCATATCCTTGTTAGGGGAGCAGAGACGTAGAGGCCAGAAGGAATGTGGGAATATTCACACAGCGTCTTATCACACGCTGCAAAGGAGTTACAGTATCCCCCGATCATCGCTATAGAAACAGTATCGTCAAGAGAAGTGGACACAGTGAATGGCGGCGTGTTTGTTCTTGGAGATGGCGTCATCTCGGTATTGACAGTGACGGCGTCATCTCGGTATTGACAGTGACGGCGTCATCTCGGTATTGACAGTGACGGCGTCATCTCGGTATTGACAGTGACGGCGTCATCTCGGAACTGACAGTGACAGCGTCATCTCGGTATTGACAGTGATGGCGTCATCTCGGTATTGACAATGACGGCGTCATCTCGGTATTGACAGTGACGGCGTCATCTCGGTATTGACAGTGACGGCGTCATCTCGGTATTGACAGTGACGGCGTCATCTCGGAACTGACAGTGACGGCGTCATCTCGGTATTGACAGTGACGGCGTCATCTCGGTATTGACAGTGACGGCGTCATCTCGGTATTGACAGTGACGGCGTCATCTTGGTACTGACGTGATGGCGTCATATCGGTATTGACAGTGACGGCGTCATCTCGGTATTGACAGTGACGGCGTCATCTCGGTATTGACAGTGACGGCGTCATCTCGGTACTGACAGTGACGGCGTCATCTCGGTATTGACAGTGATGGCGTCATCTCTGTAGTCAAATTTTTGCAATGGATACGATTGCGTGCAGTTTGAGAGGGAGTTAGCAGTTTGAACAGGTGCTGGCCATGGTCAAGTTTGCTAGATGTAGGATAGCATGCCCTGTGGTGTCACTGACAGATCGAGGTTGAGTTCCTCCAGTATACAGAGATGTGTCAGTATCTGAGTCCTAATATCTACAAGGCAGAGAGCAACAGACTGACATATGTGGACGAAAATATATTTAGCCAAAAGCTCTGCAGTCTCATCCTGTCAATCCTCAAGTCAGACAGGAAACAGAATGGCAGCCTGTAGCGTTCCTGACTGTATTTGTGTTTTGCCTCGTTTTGTGTTTACCTCCTGGCTTTATTTAGCTCCCGTGAATCACTGACAGAGACCTTTTACACACAACCATGTTTTGTTCGACATGTAGAAGTTAATATTCAGTCCGGTCAGTATTTGTTCGCATTCAAATGCCACATGTGCTCACCACAGTAATATAAACATGAATTTGCATATTGAAAATGTGTTATCAAAGCATCATCTGTCATTTAATACAATTAATTTACTTTTTTTTAGGCCAGAATGAATAAACTGATTCTCCTTTTAATTTCAGGTAGCCAATATTCATTTATTCTCTCACCCTCTCTCACTCTCTCTCTCTCTCACTCACTCTTTCACTTTCTCTCACTCTCTCTCTCTCTCTCTCTCTCTCTCTCTCACTCTTTCACTTTCTCTCTCACTTTCTCTCACTCTCTCACCCTCACTCACTCTCTCTCACTCTCATTCTCTCTATCATTCTCTCTCTCACTCTATCTCTCTCACTCACTCTCATCCTCACTCACTCTCTCTCAGGCATTGCTTAGCTCATTTCCACATCACACATCAGCTGTCCTTTTGATCTCAAGGAAACCCAGTAGTTTGAGCCATACTGGATGAAAGCACCATGCATATGAATCCAGTGAATCTGGCCAATCTGACCCGTGTTGCCAACTTCAAAAGGCTGTAATATGTGCTTCTGGTTGTACAATTAGTTCAAACCAAACCAATGGGGCGTTCAAAACTATCCCACTATCCTGTCCACTGGGTCACCAACAACTGGTGGTTTTGGTTTCAGGGTAAATGGAAAGAGAGCTTTTCTCCTGAATTCAGCGATACACCCACCATGGTAAATGGCATCCTTACAGTATTCATGACAATATGTGAGTCATTTTAAAATGAATACTGGGATATCTCAAATGGAAATCAAGTTTTATATATGGCAAATATACAAATAGAGATGCGCACAGTGTAATTTCTATTTTAAATAAACTAGGTATGCATCGATTGTGAAATTCTGTGCCGATGTTTAAAATGTCAATTTGGCCGCTTTTAAAATTATTATTATATTATTTCCACGTCTGGGTCAAGGGACACAAAGAGATATTAGATATTATAAATTTTGTGGTGTTTGATACTGCTGTCATCTGTTGTAGAGGGGTAGATATATTAAATATTATACGTTTTGTGGTGTTTGATATTGCTGTCATCTGTTGTAGAGGGGTAGATATATTAGATATTATACGTTTTGTGGTGTTTGATACTGCTGTCATCTGTTGTAGGTGGGTAGATATATTAGATATTATACGTTTTGTGGTGTTTGATACTGCTGTCATCTGTTGTAGAGGGGTAGATATATTAGATATTATACGTTTTGTGGTGTTTGATACTGCTGTCATCTGTTGTAGAGGGGTAGATATATTAGATATTATACGTTTTGTTGTGTTTGATACTGCTGTCATCTGTTGTAGAGGGGTAGATATATTAAAGTAAATTGTAGTACTTTCTTATGTGAGGTGTGTTGAGGAATCTGTTGTCTGTCTGGTCTATATTAGTGCTATTTATATCCTTTATGTCACAAGGCGTCGCATCACAGCACAACGCTGACGGTAAAACTCCCTGCTGTTCTCACTCAGCCAGTACACAGCAGTTACCTTACATCCATGGTGATCAGGGTACATGCTATTAGGAAGTGTGTGTGTGTGTCCGTGTGTGTGTGTGTCCGTGTGCTTGCATGCAAGTTTGTGTAGTGAAGATGGCCGACTGATTTCACTAGCTCGCGTGCGTCATCGTCTGTACTTTCGCCCTTCGATCTTGCAGGAGACGGTGTCTCTTAGCAACAGTGTAGCCAAATCTGCCTGACGTCTCCAATGCCTTATCGTTTATACAGAGAGACGGGCACACACACATGCACGCACACACGTGCACACACACACACACACACACACATACACACACACACACACGCGCACAACACTGTTTATTATGTGTCAATGTGTCAATTGTTCTGTGTTTTTGAGTATAACTTGAACATCTTCACCAGGTTGAAGTGTTGTTAGCTCAGAGCGCTAACCAGTGTGCTAACCAGTGTGATAACCAGAGCGCTAACCAGAGCGCTAACCAGAGCGCTAACCAGTGTGATAACCAGAGCGCTAACCAGAGCGCTAACCAGAGCGCTAACCAGTGTGATAACCAGAGCGCTAACCAGAGCGCTAACCAGAGCGCTAACCAGTGTGATAACCAGAGCGCTAACCAGAGCGCTAACCAGTGTGCTAACCAGGGCGCTAACCAATGTGCTAACCAGTGTGATTACCAGAGAGCTAACCAGTGTGATTACCAGAGAGCTAACCAGTGTGATAACCAGTGTGATAACCAGAGCGCTAACCAGAGCGCTTACCAGAGCGCTAACCAGTGTGATAACCAGAGCGCTAACCAGAGCGCTAACCAGAGCGCTAACCAGTGTGATAACCAGAGCGCTAACCAGAGCGCTAACCAGAGCGCTAACCAGTGTGATAACCAGAGCGCTAACCAGAGCGCTAACCAGTGTGCTAACCAGGGCGCTAACCAATGTGCTAACCAGTGTGATTACCAGAGAGCTAACCAGTGTGATTACCAGAGAGCTAACCAGTGTGATAACCAGTGTGATAACCAGAGCGCTAACCAGAGCGCTTACCAGAGCGCTAACCAGTGTGATAACCAGAGCGCTAACCAGAGCGCTAACCAGAGCGCTAACCAGTGTGATAACCAGAGCGCTAACCAGAGCGCTAACCAGTGTGCTAACCAGGGCGCTAACCAATGTGCTAACCAGTGTGATTACCAGAGAGCTAACCAGTGTGATAACCAGTGTGATAACCAGAGCGCTAACCAGAGTGCTAACCAGTGTGCTAACCAGTGTGCTAACCAGTGTGCTAACCTGTGTGCTAACCAGTGTGATAACCAGAGCTCTAACCAGTGTGCTAACCAGTGTGCTAACCAGTGTGATAACCAGAGCTCTAACCAGTGTGCTAACCAGTGTGATAACCAGTTTGCTAACCAGTGTGCTAACCAGTGTGATAACCAGTGTGATAGCCTGTGTGCTAACCAGTTTGCTAACCAGTGTGCTAACCAGTGTGATAACCAGTGTGATAGCCTGTGTGCTAACCAGTTTGCTAACCAGTGTGCTAACCAGTGTGATAACCAGAGCCTAACCAGTGTGATAACCAGTGTGCTAACCAGTGTGCTAACCAGTGTGATAACCAGAGCTCTAACCAGTGTGCTAACCAGTGTGATAACCAGTGTGCTAACCAGTGTGATCAGCGGCTGGTTCTGTGATAACAGGAGAGACGGTAGACAGACACAAAGTCAAAATGGTCCTATTTTCAAGTAACAGTATTTGTCTTTCTTTGCGTAGTTGTAACAACATGTTCAAATGAAAACCTGACAGGATGAACATGGTGATCAAACAGTGTCAGAAGGTCAAAACTGACTCATTGGACCGTAACAATGAATCGTTCATGTGACATTAGTCGCACGCCAGAGAGAACAAAACGTTGGTCGAGATAGAATGTGAAATGGTGTCATGTCAAATGTGTCCATTAGCCCGGGGGGTCAGGAGTACAAGGGTCACTCCCAGGACTAACAGCGGCGGCGAGCGAAAAGGCCTTTATATGTAGAGCTCCCGTTCTTCCTCCTCGTCTTCATAGGATCAACAAGCAATCACTCACATACTGTCCTGTAATTAAGGGTATTTTTGGAACTCAATGTATCTCGATGAAGCTGGCTGTCTGCATTTGTCTTCCACATCACCCTAATCTTATTATTTTGTAATGGGTACCTCGAATATGTCTGCTGGTAGATATCGTCATTACATGTTCTATTTGTGTCCCGCCCGGGTCATCTTCCGGTTTAACACTGAAAGCAACAGTACATTGTGCAAATGGCAGATAAAATAAACAAGTAGCAGTGTGCCTGCAAGGTTACCGAAGCAGTATGTTAACAGCAGTAGGGAAGAAACTGTTCCTGGACCTGCTGGTGTGGGTGAGTAAAGATCTGTTCTGCTTGCCTCATGGCAGGGGGGCAAACAGTTCAAAGTCAAAGTATTTTATTGTCATGTGTACCGAGTGACTTGCATCAAACTGAACAATGAAATTCTTATGAGATGACAAGCAACACCTACGTAGTTAGAAGAACAAAAAAACAGAATTACAACAGAATGTACAGAATATACATATTCTGGGTGTGAGGGGTCGATCATAATGCCACACACTCTCCGCAAACAGTCCTTGGGCTGGATGACTTTGATGGCGTGGTGCTGGGCACCAATGATGTGCTGGACGGTTTTTACCACCCGCTGCAGATACTTCCTGTCGGCCGCAGAGCAACTGTTCTGCCAGACTGTGTCACAGTTGGTTAGAATGCTCTCGACCGTGCAGCCGTTAAAGTTTACCAGGATGTCAGTAGATAGGTGTGGCCTTCTTTACCTTCCTTGAAAAGTACAGGTGCTGTTGTGCCTTTTTGACCAGTATGATGCTGTGATGATGATGCATGATGACAACAGAAACAGTACATCGCTGTCTACTCAGGACACTGTTCACAGTTGCCAATATACCCTGCTACCCCGTTCACACATGTACACACGATTACTGTTTCTCCCATCACATGCACACACGGTTACTGCATTCTCCCCGTCACACATGTACACACGGTTACTGCATTCTCCCCGTCACACATGTACACACGGTTACTGCATTCTCCCCGTCACACATGTACACACGGTTACTGTATTCTCCCATCACATGTACACACGGTTACTGTATTCTCCCATCACATGCACACACGGTTACTGTATTCTCCCATCACATGCACACACGGTTACTGTATTCTCCCATCACATGTACACACGATTACTGTATTCTCCCATCACATGTACACACGATTACTGTATTCTCCCATCACATGTACACACGATTACTGTATTCTCCCATCACATGCACACACAGTTACTGTATTCTCCCATCACATGTACACATGATTACTGTATTCTCCCATCACATGCACACACAGTTACTGTATTCTCCCCGTCACATGCACACACGGTTACTGTATTCTCCCGTCACACATGTACACACGGTTACTGTATTCTCCCATCACATGTACACACGGTTACTGTATTCTCCACTCACATGCACACACAGTTACTGTATTCTCCCCGTCACATGCACACACGGTTACTGTATTCTCCCGTCACACATGTACACACGGTTACGGTATTCTCCCGTCACACATGTACACACGGTTACGGTATTCTCCCCGTCACATGTTCGTTAGCGATCTCATATATGGGGCATCTGAATACCCTGCCAGGTAATGACCTGTGATGACATCATGTGATCCCCAGAGACACATTAGCTTCTCCAATCCGGTATAAACAGACGACTGCCATTGCTACTCTCTTAGCCTCTCTCTGTTTTCCGTTTCAATTCCTCTTCTCTGTTTGTTCCTATTTTTCATTTTATCACTGACTCTTACCGCTATCTCAATCAGTCTTCTACCGTTTTCTCTTATTGTCTATCTTGTAATTTTATCCCTCACTGTCAATCTCTTACTGTTATCTCAATCAGTCTTCTACCGTTTTATATGATAAGCAACCTGTGACCAATATCAGAAATATATATCTGTGTGTGTGTGTGTTTACTGTACTCTACAGTGCTTTTTTATTTCTCTATCTTTCTCTGATATAGGCACACACAAACGCACACGAAGTGTTCTTGTATCTTCGATAATTGCTTTAGGGTTACCTAGACGTGGTCGCTATGGCAACACAGATATTATTGTTATTGGTAAAAAATAACAGTCAGACGTCATGCTGAGAGACCATATTGTCTTCACAAATTGTCATGTAATAGCTATGTTCCAGAGACAGAATGCCCTTTCTAGTCGAAACACCCACGCTAGTTCCAGTATCGCGTTAACTTTATGGGCTCATGTTTTAGAAATAAAGATGTGTTTGTGTGCACACGTTTTAATATCTGTGACCAAGGCGCTAGCGTGTCTGAAATATTGAGAAAGACCTTACGTCCTCTTTAGTGGGCAAACTTGTCAGCCATTTGTCTGCCCCTGCAACCTAACCCACAGGACAGATGACCCAGTCCTCAACAGTAACATTTGAATCATTAGAAAACCCTTTTTTAATTATCTTAGCACATTAAGGTCTACTGTGGCACAAGTCACAGAAAATGTTAACTGTGGTTACGAGAGGAATGTGTCACAACACACAGAGCATCACCCCCTGCTGTGTGTGGGGTTGTGTAGCCACAGAACGGTCAGAGTGCCCTGGATTCTCCATAAAACACGGATGTGAAGGGTTAGAACAGTTCTACACTTCAATGTTTTACCTGAGCCTCTTCCCCTTTGATGAGAAGTATCTTTGCTACTCACTCTTTGCAACTCTTGGTTTTGCAACTGGGGAGAAGTTTATCCATAATAATATATCGTCTGAAATGGTTACTTCTTTTCCAAGTCTTCCACAGACATTCTTCCTCTTCGTTTTTGTGTCAGTTTTTCACAGAGCCCTGTGCCAGCAGCCCCTGTCTCCATGGCAACTGCAGTGGCGAGGGTGAGGGGTACACCTGTGAGTGCAGCGAGGGGTACGACGGGGAGAAGTGTGAACGCGCCACAATAGAACCCCTGGACCTGTCGCCTGTCTCCATTTGGGACCCAACCAAATCCCCCGCCCCTCAACAGGCCACACCGGCCACGCCCACAACTGCCACTCAACCAACAACATCGACCACGGCACCACCCACCACGCAGGCCCCTCCCACGCTGGCGCCGTGGCAACCCAAGGCGGGGCAAAGGCTGCTGGTGGTTCCCTGGGAGACAGAGCAGGTTAAGGATGCGTTCTCCGTCGGGTTCTGTCACTTTGGGACAACTTTGTTGTAAATAGGGCTTTACAAAATAGATTTGATTGATTCATTGACATTTGACTGATTAATGATGAATGCTACTCGTACCCCATATTTTACAACACACCAGCTGATAGCTAATTAGAGTCAATTAGAGTCAACGTTTGAATGAGGCACTCGTTCTGTCAAACCACATTTCTCTTGCTGCCTTCGGGGTGTATTGTTGTATTCCTGTTTATGTGTGTGTGTGTGTGTGTTCTGTTTGCAGGTGACAGAGGGACTGCGCTGTGAGAGTCCTGAGCTGTGTGAGCTGACCTCTGGAACACTGACTTTATCTTTAGAGGTGCCCGAGGAGACTGCCATCAAGTAAGAGTCTGACATCTTCAAGTGTGTGTGTGTGTGTGTGTGTGTGTGTGTGTGTGTGTGTGTGTGTGTGTGTGTGTGTGTGTGTGTGTGTGTTTGTGTGTGTGTTTGTGTGTGTGTGTGTGTGTTGTGTGTGTTTGTGTGTGTGTGTGTGTGTGTGTGTGAGAGAGAGAGAGTGTTTGTGTGTTTGTGGGTGTGTTTGTGTGTGTGTGTGTGTGTGTGTGTTTGTGTGTGCATGTGTGCATGTGTGTGTTTGCTGCATGCTCCAGATCCAATTTTCCATCAGTCCCCCTGTAGATGTTAACTATTTGAACTATAGCCATGCATAACTAACATATATATACAATATATACGATTAAATGCGGGGATTATGTAGAGAACGCGTTGTAATTTCCCACATTTTACTCTTCAGGGTTGTGGTGAATGTCAGTGGAGCTCCAGCTCTGTGGCGTGTTGGAAAGGACGGTTTTCAACATTCCTCCATGGTGGATGGGACGATCATGTGGTTCCAGCAGGCCTCCAATGGGCTGGTGATACCTGACCACTCACTCACACTGGGACACAACTACTTCATCAGTAAGTTACAAGTTCTTCCAGAACTAAAATATAAGAGCTAAATGAAAACCTGATAAACCAAGGCACTTCTGTCCGTTCCTCTTGTCAATTACATGGGAAAGAAGACAGATGTATTTAGATTGTGTTTAATGTCCTTGGTTTTTAGGGTTTTAGTTAGCTGACATTTGTACATGTTGATAGTAGCATATACATATATATATTGTGCGTTGGGCCTTTTTTCCCCAGTAAGACCTTTTCTGTACGTCTTTGGGTTAACGTAATTGAACCAAGTTTTTTTCCACCATATTATTACACCATTTTATAGCATTCCTTTATGTTTTACTTTCTGAAATATTCCTGGCTGTGTGACGTGTGTTAATTGGTATTTTGCCCTTTCAGTGTGCTGTTCTACCTGACCTCTGTGCGTGGTCGCCATACCAACACTCTCTGTTCCGCCAGTCTGCTCACTGACCTTCAGCTGTGCTCAGACACTCTCCACGTCAGAGCTAAAAGCCTCTGTCTTAGCTGATGATTTTTGGTGTAGGGTTTGATAAAGTGAGAGAGAAGGAAGATAGGATGCGTAGAGATACAGAGGAGAGATGGAAAAAGGGTAGAAAAAAGAAAAGAGATTAAAAGACATGAGAGAATAATAGAGTAGAGGGAAGAGGGAATAAGTCGTTTTCATCTGGTTTACCACTTGGGTTCTGAATTTTAATCAAGTTGCATCTGTAGAGCAAGACTGCTTTAGAGGTGTGTGTGTGTGTGTGTGTGTGTGTGTGTGTGTGTGTGTGTGTACGCATGCCCTGCAGGAGCAAATATTAGTGTTTCAGCTTGGTGCTACATGTGTTTTATTTACCAATGTGTTTCGTTCATTAGTCCCACATCTCAAGTTTTTATGGTGAAGCGCTTTCAGAAGCACAACAAAATGTTTGGCTAAAACATCTCTTCACAGGCAGACTGTTAAGTCTCGCTGAATAAGAACATCTGCTACATTACCTACGTGTTGTGGGGAACAAACCCTCTCCATCTCTATGGTACAATGTCCACATGTGCATTTGCCAAGTGTGAAGTGATTTTGGTGCAGGCAGACTTTGTATCCGCACGCACAGCCTAGAGAACACTCTGTGTCAGCTCTGGCATGTGAGACTGCGTGGAAATGTATCTTAATTACCAAAGGATTAAAACAGAGGAGGGCAAAACAGTTAACTCATGTCTTAATCTAGGCCACGTTATGCGATTCGGGTGCTGTTTTGGACTCGGCTGTGTCTTGGCGTGTTCGATCTGCCACCTACAGTGGAGGAAGAAGGTGTTTTATCCCCTGCTGATTTGTACGTTTGCCCAGTGATATCATCATTAAAACCTACCATTAAAATTATATACTGATCATGTCTTTGTCAGTGGGGCAAACGTACAGACCAGACAGTGACTTAAATTTCAAATTAGTCACAAAATGTTTTTGATGATATTCTAAATTTGTGTCTGGGAACAATGTGCATCTTTCCGTTTTTTTATTAATCCGAGAAATATTTAGTGAATTTTTATGTAAATATGTATCTTGCTGAAGAGGCTCATTAGGCAGAAGATAAAGACTTAATGGCTGCAAGTGCTAATGCCACATTAACAGCAGTTATATGACAGGCTTATACTGTCAGGCCTTGTAAATGGGACACAAGAACTTGAGTGTACATTTTGGTTGATTTACCAAAACATTCTTTGCAAGGAAACATTTTTTTGCAACTTATTCTAACACATGAACTTTATTCCAGGTGTCCCCTTGTTCGTGCCAAGCTGAAGGAACTGGAAATGGTATTGATTGATCTTGTCTTCCTGTCTTGTAGGTGTGCTGCGTGTGGGCTCCCAGACTGGCTCCGAGGTCACGCTGCGTCTCAACTTGACAGTGAAGGCCAGCAGCTGTGTTGAGCCGGGCAGTCGCTTCAGTGACCCACAATGCACCGGGAAAGGAAAGTGCATCACTCAACCCTCTGTGGTAGGACGTCAGGGGGGGGGTCGAATCAGTCCGTGGTTTTGGCGCTAGATTTCGTGAACCATATTTTATCAAGACCGTGCCTTATTGCCTTAGGGACAGAGGTTATACAGAGGTATACAGAAGTTATACAGAGGTTATACAGAGGTTATACAGAGGTATACAGAAGTTATACAGAGGTTATGCAGAGGTTATACAGAGGTATACAGAAGTTATACAGAGGTTATACAGAAGTTATACAGAGGTTATACAGAGGTTATACAGAGGTATACAGAAGTTATACAGAGGTTATACAGAGGTATACATAAGTTATACAGAGGTTATACAGAGGTTATACAGAGGTTATACAGAGGTATACAGAAGTTATACAGAGGTTATACAGAGGTTATACAGAGGTTATACAGAGGTTATACAGAGGTATACAGAAGTTATACAGAGGTTATACAGAGGTTATACAGAGGTTATACAGAGGTTATACAGAGGTTATACAGAGGTTATACAGAGGTATACAGAAGTTATACAGAAGTTATACAGAGGTTATACAGAGGTTATACAGAGGTTATACAGAGGTATACAGAAGTTATACAGAAGTTATACAGAGGTTATACAGAGGTTATACAGAGGTTATACAGAGGTTATACAGATGTTATGTGAGGTAAAGAGCGTTGGCAGGGTGTGGGGGAGTAAAAACAGGGTACATAATCAAACTTTTGTATCACCAGAGCCCCAATGCAACCCCAGAAACCAGAAATGTGATAAAGCAACTTCTTTCCTGAGTCTCCTATAATCTAGTATTGTATAGGAAAATTAGTTTATCCATGTCGGCACTTGCTGGCAGAAAAACCTCCTGGTTCTAGTTTGAAGTAATTTGGTTTGAGACAATGACTCCCAGATCATTCTACCCTCCAGAGGACTTTCTTCTGTGAGTGTGAGGAGGGTTTTTCTGGGATCTTCTGTGAGGAGTTTGATGCCTGCCACCTAAGGCCTTGCCAGAACTACGCCGTCTGTAGTGACCTGAGGCAGGGCAGTGAGGGCAGGAACTTCACCTGTGTCTGCCCTCCAGGTAACTACTCCTGTGTGTGTGTGTGTGTGTGTGTGTGTGTG
>CM055748.1:1853261-1935761 GCA_029465975.1 Dallia pectoralis | reverse complement strand
TGTGTACAGTCTATATTTTACCTCACGGGAAAACAAAAAACATATGCAGACAGACACACAGAGCACACGCTCACACTGCATGAGCGTAGATAAATAGAAATACGTATGTGGCAACAAAATACACAGAGGCACGCGCACTTGCACACGTATGCACACGAACGTATACACACACACGTACACCTTTCAGGTATGAATTTGATGCACACAAACAGAATTTATTTACATAAAATCTAGTCTAAATGGTTATCAACAGTGCTGTATAATTTGTTTCTAACCGTTGTTTGATGTGAATGTATTCTGTCTTTAGACTCTTGGAAAAATTAGTCAACATCCAGTTCTCAACCCCGGAGCAAATCTGCCACCTAGTGGCAAATGGGGGTGACCTATTTAATAAAGCACTAAAAGTCAAGGCTCCTTAGACATAACTGTTGACTTGAATTGTATATTAGACTGAATATGCAGAAAACTCATCCTTTCAAACATAAAATTTTTATATGCGAGATATTTTATGTTTGTGACGCGTGTATTCTAATAATAATATTTAACACTTTTGGGTTTGTACATTGTTCCATAAGTGTCATTTCATTGTTACGATGTCTTCATTATCATTCTACAATGTGAAAAATAAACAAGTAAAAATAAAGAAATACCTGTGAATGAGTAGTTGTGCTCTGTTACACAAACACACACCGTGTACGGTCTGTAGGACCTTTTTCTCCTCTATTGACATGGAAATATATTTGATACCAGCTATATAAGTTTGGATCAAGGGAAATGTGACTTTATGTGTGTGTTCGGATTTCCCAGGTTACCATGGCTTGTATTGTGAGGAGGAATACAACGAATGTCTCTCGGCCCCCTGTCAGAACCATGCCACCTGCAGAGACCTTATCAACGCTTACGAGTGTACCTGCACTCCTCAGTATGAAGGTGTGTGTGTGTGTTCAATATAATACAGTGTGACTGACATCTCCTGTTTGTGTAATCATACTGGAGCAGCAATATGTATGCTAATTTATATGTCAATACGCTTTATTTATCATTTATATTTATGATACGAATTATAAATGTATCTACATGAATGATTACATGATGTTTAATGTAAGTCCGTGTGCAGTACGGGCTGGATAGTGTTCTGCTGAGGTGTGGTCCGGTATAACAGAGCGGACTTTAACACTTTGTGATGAGTGGAGCCATTAACGAATACAGTGGTTAACAAGAACTAATGACCAACAGAGACCTACCAAACCGATAGTAATGATTATCATTGCTATATAAATGATTCACATGATGTTGAGGTGTATTAACAGATAGTGTGTACTGTCATTTGTTTAAGTTCATACAGGACAAGGATGCACAGATGTCAAATGCAAGAATGATCTTAATAATTGTAACAGTCTTAATAATGATTAAAAATAATAATGTGTATGTGTGTGTGTGTGTGTGTGTGTGTGAGCAGGCAGACACTGTGAGATCTACAGGGACCCTTGTCTGAAGGTTCACTGTCAGAACGGTGGACGATGTGAGAGTGCTGGACTTAATGCCTCCTGTGTGTGCCCATCTGGTTTCCTTGGTGAGCATTACTGTGTGTGTGTGTGTGTGTGAGTGTGTGTGTGCGTGCGTGTGTGCCCATCTGGTTTCCTTGGTGAGCATTACTTTGTTTGTGTGTGTGTGCGTGCGTGTGTGCCCATCTGGTTTCCTTGGTGAGCATTACTTTGTTTGTGTGTGTGTGTGTGTGTGTGCGCCCATCTGGTTTCCTTGGTGATTATTACTCTGTGTGTGTGTGTTTGTACAAGCGTTGACCGTTGACTGTTTTAAAGGTTCCTTGGGGTCACATGGAGACATGGAAAGTCTGCTGTTCTCATAACCAGGTCGACCCCCTCTGAAACGTGTCAGTATACCTCCGGCCGCTGTTCCAACTAAACATACCCTCCATCCGTTCCTTCAGGAGAGGACTGCGAGTTGGACGTCAACGAGTGTGACAGCAACCCATGTCATCACGGAGGAACCTGCATCGACCAATCGAACGGCTTCGCCTGCCATTGTCCACCAGGCTGGGTCGGGACCAGCTGTGAGATCCGTACGTACACGGTCCAGAAACCCCTGGCCAAAGAAAATATCCAGAAATATAACGAAACACTTTTGAGTAATTTCAATACACTTGGTCTCGTCGGTTCGTCTCAGACTTGCAGTGGAAGCCCGCTCACCCAGAAGACACGCTGACCAACATGCCTCGCCACTCCCTCTACATCATCATCGGCGCCCTGTGTGTGGCCTTCGTCCTGATGCTCATCATCCTCATCGTGGGCATCTGCCGCATCAGCCGGATCGAGTACCAGGGCTCGTCACGCCATGCCTACCAGGAGTTCTACAACTGCCGCAGCATCGACAGCGAGTTCAGCAACGCCATCGCCTCCATCCGCCACGCCAGGTGAGAGACGCCGCACAGCTCTCAAACACTCATACATTGTTATTATGCACGACACGATGAAGTGTGCCCGGATGAAGCCCTAATCCCTAATCTGTTGTTACTTTGAGATCCTGAAAAGCTCCACCTGTTCAAATGTTGCAAGATGTTCTACCAGTTGTTCTGTTAAATGTATGTTTCCTTATCTTCTTCAGATTCGGTAAAAAGTCCCGACCTGCCATGTACGACGCCACACCCATCACTTATGAGGACTACAGTCCTGATGACAAGCCCCTGGTCACTCTGATCAAAACCAAAGATTTGTAGGAACCACCGGAGCAGCGTCACACCCACCCAAACACAGTATCACGATGCCTCAGCAGTTCACACACACACTGTACAGTAACTACACACGTACGGATGTGCATCAATACACACACACACACAACAGTCTCATTCAATGCACACCATTCGTTCAGTATTTCTCCAGATAAATAGGAACAAAAAAACAAGAATTGTTCCGCAGCCGTTTGAATATCCATGAAGCTACGATAGCATAAAAGCATACCATATGTTATTACAATAGGTGTTGGGTGACCAAATGTCATGTTGGTGGCTTCTGCTTTCCCGTAGAAAGGGACTGCATTACCCAGGATTCCATTGGCTGTCCTGGCAGGTCATGAGAACCCTCTCCTATCCCATGAGCTCAGTGTAGATTCAGCCGAGGCTGCTAACAGCAGTTGTTACAGGTGTTGTAGAAATAGGTGCACTTGTGCAGCACGATATATCTATACATATATCTGTCGATATTCTGCAGTAGGTTGCCTTACTTGATGCATGGGTAGATTTGAAGGTTTCTGCGTTGTTTTGAAACCCTCCGTACATTGATGTTAATTTAGTGGATCTTTGCCAAAATCTTCTTCGAGCAACAAAATATGTGTTGGTGTTGGTGGTGGACCAAAATAGAAGAGATGTGTAAGCATAGAAAACACATGTATAAAATCACCACGGTGGAAGCCGTTAAAAAAGTGCATTAAAAAAAACTATCGGTTGTCATGTTTTTGTTATTTACATGCAAGTTCAGTACAGATAATGTAACCGTATTCAGAGTGTTGTAGCGTTTCCCTAGGAGGACAGTGTTTCTTTTGTAGGAGTGGCCTATGGGTTGGGGGTGGGACCTGTCTGGTGGGAGGGTCTAATGTGGGAGATTGACCAATGGGGGTCAGCTAGTGTCTCCTCCAGTAATACTGTATTATGCTTCTGTGTCCCAGGTACAGGTTTGCCTCTCTGTCTGTGGCTGTATAGTTCGACTCAGGGTCAACCTCTCTGTGCATTTGTTTTATCCTCACTTAGAGCACCTGACGGGTGGCACATTTTATACTTAAATTCGCTGCCCAGCAAGGAAACTCAGTAGGCTAAAAACAAATGCACTGCCACTCTCAATTTCCTTTTTGGTGGCCTGATTTGACTGGGGTCATCCTCCTTTTTAAAGAGAAGAATCACGTATTATCTATCTCTAATGCTGTAACAATAAAGATTTAAGTGAAAACAAACCAGGCTCCTGTGAGTTCTGTGGATTTTCTTGTTATTTGTATGAATGCTGTACCAAAGGTCTGGCAAAACAACTGAATCGCCTCTTTCAGTTGATCAAATGGAAATCTAGCTCACTTCCGTCTATCATCTCTCATTTGTAGTGATGTAAAAAATATAAATGCACGGGGAAACAACAAATATATTATTTCAGCTTTCCCATCACATTGCATCATGTCTTCCTTTTTGTCTGTAGAGTAGTGTGAAAAAATTATTATGCTTACATGAAAAGAGATCAAGGGCAATAACATGAATGATAGATACTCTGTTTCATATTTAGTATTTGATGAATTCTGTATTTTAAACATGTTACAACCTTCCCATGCATTTGTTACAACTGTCCCTGTCCTCTGAGACAGTAGTATCTGTGGAGTAACTCTAATTAAAACCGATTTTGCAGCCAATTTCTATATATTTCATAAAACCCCTTAAATTCATTATTTTATCAGTAGTTAACTCATTGAAGTTTGTAATATAGCAAATTGGCTATTCCAGTGTAAATCATGCTTTAATATCTTGATATGGCTTTGGACAAAACATATCAGTAAGTACCAATGACTCAAGCTGAATGATCACAGACTTTTTTTTACACAGATTTACACTCCTTCCCTTAAATCATATTGGGTTTTGTAAAGTGTTTTCAAAATTGTCCGTGCTGGGTTGCTCTCAAACTAACTAATGATAAAGTGAATTACAAATGTTTCCAAGCACCTCTCTACCCTTATGTGTTTTGGCTGAAACCCACACATTGTCCGTTTCTGGGACCCATCACAATTGTTTGAATGTGTTTGTAATCATACGATCATCAGATCCAGAAATTTGGCTAAGAATAAATTATTGTGTCTGTTGTTTCGGATGGAACAGTGGATTTGGGTTGCTAGGCAACAATATCGAAGTTAGTAATTTGGTTAATTCATAATTTGAAGTCTTGTAGTCGTCAGAGTTGTAAAGCGATCTCAGGCAAACCGTTTTTACAGTCTCTCAAAAAAGTGAGTACACCCATCACATTTTTGTAAATGTTTGATTATATATTTTCATGTGACATAATAATTACATCTCCTTGGTTGTCTGAATACATCCATCGTTTATTTAGCTAAGCATGTAAACGATCGGGAACAACAAAAACATATCGTTTAGTGTTAGTGAATATTTGAGACGGTGAGTTCACGAGTTCGCTACGTGACCGTGGATATAAGAGACACGAGAGAGAAGCTCATGAACGCGCATGTGGCTATCGGTTGCTACGACAACACAAACAAATTATTATTGCTATTGCGCATGTCCATCATGACGTCATGGGCCAGTCAACGCGGAAAATCCAAGCTCCATGTTGGCTTTATGCGCTTTTGAGCACTCTCATTGGAATGTACGGGGCTTCCCGCAGTTCTCTTAATACATCCGTGCATAAAACGGGCATAATAAAAACATTTGATTGATTGGTCGCCGATGCGGACACGTCCGCCCTGAGGAGGCAATGTTTGTAAACACAAGTTAAACACACTCCCTATTATTCATTTCGCCTGTATACATTAGCGCCCCCTGCCGGCCAGCAGGGAAACGGCTCCAGGCGGAGCTTCCTCTGGGTCCATTGGAATTCACGGTTTTCTCCAGATTGCAGGAGAGACGCGAGCAGCTCCGAGGACGAGCAGATGTGAGCTGGACGACACCGAGCAGAGAACCAGCGGCAGTAGAACCCAGATGTGAGCTGGACGACACCGAGCAGAGAACCAGCGGCAGTAGAACCCAGATGTGAGCTGGACGACACCGAGCAGAACCAGCGGCAGTAGAACCGGAAGCCTGTGATCCTACTACTATGTGGCAGCCCGCGACAGAGCGACTGCAGGTATGCTTGGACCCGTCCGTACTCCAGACCAGCACATAATAGACATGATATGGCACGCACCGTGTTTTTTTTCCCCGTGCACGTCTGTATGCATGTATGTCTGCGTGACGTTTAACGATATGAACACACGTCGTGCACGTATTTACCCGTCAAAGGCGTCTGCGGGTGTTCAATGTGTTTAAACCGCATCATTATAATGTGATTATGGTTTTATTACATATGTGGGGTTACGGGGTTGGGGATCTGGGATAGGATCTAGCTGAATTCACCCCCGCCCCCTCTCGTTTTCCCCCTCCCCTGGAATAGACCCATTACTTCCACGGTGTATCATCACGCACACGCAACGCACGCAGTTGGTTCTGATTCTAGTCCTGGTTCTGATTCTGATATATGCCAAATAGCCCGCCCCCAGCTTGCACCCCTATTCAGTGATCACATAGCCACAGTCAAATTACAAAAAAAAATGCTTGATTAATCACTTAGCCTACGGTTGGTGTAATTAACACTCGATTGGACTGACCTGTTTGGCAGTGGTGTTTTTTTTAATGACTCGTGTTTTGATCTCCAGGGGCGCGGGGCCAGCCGTTAACCGGGCCTGGCTTCACGTCTCCGGTAATGCTGTCCAGATGTCGGTCCGTTGCGTTGACAAATGCTTGTGCACAATGCGTTGGTGCATGCCTGGTCGTCAGAAAGATTTAATCTCGTGGTAACCTTGGTCAGAGCGTTATACTATTAACAATACCAGTCATAAATGTGGACACCTTACATTTTCCACTTTGTTTAACGATAGTAGTAAAGACATCCGATCCAAACGATGTTGTCATGTTCAATCATGGGGTAACCAAAAAAATGTTTATCAAATCAAAATAGGCTACCTTTGTTTTTTAGATTCTTCAAAGTATTCACAGTTTGCCTTGATGACATCTTTGCACATGCTTGGCGTTCTCTCAACCAGCTTCTTTGGGTGGTCACCTGGAATGAAGGCGTTTCCGCACATGCCGAACACTGGTTGGCTGCTTTTCTTGTCACTCTGCAGTCCAACTCATCCCGAACCATCTCGATTTGATTGTGGCTGGTTGATTGTGGAGTCCTGGGCATTTTATGCATCACCATCTGGATACGGGTTTCGGGTCATTGTCTTGTTGAAAAAAACAAATGAAAGTCTCACTGAACACAACCCAGATGGAATGTCATATTGCTTCAGAATGCTGTGATAGCCATCCTGGTTGAGTGTGCATCACATTTTAAATAAACACCATCACACCTCCTTCTCTGTTCAGAAATACAATATTTGACCAAAAGACAGATTCCACTCTTTAATGACTAAGCGTGTCCTAACTTTGGACGACTAGTTTAAATGTTTTTCATGCAAGCCATGAACATCTACCAGGTTAGAGGTGTGTGTTTTTTAGGCTAGTGACCATCACACTTTACCGCCACGAGAGCAAAAGGATCTATTTATTTCCATTTGTCTCAGAGGAAGCATGTTCTGCTCTTTAACTCTTCCCAGCCTGTTGGAAGTTTTGCAAAATGACAAGGACATAATGACTTATGAAATTGAGAAAAATGGAAGTCATATCCAAATTCTCCCAACCCATTCCTCTTGCAGTCACTTAATGACGGCAGAATGTGACGTGATCAATTGTGCCCCTTTGAGCGTTTTCTCCCAAAACATGTTTTGGGGTCTAAGGTTGACTGCTTGTACTAACTGTGTGGCTTGGACTGCTTGTACTAACTGTGTGGCTTGGACTGCTTGTACTATGTGGCTTGAACTGCTTGTACTAACTATGTGGCTTGGACTGCTTGTACTAACTGTGTGGCTTGGACTGCTTGTACTAACTGTGTGGCTTGGACTGCTTGTACTAACTGTGTGGCTTGGACTGCTTGTACTAACTGTGTGGCTTGGACTGCTTGTACTAACTGTGTGGCTTGAACTGCTTGTACTAACTATGTGGCTTGGACTGCTTGTACTAACTGTGTGGCTTGGACTGCTTGTACTAACTGTGTGGCTTGGACTGCTTGTACTAACTGTGTGGCTTGGACTGCTTGTACTAACTATGTGGCTTGGACTGCTTGTACTAACTATGTGGCTTGGACTGCTTGTACTAACGGTGTGGCTTGGACTGCTTGTACTAACTATGTGGCTTGGACTGCTTGTACTAACGGTGTGGCTTGGACTGGATGCGATCTGTTGCGGATCTCCATACATCATCAGATGGGTTGATAGATGGAGCCTGTCCAAGCTCACGTATAGCCCAGAGTGACGGGCCTCAGCCCTTTGTATTGCTGGCCTGAGATCAGTCCCATCTCCAGTGAGGAAGGATGTATGTTCTGAAGGAGACACGTTTATCACATAGTTACAGGGCTGTTCCAGGTCGATGCTCCCCTGTTTCTGCATTAATGGCAACTATGCAATAAAGCCCCCCGATGAAAAGGATGCCTTGTTGGTCTCTCACTGTAAAAATGACGACCATTTCTGATCCTCTCAGTGCCTCGCCACTGTACAGTTGCCATGGCGACGCTCCGCTGCTGCACTGTAACCATGGCAACGATCAGTGGTTTTAGTCCATTTGACTCTGTTGTTCGCCTTTATACCCGTTCTGGGTAGAACCCCACTCTGGTGGGTTTGTGTCATGTATGCTACACAGATGTTATTTGGTTATTTTGCTTGTTGTTGTCACGGCGTTCTTCTTTCTCCTACCTCCTCTGTTGCCATGGTAATGTTCAGGGTCTCACTGTGTTTTCTCATGTCCTGTCAGAGCAACAAGAAGCGATTTTGGACTCTGTTAGAGGAGGTACGTTTTCCCGGCTGGTATCAGGAATCTTGTGTAGGCGTCAGAGGGAGTCATGACGGATTTGGAAACAAGCTGACATTCTGTTTGTGTCAACAAAATGTCCTCTGTGCTTCCAACAGCTGCTCATTTTCCATAATGTGACATATTGAGACAGAACAAATTCATTAGTGACATATTGGTAGGAGAGCAATGGGAAAGCAGAAAGGAAGACCAACTTTTGGATAGAACTTTCCAGGGTTTGAAAGCCTGGCCCAATTCAAATGAGAATTTGAGAACTTTAAAATGATTTCCCCTGGATTCAACTAAAGGCCAATAATCTATGTTCAAAGGTTGACACTTCTAGTCTCAAAGTGTCCTTTTAATTCAAATGTTGAAGGGTTGTTCGCCTACATTGTTCATTTCCCTCAATAGTTGCTTTCAGTAGTTTGGTAGGTGTGTTAGTTTGTTTATTGGATTGCACACTCTGGATTAAGCTTGTTCATTGTGTCTCTAAGCGAGGCTTAATATGTTGTTTTGTATTGTCGAATTGCATATCAGGGGGGCAGATTAACTGTGCTCACTGACCTCCCATACAACCGACCAATGAGGACGCGGGACCTCCCATGGTCGTCTCTGGATTTAGCTTTTTCCAACAATTGTGAAACATTGTGGTTCCACTCTTTAAGTGGTCCCGGATCAGAGGCAAAGGCTAAGAGAGACTGGGTATTAGGTCTGGCTCGTATCACGGTGGGGGAGAAGAAGGGTGGTCCAACCTCTGGTTTCGGAGCCAGCAACTGGACGGGTGGGAGTGGCTGAGTCCTGCTGTGTCTGTAATGCCTTGGTCAGACCGCTGTGTGTGTGTGTGTGTGTGTGTGTGTGTGTGTGTGTGTGTGTGTGTGTGTGTGTGTGTGTGTGTGTGTGTGTGTGTGTGTTCAGGGCCAAAACTGATATTGGTTTATGTGCGCGTCTGGCCTGCTAGACACTGAGAGAGATTGTCTGATAAGTCTGAAACCAGGTTGAGATGGCCCACTGTCTCGACCTGACGCCAACACACATCGACCGGCCAGCACAGCCAAGCTTTCAAACATCTGTAAGTGTGCTACACTCAACCCTTTCATCCTCACACTGTGTGTGTGTGTGTGTGTGTGTGTGTGTCTGTCTGCCTGTCAGCCTGTGTGTCTGTCAGCCTGTGTGTCTGTCAGCCTGTGTGTGTGGGGAGTGAGTTGTTGTAATGTTGTTGCTTTCACATTTACAGCTAGTTTGTGCATCAATCGGAGGGGGAGAGGGAGAGGGAGGGGAGGGGGAGGGGGAGGGGGAGGGGGAGAGGGAGAGGGAGAGGGAGAGGGAGGGGGAGGGGGAGGGGGAGAGGGAGGGGGAGAGGGAGGGGGAGAGGGAGGGGGAGAGGGAGGGGAGGGGAGAGGGAGGGGGAGAGGGAGAGGGGAGGGGGAGAGGGGGAGGGGGAGAGAGGGAGGGGAGAGAGGGAGGGGGAGAGGGGAGGGAGAGAGGGAGGGGGAGAGAGGGAGGGGGAGAGGGAGGGAGGGGGAGAGGGAGGGGGAGGGGGAGAGAAAGTGAAGCAGAGGTTTAAACGGGACCGTATACACAACTAGATGAAGACACAGATGTCAGAAAGATAGATTGAGAGAAATACTAAAACGTGAAAGATATAGCCTGCATGTATCACACAGTCTTCAGTCTATAACAGTCTGTAGCCTGCATGTATCACACAGCCTTCAGTCTATAACAGTCTGTAGCCTGCATGTATCACACAGCCTTCAGTCTATAACAGTCTGTAGCCTGCATGTATCACACAGTCTTCAGTCTATAACAGTCTGTAGCCTGCATGTATCACACAGCCTTCAGTCTATAACAGTCTGTAGCCTGCATGTATCACACAGCCTTCAGTCTATAACAGTCTGTAGCCTGCATGTATCACACAGCCTTCAGTCTATAACAGTCTGTAGCCTGCATGTATCACACAGCCTTCAGTCTATAACAGTCTGTAGCCTGCATGTTTCACACAGCCTTCAGTCTATAACAGTCTGTAGCCTGCATGTATCACACAGCCTTCAGTCTATAACAGTCTGTAGCCTGCATGTATCACACAGCCTTCAGTCGAACGAAGATGTAACATTTTCAGGAATCAACAAGGATGTTGACGAGCTACTCCGGTGGCAGCGATGATATATCTTCCTTTCAGAAGGATGATGCTTGGTGCTTTCCTTTACGTTATACTACCCTTCACCACGATAAGCCAGATGCTGATATATTTGCCATGACCGGTTGCTTGTACTTAAATAGCGACGCTGATGCCCGGCTGACAGAATGTGTCTCCGTAGACTAATCCCTGGCGATTCCCCAGACAATACAACGTTGGAAATGTCTTGGATTCAGAACTCCCGGCCCTCCTTCTCAACCCCCAAAACAGCGTCCGGGACTTTCGGCCTTTTCAAGAAATTCCGAAATAGAATCAATAACAAATGTAACTTTATGAGTCTATGTTTATCCAGAGGAATATGATTTTTAAAAAGTACATATTATAATAATAATCTTCTAACGTTCTGAATAGTTCCAGTGTTATTGTGTGTGATGCCTGTGATAGCTCCGCGTTCTTCTAACCCTAGTTGGGGGCCTGTCTCCATCCTCTGGGCGGCCTCAGGAATGTGGAACACTGTCAGGAAGCCATAAAAGTGCTGACGCGGAGGTCAGCGAGCGTTTACACACATGTGGTTCTGGCCTCAGAACGGTCTCTCTTCTCCCCGCGTTTGTTCCTGTCCTCATCTTCATCTAGTTCTTTTCTTCTCTCTTTCTCTCGTCTGCCACAGGTGGAGTTTGGTTGTAATTATTGATATGTGGTGGTGAAAGTGGCTAGCTAATTGTGGACATGTCTATGGCATGTTTCTGGGCGTGTGTGGTGGTTGTTGAGTTGTGGATATGTGTGCTTAATGGGCTCTGGAGAGAGATGTATGCTGAGGCGGTGGTAATGTAGAAGG
This sequence comes from Dallia pectoralis, assembly GCA_029465975.1. Taxonomy (NCBI): domain Eukaryota; kingdom Metazoa; phylum Chordata; class Actinopteri; order Esociformes; family Umbridae; genus Dallia; species Dallia pectoralis. Next base: position 1,924,157 of record CM055748.1, on the reverse strand, counting down.
GAGGGTAGTAACTCTGGCAATAATGGAGATTTGGTGTTAGATGGGCAGTTTGTCACAGTGGCTCTACTCTGGCTTGTGGTGACGGGACCTGTCCTCGTGTTCGTCATATAAAATCTGGCCAGCAGATGTGGGATCTTCTACATCTTCAACTATCTTTCTTTTTCTAGTTCTCCCTCTTGGTGCATCTCGTGGTTCCTTGGTTTCTGCATGTGTGGTGTCAGAACAGGAGAGTGAGAGCTCGGCTGCTTTGTCACAAACTGGAACCGTGGGTTTGTAAGGCTGACCAGAACCACATGTTGGCTCCGGTCTTTGTCCCGCTGTGAAAGGAATTGTGGGAATTTCTGGGTTTCCTTTAAATAGTATAGACGAAAACAAGCATTATAATGAAATCATGACACGCAGAAGTTCAGCAGGAATATGGGGGGAAACAAATGACCAATCAAACAGACTGTATTTATTTTTGCAGTATCAATCAAACATCAAACAGGGGAATAAAACTTAATGTCACATGTTACCTCATTTTAAAGTTGGGCCTAAAGACACTGGTATCCATGGTTACATTTCTATAAACAACCATTGCAATAGTAATCTACATTTAGCCAATGGAAGAAATGTATGTAAATTATAACTTGAAGTAATTGGCTGTGAGAGGCTCGACCTCTGTGAGGCTGTGAGAGGCTCGACCTCTGTGAGGCTGTGAGAGGCTCGACCTGTGTGAGGCTGTGAGAGGCTCGACCTGTGTGAGGCTGTGTGAGGCTCGACTTTAATGTAATCGTCCTTTTGCTCCATGTGTTTCTTTCTATTCTCGTTACATGTCGTTTTCGCAGTACTGTGAATGTGTCAGTAGCCAGCGTGTACAAGCTCCTCTGTTTTTGGACAACTTCTAGCATGGAACAAGAATAGAACAAGAACAGGCTGACGAGTTTCAGAAAAAAGTTCTGATGATATGAACGATTCGAGGAGATGCCGGTATACGAGATAAGATGCTGTACTGATTGATTGCATGATCGGTCGATTGATTGATTGACAGTGTCGTTATCTGCCTCAGCACTTTCAGACGATGCTGAAGACGAAGCTGAACGTGCTGACCCTGAGGAAGGAGCCGTTGCCGACGGTGATATTCCACGAGCCCGAAGCCATCGAACTGTGCTCCACCACGCCACTCATGAAGAAGAGCGGCCATAATGGCTACAAGGTGCACACGCATGCACACGACCTTTGACCTAATCCTCACCTTATCTTAGACTTATTTCCGGAGCATATGATCCCTTTGTGCCCTTGGGGGGGAACATAAATCAAGTCAATGTAATTTATTATTCTGTTACGTACCCATTGCAAGCTTACTCTGTTGATTTCTGGAAGATTAGTCCCTCAGTCCTTTTTAAATCTAAACCTAACCCCTAACCCCTTACCCTTAAACCGTATCCCTAATTTGAACCCTAAACCCAATAGTACATTTTATTCTGAATGTAAACCCCATATTGAATATTTGTGTTCCCCCTCATGGTGACTTCTGTCTGTAGAGACCACGGTGGACGTTTCGTTGTTTTTGTCATTATTGAATGGAGTTTTTGTTAAACCTGCACGTACGCACATTTTAAAATGTGTGGATCTGGGTACATTATTCCATCTTAAAATCCAATTTGCCATAATCTAAACATTGTCCGTATTTATACGTATTTATAATCGAACTCTAGTTGTAACATACAAGCACAACACACAAACCACAGAGGAGACACCAATTATGATATTTACTTATAAATAACAAATAACAGGTCACGTAAGTATTTCGTTTTCAATGGCGCACACACGCAGTCCATGACATCCTGATCAGATGAACAGACACTATTTACTGCATATTATGGATGCAGACTTCTGTTACGGACACAACTTGTTCCAGAACATCTGCCAAAGTGTTCTACTGAAATCCAAGCTTTTTAAGCCAATAGCAGGAGACCGGAGAAGAAAACAGTGGGGCCAGCACAGCCAATCAGAAACTGCCAGGTTCCATCCCAAACGACGGCCTGTTCCCTTTTTAGAGCATTGCTTTTGACCAGAGCCATATTGGCCTTTGTCTAACTGCTGCACTAGAGAATGTGGTGGCATTTGGAACGCATGTAAGTTACTGTCAACAGCTTGTGTGGTGTGCCAGGTTAGCCTCGCGCTAGGTGTTTGTGCATGCCTGTGTGTTTTCCAGACGTTTGTGCTTTACAGAGCATTCAAGCTGGTTTGTTGGAGCCTCTCACTGAGTCCTATCTGTGCAGTGTAAACCAGCTGTGTCACAGTCTGGCCTCAGTCTCTGGTACACACATACACACACACACAGTCCCCCCTCCTTGTTCCTTTCGTTGCTCCTTTCAAGGTAGCTGTGAGTGAGCACGGCCCTCGTTACCATGAATACCACTACATCAATGTATCTGAGAAATCAAGAGAAGAGCTTTTTTACTCACTGTGGCCTGTATGCTTTTTCAGGCCGTTCAGGTTGTGCAGAAAGAGAGACGAGGCTATTGACACAGCCTGTTAGAGGGGGGTATTCCTTTTCTAGCAGATCTTTAAGAGTTTTACTCTGTGGTGTTTGTTTGTGTGTGTTTGTGTGTGTGTGTTTGTGTGTGTGTGTGTATATATTCAGCCGTTTGGTGTGACTATTTCACTGAATACAACTAAAAATGGATAGGCGTGGCCTTCGCACGTGCGCTACTGCAAAATATTATTCACTAAGTTAGCTGTGGTACTGTTCCACTTTACCGGGCACGACTGAAATGAAGTGTGGACATTCCTAACCACTATGTCACACAGACCATCCAAAGTGTGTGTGTGTGTGTCCTTTGCCTGTAGGTTTTAGTGTGATTCTGTAAGCCTTTATCAGCCAGGTTTGGTCTGCATCCTTGATTTATATAACTACCTGGCATGGTGGTTAGAACAACCTGGCAGCGTTTCCATGGAGACAGAGAGATAACCAGGTGTGCACCACGCACATGATTCTGTGGATCTGGGCATTGGCTCACTTGGTTTCATGGCTCGTCAGCAAGCTGCTGCATCCACTAGTATTGTCGAGGCAGACAGCCGTGTCTCGTTGATACATCTGGTTAGTGTGTTGAAGACTTCTGGTACTTCACCAGACTCGTATCTGGCCCACAACCCTTCCTAACAGCCACAAAGCCGATTGTGGGGGAATTTGGGAAAGAAATGTATAATCTTTCCGTTATTTTTAATCTCAAATTACGGTTGGCCTCCGGAGAGAATGCTCAAAGTTCTTGTTTATTTTTATGCGATTTTGAGTCATGGCATTACTGCAATTCTTCTGTTGTTTTGGATACCGGTGATTTCATAATCATCTAGGGTCAGTCAGGAGTTGGACTTGTGGACTTGATGCAATACAATCCCTTAGAAATGGTTTCCTGTATATTACATTTGTTAGATTTGGGGTTGTATCAGAAAGCACTCAGTTGATATACGCATACATTTCATTGCGAGAGTGTGCGCGTGCGCGTGTGTGTGTGTGTGTGTGTTTGGAGGGAGAGTCTGATGTCTCCTTTTAAGAAATGTATTTTGACATTGAAAAACATCTCAGCTAGAACTTTACCCTTCATGTCAAGTTCAATCTTGTTTGCTTAGGATATTAGAGGCAGTCCCATGTTTGAAATTATTTTAAAATAATTTGAAATACTTGATCAGTGCCGTGTTTGTCTGCCCCGGCTTAATAAACCAGTAGAAGTCCTGAAACGGCAAACTCCACCCATTTGGCACGACGAGCAGACTCATGCAAAGGCTCACGTATTTAAAAAGATTTAAAAAGTATTTGTTGGTCTGACCACAAGTTCCAGTTTCTTCCCTCACAGTTTCTCTTCCTGTCTCTGCTTTCGTTGCACAACATAGGTTTAGCGTCAGAACAAGGCACCTCTTTATTTTAGTCGTGACCAGAACAATGAAAACGTCCAGTGGTGGAAGGGGATTTAAAAATACATTTATGAAGGAAGTGAGTTGTTAAGTAAGTTGTTATGGGGGAGAGTGCAATACGAGAAGTAAGGCTAGAGAGTGATAAGTATCTCAGAATCAGCTTTATCGGAATCAGAATCAGCTTTATTGGCCAAGCTTGCGTAAACAAACAAGGAATTTTACGACTTTGCTCTCAAAGTACAACACTCACTTAACATGTAAAAAAAATAAAAACAGAAAGGACACTAAGACATGTAAAAATGATTGTTATAAAAGATTTAAATATAAATATAGTGCATCTCACAGACACACAACCTCTGGTTTAACAGTAAATGTTTTTCAATATGGCTGCTTTCCTTCAAGAGTGATCAAAGGACCAGCAACTTCACACGTTCCATCAACCAGACACCGTGGGAACTGATTGAGCGATCTTTAAACGTGTCTCACCTCATTAGCCTGTGGAATTAGCCATTAGCCATTGCTACTATAGCGCATACGGATATAAAAGTTACTCGTCTTGCCTTCTCGGGAGCTGGCTTTTGAGTGGTGCTTAAGCGAGGGTGATCACGTGTGTTTGTGAAGCAACAGTCCACAGTTCGATGCCATGTGCTAAATTCTGAGAAAGTGCTACTCGCTAAGCAACTAGCTTGACGTCCGCTTGCAGCAATTTTGGCAAAAGCTTCGCAGTTCATACTATTCATGTTTGGTCAGTGAACTGTGGGCTCTGCCTCCAGAAGTGGCTGTGATATTAGCTAAGCACAGGTTTTCCGAGAAACATTTCTTAACTCGGTGACCCTGTTTTCTTATGAGTAAATGATCCGAGGTAGTTTAAGGGGCTATTTTCTCTGTCTCGGTATGTAAGAGATAGAAAGTAACAGGAATAAAGTGTTCAGCCTCGAACGTTAGACGAGATATAGATGGACACAGAGGCCGGATGGGGGGGGGGGGGTGTTCCAGATGCCAGGGGATACTGGAGACTGGGGGTCGACATGGGGGGGGTTATGGCTATGTGAACTCTGGTATGTAGTTTACAAACTTTGTTTTTATGTGCACACACAGAAAAAACGTCTCTTACACACAATCACACACACACACACACACACACAGGAACATGCAAGGCTCCTCAACACGAGCAGACAAGCACATATTTAAACAAACCCCGGCTGTTTGATGTGCGGCCCGGTCCCTAGCCAGCTGTATTGCATCGTTTCAATAGGCTGAGAAGAATGTTAACAACTGCCTCAGGAATGTGGAATTCTTGGGATGATATTTGGTTGTAATGTGTTTTACGGGAGGCACAGGGGCCTACAGAGAAAACAAGGGGGAAATGCCCCCTTTATTGTATAACACTCCCTTAAGCAATAGCTTGTGTATGGGAATGGGGTGCTAGATCAGGCCAGTGTGTGACTTAAACGCCATGTAACCAAAGCCTCCAACGTTAATAGGAGCTAAAACTAGAGTTGTGATTTTATTTACTTAATGGCCTCTCTGTCTGCCGGTAGATGAGATTTGGAGAAAGTCCAGTGTTACGCTGGCCACTATATTTAACACGCGTACCTGAACATCACAGTATGTTCCCAAAACAACTGCTGACCTATTTCATTCTTTCTTTTTGTGTCGGCCGTGTTTCTTTATTCAGCAAACTGAGAGAAAGATGGGGAGAAAGATGGGGAGAGAGTTAGAGAATTACGAGGGACAAGCAGAGACCGTAAACAATGAAAAGGGAGACAGAGACAGAGTCCTCCATAATCCCACTGCTGGTAATTGTGGACACATGTTTATTCACATATGGAAGTGTTTAACCATACACTCTCTACCTCCCTCTCTCTACCTAACTCTCTCTCTCTACCTAACTCTCTCTCTACCCCCAACCCCCCCCACTCTGTAAAGGTCACCGTAAAGACTGGCATTGTCATAATCGGTTCCTAGATCAGTTTTTAATTGCTTGTTCCGGTAACCTCTGTAATGTCCCACACAACATCTGAATCCCCTAATTGATTTCCCTGTAGCTCTCATCAGCCTGCCACATTCCTGCTGACACGCTCCAGATCTCCGGCTGTCTTCACACCCCTCCATTTGAGTCTTTCAACCGCAATTTGGCCACTAGCCCTCTGTCTGGCTGTCTGGCTGGCATTCCTTTTCCTTGGGCCTTCAAGGTCTTGGCTTTCCTTGATCTGTGTTTCTGTTCTCTGGGTTCAGATGGAAAAAATATGCCTGCTTTATCAGTATCAACGTTTGGCGCCCGTTAAACGGCTAGCTATTGGCTAAAAGCTGCGGGTGGGGCAAAGGGGAGGGTTTGACTGGGGGAGGGGGAGGACTATGGAGGCTTGTGACAAGATAACCGTTACCATGTCAACTGGAATGCTAAGAAGGGTAAAAAAGTGATAGCCTTTCACTTCATTTTCGACATAATTTTTCTAAATTCTCTCTTGAAAAGGCCAAAGGCTGTCAACTATTGTCGGCAGAATGAGGATGATGTGTTTAATCAACATAAAGATGGGTCTTCTCCACTTCCACATGATATGTAAAATAAACTTCATAGCATTGGGTCCCCCCAAAATGTATGAACCAATATAGGGGTCTCATATTAAAGTAGTCTAGTGAGGTGTAATGAACCAACCACTGGAGTACTTATCAGTGTAGGTGTGGTGGTCGAGAGAGGATCTGGTCACGTATTTAACCGGGAATGGGAGGGCCTGCGATCAAAGATAACGTGCACAGTGTACATCAGTTTATTTGGCTTTTTTATCCATCGGTCTGTCTGTCTAAAAGGTTTCTGATGAGTACATCATGGTAGATAAGTGTCTGTGTGTGTAAGTGAAGGACCACTCCCATGTGAAACCCCTGCTTTCTGGTGTTTGCCTGTGAGATTCCATTCAACTCCAGTGTCTGGAGCGCATATGTAAATGTGTGTTTGATCGTCTTCACATCCTGTGTGGCTGCATGAATGTGTGTATCCAAAAGTACAGACTAAGTGCCTTGCTGAGGTTTGGGTTAGAGTTTGGGTTATTAGTACTGTGGAAATGATAGATTACGGCCTAATTACATTGTTTTTAATTGTCTGATATTTTTTGTGAATTGCATCTCAAAGTAAAAGTTTACTTTTGTTATTCGGATTATTAATAATAATAATAATAGACCCGTTTTACTTACTTGCTAAATCATCAGGAATTCTGTTTAATAATCGTTTAATTAATATAGTACGTTATAAAGTATGTATGTATGTATGTAAAAGGTTTATATGTAAAATAAATAAAAAACCTAAATACTGGAGTTCTCCCAAAAGTTCCCAGTATAGTTGAAAGCGTACACTCAATGATTATCGATATTATTTATGATTATTGCGATATTTAAGGCAAATCAGAGGAGAAACCTGTTCCTAGGCAGCTGTGAATGTTAATGCAGGATATGATTAGACTGTCAGCAACAACAGCCGGTGGAGAACTTCACAGAGAGGAACATTATATAAAAGTTCAGTCCCCAAACACCTTATTAGAAAAACAAATGCACATGTGTCCGTACACACTGGTCTGTAGAGGTGTGGAGTAAACGTGATATGGTCAGATGAGTCAACCATCACCAATTGCATGTGTGTTGTAGCCCAAAAGAACAGAACATGCCTTCAGCCTACGGTCAGGAAGTCAGGAGGCTCTCTTATGGTGGGCTCTGTTCCTGGGTCTGGTTTGTGTCCACTTTATCCTATGGTGAAAGATTTGTATCCCGATGGGAGTGGTCTCTTATAGGATGACAGGGCATGAGCAATGACTTGGTAATGGTTTGACACTAGTTGATGCTCTAACACGCTAGTTGATTCTCTAACACGCTAGTTGATTCTCTAACACGCTAGTTGATGCTCTAACACCCTAGTTGATGCTCTAACACGCTAGTTGATGCTCTAACACGCTAGTTGATGCTCTAACACGCTAGTTGATGCTCTAACACGCTAGTTGATGCTCTAACACGCTAGGTGATGCTCTAACACGCTAGGTGATGCTCTAACACACTAGGTGATGCTCTAACACGCTAGTTGATGCGCTAACACGCTAGTTGATGCTCTAACACGCTAGGTGATGCTCTAACACACTAGTTGATGCTCTAACACGCTAGGTGATGCTCTAACACGCTAGTTGATGCTCTAACACGCTAGTTGATGCTCTAACACACTAGTTGATGCTCTAACACACTAGTTGATGCTCTATTACCAGGTCCTTAGTTTAACTATTTAATGGTGAAATTGGAATCGGTCATTAATAACAGTGGAATTTTACATTCTGACTAGACTTAATTCCGTCAAACCAGCCTGTCTTTTCCCTCTTCATCTGTCCGTTTAACCCCTGTTTGCCTTCGTCCGATCCATCTAGGATCGGACGAAGGCAAACAGGTTTAGTCTGTGTGAGTTTTCCGGAGTCTAAGGAGAACCGCTGTCAATGGGGGTCTTTGAGGACAGAAATACTGCTGGGCCCCAGAGAGAGGCTAAGGAGTGAGGGAGTCTTTGTGCCGTGCCAGCCTTAGAAAAAGAGAGGTGGCCTCTGTTTTCCGTGTAGCCACCCAAAACACCTTCCAACTCCCCCGTGTGTGTGTGGTGTGGTCACTGGTCATCCAGTACAGCGGGTCAGTCAGTTGTCCTCGATGACCTCGTGCCAGTCCTGGTGCCGCTTCACACATCAGAGCACAACCTGTCCAGAACCGGGCCTGACTGGACCCATTCAGAATATCATGTGACCTGATTTAGGCAGATGGATCTGACCACATTGTGTTCCAATGCTTGGGGAAATTCAGATATTAGATTCAGATATTTTCTTTGGACGATTGGCCTTCATCCGAATCCAAATGCAGTCATAATCAACCCAAACACACACACACAGCTACTCAGCCGATCTCTGAAACCTCAGTACACAGTGGAGAGTCAGAAATCACTCAAACAACCAGAATGACTCGTTGTTGCTCGTTTTCTATCTCCACTGTAAATATCCTGGTGGGTGGATGTCAGTTGGCTGCGAGCTCGGTGTCAGTGTGGTCCAGTGGCTAACCGCCGGGCCTCTGGGGTGCTCCGGAGGTTTTCACCAAAATGGGTCTGCTGGAGAAACGCTACGATCGGCTGCCTGATGACAAACATGCCGCCTGGAACTGAGGCTGCAGAAACTGGATTCAGTGAGCGGGACCCTTCCTGTTTAATCTTGTTTTCTTTTTTTTGTTGACAATGTTACGGGTTATTTATTCCACTTCCCGACCAGACATTGCTATTTTGGCTCTTCCTACTTCACTTTCTACCGCAAGTTAGCCAACCTCATAGCCAGCCACCATCATAACAATCCATTAAAAGTTTAAGCTATATTCAGATTAGCCGTAAGTATCCTATTTTGTGTCATCCTACTCGTGGTATTTGTCTTAGCACAGCTTAGTGCACATTTCAACTAATCAAAAGGCTGAGACATGTTGTCCTGAGTGCTGCTGCAATAAAGGAGGAAGAGCTTTGTCTCTGGGCTCCTCAGCAGCGGTTTCCCCTCTGGGAAAATCAACCACAAGTTCCCCGTCTCCTGTCAGCACCAACAGCACAAACCAAAAGGCTCTCATCACGTCTGCTTTTCTATACCCATGGCATCTATATCTGCAGGTCTGGAAACAGATTTACAGACGACGTTCCAAATGCTAAACCATTGATTTGCAGCAAGTACTCAGCTTGTACAGTAGTGTACTTTCACTTCTATGATGTGAAGTATATGCCACTTAAAACAGACTAGCTGAACTCCGATGCTATTGGTTATAATGTGTGAATGTCTTTAGCCTTGATACTCCCACTGAGGTGAGCTAAAGACACTCACTTGTTTCTAATATTGTACGCTCTCAGGTGATTAACAGTGTGTCACTGTGTTCTCTCTCTGTCCCACAGGTTACATACCTAGGCAAGGTGACCATCTCTGGAACCCAGTTCCTGTCCGGTTGCACCGAGTCAGCAGTGGTGGGCCTGTGGGACCGCCGGGCACTGGCCAAGGAGGACCACCACTTCGTCAAATCCATCCTGGAGATCCGCCCGTTCCAGGTGCGCCTGCATCACCTAGACGGGCGTGGCGAGGCCTCGGTCACCATGGACACGTACCAGGTGGCGCGCATCGCCTACTGCACGGCGGACCACTGCGCCAGTCCCAACGTGTTCGCCTGGATCTACCGGGAGATCAACGACGACCTGACCTTCCAGATGGACTGTCACGCCGTGGAGTGCGAGAGCAAGCTGGAGGCCAAGAAGCTGGCTCACTCCATGATGGAGGCCTTCCGTAAGACCTTCCAGAGCATGCGAAGTGACGGACGCATCAACAAGAGTGGCTCTTCGGACGAGTTCGCCACGGACGACTCCGCCCCGGACGACTCGACCCCGGAGGAAGATGGCTGAGTGTCTGGCACACCCACCCGTTGCCATGGAGTTGGGTGCACAGGCAATACTGGAGCGATCTCTTTATACTCTTAGTCTCTCTCTCTCTTACTCTCTTTCTCTCTCTATTTCGGTTCACGAAAAAACACGGAAAGAAAAAACGAACCTGATCGACACGCGACGCCAACGCCGACCAAACGATTACAAGGGTGTAGTCTTAGGAAGAATTAAAAAAATAGAAGGAGAAATGAACAACAAGAGACCAATTATACAGAGACACTATACTAAGCGCTGCCTTTTTGGATAAACCGGTCCTAAAACAATCAAATTGACTTTTGAGCTCCTGATCTGTTCACAGGAGATGTGAATATTGTTCATCAGTTACATTCCCGTCCAACGCTGCTGTGTGTCCGTCTGTCCGTCTGTAATGAACAGGGAGACTCCGCCTCTCTTAATGAACCGGGAGACTCCGCCTCTCTTAATGAAACGGGAGACTCCGCCTCTCTGCACCAACTCTTTGCTCTTTATCAGCCCTTCTTGCCCAATCAAAATTCCGGATACATTCTTATTGTTCTGATTGCAAATATTTGCGTTCAGTCGGATGAAACGGTCACAACCGCACGGAACTGACTTTCCTGAACAAGAACCCGAGAAAAAAAAGGTTCTTGAACAGACTTTAAAGTACATTTTCTTGGTTTGTTAGGTTATGGTGAAACACAACCCAACCCATTCCTCATTCAGTACTGCACCATTTCTCTACATTCAACTTAAACGTGCCACCGTGTGTTTTTACACACTAAACGTATACCCAAACTATACACTAACGTGTTCTACCTGTAGTCACATGTGCGGTGTAAAACAAACAAACCGTTGACTCAAATATATGTGCAGAAGGCTGTAAGTGGAATGGGTCCAGGGGGGGTGGGTTGGGGGGTGAGGGGAGGGGGTGAGGGTCAGACACATTTATCAGGCCACGTTTGGTCCCCGATTGAGAACGTACAAAAAGTGTCTCATAGCTGTGTCTTGTGTGTCAACATTGTGCCTCAAGTATTACACACCAAGGCCGGTCTCACACACACACAAACATGTGTGTGTGTGTGTGTGCACCTAATTGTGTCTGTGTGTGTTTTTGTTCAATTGTTTACGAGTGTTTGGAATATGTGATGTACGAAAGAGGATCGATGGAGAGTTCGACCAGTAAGACCATTCGCCATTTGCCGTTTTTTTTTATATATGAAAGGAGTACATATGGAGTAAATATGAGTGACAGAAACAATGTCCTAGGAGGACCCAGACATCCTAAAGAATGCTTGTACTCGTGTTGCTGAATGTAAAGAATGGGAGATATCTGGTGCCGCAAGCTCCTTTCACCTTTAATTTACACTTTTAATCTCTTCTATTTTTATTTTATGTTCAGATGAGAAGTGTGGAATCTGTGGTTGTGTTCTGTACTGGCAGATTCTGTAAGAGAAATATATTGTCTATTGGGTCCATGCACACACACACACACATACACACAGCTTCCCAGTGCGATCCGAAGGTACGAGCGGCCGAAACCCCAGACCACAGCAAAGCCCCGCCCCCACATGCTTTTCTAACAAGACTCTTTTAAATGGTTTAAATGCTGTCACTCACAGTGGGGTGGGTCTTGGGATCTGACTGAAGTAGATCTTATTAAGGGGGATTCTGGTCAGTAAATATATCCAGTGTATTTGAGACCCATTTGATGAGCTCGTGTAAATACCAAGTCAATGTATTTGTCTCCAAATATTACAGCAGTTAAGGGTCGATGGCTGTTCCCACAACGGCAGTATCAAGAAGACGGCAGCAGTGTTTTAAACTGTGAATATGTGTTCCCAGAGAAGACGGTGTGTGACCAGGAGAAAGGGCCTGTAATGCAGGGAGTGTTTATGAAGGTATCGATTACTGTGTCATGTCTTGTCTAAAGGTTCAGACTCGCTTTAAATGTCTGACAATGTTACCGTAAGTGTTTTCTCTACAGTATTTGCAAAGATAAGGAAACAATGACATATAAACTATTTACCAATACTGACTGCTGAGGGTGGACTGTTTTTGTTTGTTTGTTTTAGTTCTCTCTAGGTACAATGTATTCATAGTTCTATTAATAGCCTTTCTCAGATTGGTGTATGTGGGTGATTTTCATGGTGTATCGATGCGTTTTTGTCCCTGCATCATCTCAGTTCAATACAGTTTTCTCTCCTATGCTAATGAGGATGTATTTCCATCTGTAATAATGGTAGACCATACAGCTCTTGCTCTGGAGCTTATACTTTTCAACCAGCTGTTTTATGTGGTGGCAGTCTTGCCATTTTGGTGTCCACATCAGTCCAAATGTATGTTTATACCGTGTTATATAGTTGGCTATCATTTTGCTGCTCAGAAAATGCATAGAGTTGAGAGCAAAATGGATGCTAAAAACTGAATTACTGCTAAGGGGGAGTGCTGCCACCCTCTGGAAGGTGGAGGAACACCACCCTCAGTTTCTCTTCTCGGACAGAGGCTATATTGTATGTTACATGATGTGACCATCTCTGTATTACAACTTGCAAATGCTTTAATTCCTAAAGAGTGTCCATCTTCGTCTCCACGCGTACATAAAATATTTTTCAGATTTCGTATAATGAATATGCACTTCCCCGTATCGTTTTTAACCTTCAGAGTCAGCCCGAATCTTTCAACTTGGGCCTCCATTTTGTCTCAGAGCTATGATGAGTGCTCGGCTGTGCTCCAGTATTTATTTATGTTTGGCCCAGTTTTGGCAGTACACTGCGTCACCACCGGGGGCTCTCGTGTCCCTGAGCGAGGCCACCCTATAAACTGCAGGGACCCTGCCTGCTCTCACCAGTCTGCCGTCTGCCAGCCATACAATATCGCTCTGTTCCTCCTCCAGCTCACTGGATTCTGCTGGGTCCACACGCCACATAGATTTCACTTTCAATTTTTCACTAACTTGAGTGGTGTTCCAACATCTTGTTTTTAGGGAAAATTGGACGATTGGAATCCGGCCCTCGAGGCAATTCCATCACGGAAGGTGTCAATGCAGTTTTTTGAGAGGAAGTCCAAATAGTAATCAAGTGTTGCAGTTCAATTACTAAATTTGCAATTAACTATATAAAACTATATATGTTCACATTCGGATATTAGCTTGTTATATTTATTGGTTTTGTAATGACCTATAGCCACTGTGGTAAACACCTTGACTTAATGTTTTCAAATCATTTGTGCATGATTTCAGTCCCGGAAAAACCCACTTACATGAAATATTGACTATTATCTGATTTTCTTTTGCGAAAAATAAACACAAAATGCCAGACTGTAATTTCTAAAGCGTTTGACACTGGAGACTGCTGCAGGCTTTTGGAAATAATCTGGTCAGAGAGATCTTTGACATGGGGAATTGCATGTCAACCTGTGTGTGTCTGTTATTTATCCCAGATCAGACATGTAATGTTGTGTAAGAATGATTTCAGCAAACCAAATCAAATATTCTTTTCAGGTGAGAGTTGCCAGTAGTCGTTAACGTTTTTATTGGCAGAGGTTCCATAGCTCAGTGGATCTCTAGAGCAATGAATTATTAAAATGAATTTATTTTTTATTATTAGGTTTTGCTTTTGTTTTGGGTTGCAATTTATTTTGCGGCAGACAGTTTCCATCTGTAGATGTTCTATTGATAGCGATACTACCAACAAACTATCTGTTTATGAAGAACCGCTTGCTAAGGTTAAGGTAAGGCTTAGAATAAAAGTTAAAATAAGGTTTATGGTTAGTTCATAGTGCAACTCTTACTGATAATGACTAGCCAATTAGTAGAGCAGCTGCAGAAACACTTCTGGGACTCATAACTGCATTTGTATACGCTGTGTTTTGCAAAAGTATTCACCCTCCAGATAAATTCTCAAATTTTACTGAATTACACAGAAAATGTGTTTGTTTCATATTCTGTCTTAAATAGAGTAAAACACAAAATCAATTAGTGGTAAGTCTCATTGGTTTTATGCAAGGCAATGTTTGTAATAAACATGTAGAACAGAAATGTGCTGCGTGCATAATTACTCAATCCACATGCTTCAGAAGCCCCTTGTTGACTCAGATCTTAGAAACAATTATCTTACCAATGGGATTATTAGTGCGGCCGTCACGTTTTCTGCTTAAACATTTGAAGCATTATGCATTTGTAAGAACACAGAAAGGTTAAGAATATTTTTACAGTGGCTTTCGTCAATCAAACACATGTACAGTGGATATAAATAGTCTACACAACCATAAAATGACATTTTTTTGTGATGGGGGAAAATTCAAGAAAGATAAATCATGTCTGCACTTTTATTGTGACCTATAACGTGAACAGTTCAATTAAAAAACCCTGAAATCTTTGAGGGGGGGAAATAAAAGCTTTACAATAACCTCGCTTGGACAGACTCCCTAGTAGGGTCGAAAACATGTTACAAACCGGAATCTGATGGCTGACCAGTCCTCCTAAATGTGCTGAGGTGAAGAAAATATGAGTATATGAACCTTTCATGTGCCACGTAGATAATACATTTTGTAAAATAGCTTTGTCAACTGACATATTTTATCATGCAAAAATTCTTCTCATCTCTGGGCATCATGGCTGGTTGTTAGGTTTGAACTTTAGCTCCTCCCCCTGAGAAGGCAGAATGAAGTAACATGTCCCAGATGACCCCTCACAACGTTCTCCAGATGACCCCTCACAACGTTCTCCAGATGACCCCTCACAACGTTCTCCAGATGACCCCTCACAACGTTCTCCAGATGACCCCTCACAATGTTCTCCAGATGACCCCTCACAACGTTCTCCAGATGACCCCTCAAAACGTTCTCCAGATGACCCCTCACAACGTTCTCCAGATGACTCCTCACAACGTTCTCCAGATGACCCCTCACAACGTTCTCCAGATGACCCCTCACAATGTTCTCCAGATGACCCCTCACAACGTTCTCCAGATGACCCCTCAAAACGTTCTCCAGATGACCCCTAACAACGTTCTCCAGATGACCCCTCACAACGTTCTCCAGATGACCCCTTACAACGTTCTCCAGATGACCCCTCACAACGTTCTCCAGATGACCCCTCACAATGTTCTCCCGATGACCCCTCACAGCGTTCTCCAAATATGAGTATATGAACCTTTCATGTGCCACGTCGATAATACATTTTGTAAAATAGCTTTCGGATCACTCTCATTTTGGATCACGCTCATTTTGGATCACTCTCATTTGGATCACGCTCATTTGGATCACGCTCATTTGGATCACGCTCATTTGGATCACGCTCATTTTGGATCACTCTCATTTTGGATCACTCTCATTTTGATGACGCTCATTTGGATGACGCTCATTTGGATGACGCTCATTTGGATGACGCTCATTTGGATGACGCTCATTTCGGATGACGCTCATTTGGATGACGCTCATTTGGATGACGCTCATTTGGTGACGCTCATTTAGATGACGCTCATTTGGATGACGCTCATTTGGATGACGCTCTATGTGGATTTGGATGACGTCTATGTGCCCAGAAATGTGTTTGCCCCAGAAAAGTCAAAGAATACAATACTGTTATGGTGATTCAATATTTAAGTGTTCTGTTTGTTTCACAAGGATTCCTGTGGAAATGAAGGCGCCAGTTTGGCCAGCAGGCTCAGCTTCCTGTTACTGAGTAAGCTGAGGACCATAGGGAAGCACAGATCGTCCTACGCAGGCATCTTGCTTGCAGATGTTGAGAGAAGTTTTGGAACACACTGTACACTCATCCTGCAAATTAACTGTGCCACAACCACTGTCCTGTACAGTAAACATGTACAGTAAAACCTGTACAAGCACACATTAATAGTGAACACAAGCCTCTACTTAAAACACGCCCGTGCCTTTTCCCAGAAGTCATTGAGGAGGATCTTTAAATGTTGATTGGACTCTGGGTGCAGTATGTATAGTGGCATAAGATAAAAGCACAATTACCCCTTACGACCTTTGACCTAACGTCTCATGCTGCTTATGATATGGTAAACATCCGCAAGGGGTTTATAAGGGGTTATAAACATCCTAATAATGTTGTGTTGTCTAATTCTACAATCCTTTATCCAATCTATTGAAGTCCATTAAATCCATTAGAGAACATAAATATGATAAAATAACCGTTAACCCTAATTGCTGCCATGAATTTGTGTTCAGGTAACTGCTCCAAATCAATAGTTAATGCATAAATCATAATTTTTTCAGTCAGACACACTTTACTCATTATCAGTCATGTAAAATCCTTTTCGTCTTGAACAGGACTGAATGATAAAATTCAAGTGCAATATTTCTTACTGATTATCAAAACTAGATGTTGATGCCCTGGTAGATGAATAATTGGAATCAACGAAAACCTTTTTCGATATATTGATATAAAGATAGGCCGAAGGTCAATGATCGATTTTGTGATCGTATCGGCTGATCTAAGGCCGCATGTTTTGGACACTCGGGTGAAGAGAGGGGCAGAGCTGTCAACTGATCACCATCTGGTAGTGAGTTGGATCAGAGGGTGGGGAAAGACTTTGGACAGACCAGGTAAGCCCAAACGGGTAGTGCGGGTAAACTGGGAACGTCTGGAGGAGGCCCCTGTCCGAAAGATCTTCAACTCACACCTCCGGCGGAGCTTTTCAGGCATCCCTGTGGAGGTTGGGGGCATTGAACCTGAGTGGGCAATGTTCAAAGCTTCTATTGCTGAAGCTGCGGCGGTGAGCTGTGGTCTCAAGGTCCTAGGTGCCTCAAGGGGTGGTAACCCTAGAACACCGTGGTGGACCACGGTGGTCAGGGAAGCTGTCCGACTGAAGAAGGAGGCCTTCAGGGATATGCTAGCCCTGGGGACTCCGGAGGCAGTTGCAGGGTACCGACAGGCCCGAAGGGCTGCAGCCGCTGCCGTGTCAGAGGCAAAGCAGCGGGTGTGGGAGAAGTTTGGAGAAGCTATGGAGAAGGACTTTCGGTCGGCACCAAAATGCTTCTGGAAAACCGTTCGGCACCTCAGAAGGGGAAAACGGGGAACCATCCAAGCTGTGTACAGTAAGGATGGGCTACTGTTGACCTCAACTGATGATGTGATCGGGCGCTGGAAAGAGCATTTTGAGGAGCTCCTGAATCCGACCTACACGCCCTCTAGTATAGAGGCAGAGCTGGAGGCTGATGGAGGGTCATCGTCATTTTCCCTGGGGGAAGTCGCTGAGGTAGTCAAACAACTCCACAGTGGCAAAGCCCCAGGGACTGATGAGATTCGTCCAGAAATGCTAAAAGCTTTGGGTTGACACGCCTCTTCAATATTGCATGGAAGTCTGGGACAGTGCCAGAGGAGTGGCTGACCGGGGTGGTGGTTCCCCTCTTCAAAAAGGGGGACCAGAGAGTGTGTGCCAATTACAGAGGTATCACACTCCTCAGCCTCCCTGGTAAAGTGTACTCCAAAGTGCTGGAAAGGAGGGTCCGGCCAATAGTCGAACCTCAGATTGAAGAGGAACAATGCGGTTTTCGTCCTGGCCGGGGAACCACGGACCAGCTCTTTACTCTCGCAAGGATCCTGGAGGGGGCCTGGGAGTATGCCCATCCAGTCTACATGTGTTTTGTGGATCTGGAGAAGGCGTATGACCGGGTACCCCGGGATCTTTTGTGGGAGGTGCTGCGGGAGTATGGGGTGAGGGGGTCTCTTCTCAGGGCCATCCCTGTACGCTCAAAGCATGAGCTGTGTCCGTGTCCTCGGCAGTAAGTCGGATTCGTTCCCGGTGGGGGTTGGCCTCCACCAGGGCTGCGCTTTGTCACCAATCCTGTTTGTAATATTCATGGACAGGATATCAAGGCGTAGTCATGGGGGGGAGGGGTTCCCGTTCGGTGGGCTGATGGTCACATCACTGCTTTTTGCGGATGATGTGGTCCTGATGGCCTCATCGGTCGGTGACCTTCAGCACTCACTGGATCAGTTCGCTGCCGAGTGTGAAGCGGCTGGGATGAGGGTTAGCACCTCTAAATCTGAGGCCATGACTCTCAGCAGGAAACCGGTGGAGTGCCTACTCCGGGTAGGGAATGAGTCCTTACTCCAAGTGAAGGAGTTCAAGTACCTTGGGGTCTTGTTCGCGAGTGAGGGAACAATGGAGCGGGAGATTGGTTGGAGGATCGGAGCAGCGGGGGCGGTGTTGCATTCGCTTCACCGCACCGTTGTAACGAAAAGAGAGCTGAGCCGAAAGGCAAAGCTCTCGATCTACCGGTCAATCTTTGTTCCTACCCTCACCTATGGTCATGAAAGCTGGGTCATGACCGAAAGAACGAGATCGCGGGTACAAGCGGCCGAAATGGGTTTTCTCAGAAAGCTGGCTGGCCTCTCCCTTAGGGATAGGGTGAGAAGCTCAGTCATCCGTGAGGAACTCGGAGTAGAGCCGCTGCTCCTTTGCATAGAAAGGAGCCAGTTGAGGTGGTTCGGGCATCTTGTACGAATGCCACCTGGGCGCCTCCCTAGAGAGGTGTTCCAGGCACGTCCAGCTGGGAGGAGACCTCGGGGAAGACCCAGGACTAGGTGGAGAGATTATATCTCCACACTGGCCTGGGAACGCCTCGGGATTCCCCAGTCAGAGCTGGCTAATGTTGCCCGGGAAAGGGAAGTTTGGGGTCCCCTGCTAGAGCTGCTACCCCCGCGACCCGACCCCGGATAAGCGGTTGAAGATGAGATGAGAGAGATGAGAGATGAGATGATACAAAGATATCTTATTTTTGGCTTTATTGAGAGAAAGTGAACGATAGAGACGAGAGTGAGTATTGTCAAACAGCAGTAGGGTAGAAGCGATGCTGTGGTGATACATGTGTGACAGTAGCCACGAACAGGTCACGTTTTATACATCTGTGAACACATTGGGTGGTCTGTTTGAATGTGAACTGGATATTTAACAGGATCGTGACAAGAAACATGAGCAACTCCAACAAAAAACAGACATCAAACAGCATCGGATATATTTATATTATACATTGATTTATAGGATTACGATGTATAAAAAACAAATATTAAATCAACAACAAAATGTCTAACCTTTTTATATTTCAAAAATGTCAGTAAATTTGAACATGGATATTTAGACATGTTTGATTCATGATATTAAACATGTAATTATTTAAATTCACATTCTTATACCATGACGTTTACTTTGTCTTGTAGACAGACTTTTTCCTGAGCTTGTAAGAAGACGTTGGTCAGCACCAGATTTTCCACTTCCACATAAATAGGACGACCAACCACAGCAGGACCGGAGTTTGTTGCACCGTCAATCCCCCTGCAGAGCAAACAGCTGTGTGGGAGAGGAAGGCTGGTTATGCATACTGTCATTACCTGATGCCAAGGTTATTGTCTAGATGTTATTGTCTAGATGTTGTTGTCTAGATGTTATTGTCTAGATGTTATTGGTGAGGGCATTGTGATTGGCCAGGCATGGGTGTTGCATTCTGCATTCTGGGTGTTGCATTCTGGGTGTTGCATTCTGGGTGTTGCATTCTGGGTGTTGCATCACCTTCTGACAGACGAAATAAGTATCAACATTTTCATGTGTCTGTCCACACGTGTATGTATGTTGTAAAACTCACGTTTGGTTAGAAGGACCTTGTAGTCTACGGTGATTTCCATGGTCTGTTCATTCCCTCTCCGTTTCAGAACGCAGAGATAACTCTTTTTTTCGGTGACATTAGCATGGCCGATGAACAGAAGGTGACAAACCTTATGTTTTTTTGTTCTTGTAAAGTTCAAGTCATTGTTCTGATCATATGAGCCAGAGCTCGCCAGCAAGATCTTTGGCTCTGTGCTGAAGAAGTAACAATCAAATGGGGACGTCCCACTCTCACATCCTGGGTAACGGCATTCCAGCCTCAGTCTCTTGTCTTCAGTGAGACAGGCGGTAAGTGTACCGAAATCCCCTTTTTTATCTGTATAGCTGACTGAAAGTAAAACATCACACAAATGCTCGTAAATGGGATTATTTTTTTTTTTTTACCCGCTAATATTTTTCAAAACCAGTTTTTCCTTGGTCATCAGGGTAGGTTGGTACATAGACATTATTAAATAAGGCTGAAACGTAAAACAAAATGCAAATATATACAATATGCAGCCTGTCCTCCACTACGAGCCTGTCTACTCCCAGTAATGACCCCAGCCTGTCCTCCACTACGAGCCTGTCTACTCCCAGTAACTAACCCAGCCTGTCTCCCACTACGAGCCTGTCTACTCCCAGTAATGACCCCAGCCTGTCTCCCACTACGAACCTGCCTACTCCCAGTAACTAACCCAGCCTGTCTCCTACTCTGAGCCTGTCTACTCCCAGTAATGACCCCAGCCTGTCCTCCATTACGAGCCTGTCTAATCCCAGTAATGACCCCAGCCTGTCTCCCACTACGAACCTGCCTACTCCCAGTAACTAACCCAGCCTGTCTCCTACTCTGAGCCTGTCTACTCCCAGTAATGACCCCAGCCTGTCTCCCACTACGAGCCTGCCTACTCCCAGTAACTAACCCAGCCTGTCCTCCTACTACGAGCCTGCCTACTCCCAGTAATGAACCCAGCCTGTCCTCCATTACGAGCCTGTCTACTCCCAGTAATGAACCCAGCCTGTCTCCTACTACGAGCCTGCCTACTCCCAGTAATGAACCCAGCCTGTCCTCCATTACGAGCCTGTCTACTCCCAGTAATGAACCCAGCCTGTCTCCTACTACGAGCCTGCCTACTCCCAGAAACTAACCCAGCCTGTCCTCCACTACGCACCTGCCTACATCTTGTGCCCCTACCACCATCTACAAGTACCGCACATTGCCTGCCTTGACCACGCCCCGACATGGAAAATAACATTTACTTTGAAGAAAAATAGGAGAGGTTAGCTATGAAATAGCTCTGACACTTAGCACTTTGATATTAAGAGTTTTTAAATCAATAAACATTGTTTGCTTACCTGGTCTTCGCCTCGGTGTTTGCGCTTGAGTCCATTGTTCTGGTCGTGATAACAATACCATACACAATGCAAACGTTAACAATACCATAAACAATGCAAACGTTAACAATACCATAAACAATGTAAACGTTAACAATACCATAAACAATGTAAATGTTAACAATACCATAAACAATGTAAACGTTAACAATACCATAAACAATGTAAACGTTAACAATACCATAAACAATGTAAACGTTAACAATACCATA
Source organism: Dallia pectoralis (assembly GCA_029465975.1). Lineage (NCBI taxonomy): Eukaryota > Metazoa > Chordata > Actinopteri > Esociformes > Umbridae > Dallia > Dallia pectoralis. The sequence goes on along the minus strand of CM055748.1, from coordinate 1,902,621 downwards.
CACAATGTAAATGTTAACAATAACATAAACAATGTAAACGTTAACAATACCATAAACAATGTAAACTTTAACAATACCATAAACAATGTAAATGTTAACAATACCATAAACAATGTAAACGTTAACAATAACATAAACAATGTAAACGTTAACAATACCATAAACAATATAAACTTTAACAATACCATAAACAATGTAAACGTTAACAATACCATAAACAATGTAAATGTTAACAATACCATAAACAATGTAAACTTTAACAATACCATAAACAATGTAAATGTTAACAATACCATAAATAATGTAAACGTTAACAATAACATAAACAATGTAAACGTTAACAATACCATAAACAATGCAAACGTTAACAATACCATAAACAATGCAAACGTTAACAATACCATACACAATGCAAACGTTAACAATACCATAAACAATGTAAACGTTAACAATAACATAAACAATGTAAACGTTAACAATACCATAAACAATGCAAACGTTAACAATACCATAAACAATGCAAACGTTAACAATACCATACACAATGTAAACGTTAACAATACCATAAACAATGTAAACTTTAACAATACCATACACAATGTAAACGTTAACAATGACATAAATATATCTAACAACGCGTGAGCAACTAACTGACAAAAATGGTTCATCTCAAGGGAATTATTTATTCTAATAACAAATGAAAAAGAAAAAACGAATTCCGAAACCCAACATGCACCTATAGTGAGAAATCCTTGCTCCGGGATGAGCTTGCTGTAGAAATAGCACATGCTTCTTACTTACCCAGAAAAAGGCACACTAATATGCTGTGGATGAGATACATATTCCAGAAGCTCCAGTCCTGCCTTTAAGAATAGAGAAAACACACTGGTGACTACAATGCTTAATTAATATACTGTAAATTCTCCACTAGCATGAAAATGGTTGTAACATTGAAACCATTGCCCCATCTCAAAGTGTATAGAATTTCACAATATTAGTTAAAACATTTAACTAACAAATTCCCAATCACAATATGTGTCGAATTGTCATAAATCCTTTGTGTGAAGTGCAGAGGGAGCAAGAATGTAGATCTGTTTGTGATGTTTATTTTCCATAATTTAAAACAAACATGAAATGCCGACACAAAACACGTACATTAAACACTGTAACGTGAAACAAAAGTGCGCTTACACAAAGCGACAAGAACGCTTACAAAACACAGTGCACGACTAAACCAAGACACTCACCCAGATCACGACACGTAACATTATATTAATAATGAGCACCAGTGAACCTAACCAGGGACCGTAAATCGCCCACTGATTAACTAACCTATGTAACATAATATTAATAACAAGCACCTGTGAACCTAACCAGGGACCTTCAATAGCCCACTGATTAACTAACCTATGCCCGGTGCTTAGCTAAACCCAAACCAGCTGTGCTCCTAATCAACATTACACAGGAGTGCACTCCCCTTACCACCCTGTGACAACACAGCTCACCCATATGTGACAAGAATTGCATCACATTTTACATACAATTACACAAATCTGTTTCTACCCAATGGTAAAATGTGGAAGAAGTGGAGGCCACGCCACCCAAATATCTTTCAGGATCTAGTTCTAGTTACAGAAGGTATGGACCTTATAAACAACATGCTAAATTGTCGATTTCTAACAGTGGAAGAGCATAATACATAGAGTACAATTGAATACAAGAGTATACATTCTTTACCAACACCTTGGTTGAAGATAAATGGGCCGTGTTCTGGGATTTGTAAACACAGAGAAATCTAAAACTGACCGTAAGTCTGTTAATGTCTTTTGAGGCGTGTTCTATCATCTGCTTCCTAAAATCAACAATGTTCTGCTTTGTTTTATCTTGGGTTAAACAGGCAGTGAAGAAATATCCACTGTAAATAATGTTTTAAAAACGACTCAGCTGAGAATCTTTTTTGCCGTTATTCTCATTCACACGTTAGGATTCATCATTCATAGGCACACCACAATATCAATGAGTGATACTAATTATTAACTGTACATCACGTCTGAAAAGCATGTTCTGGGGTGTCGATTCAACAGGTTTTTCTTTCATGCAATAATATATATGGGACTATTTTTTATCTTACCGTTGTCTCTGTTGACTCTGTTGACTGTATTTCAGGTCTTTGATGTTGATTGTTGCTTCAGCAATGCAATATACAGTACTGTACAAACAATCAATGACTGTGCACTGTAGGATTTATTGTTCTGGGCAGGGCATGATGGGAGTAGAGAATTTAGTTTGGGAGGGAGAAGGTGCCAGGGGGAGTGGAGTTAACGAGCTACTATCCAATCAAGGGGGTCTTAAGTTACATCATGTTTTCACAACATGTTCCTGTTATTAGTGTCTTTATGGTTTGGATACAATTTAGTGAGATGTGTTGTCAACAACAGGGCGGTGCAGCCTCTCCCTTCGTGCGCTGATCTGAGTGTATCATGTTCTGTTAAGCCTAAATTGATTTGTGAGATGTTTGCAGCTGTTTGCCATGACAACATCTTTCCGTGCCCTAACTCAATAAATTAGTCATCAGTGCATTAGGAGATATTCATGATGGAGATCATTGCCATGGCTCACTGTGGATATAGACAGGATGTTGGTTGATAGGTTTAATGGCATAATTTCCTGGATCCGATTCCCTAATGAGAAACCAAACAAATTAACAATAATGTGTTGAAAGGAGGTATTGTTTGTTAGCTCTTTACAATTCAACAGCAACGCCCAGTGTGTTCGGGAGAGTTTTTATTTGAGACATGTTCTATGCACATCTAACCAAGCTGTTATAATCAATCCAAAACAAAGTTGTCACAAAGTGCTTTTGCAAACACACAGCCTGAACCGGACCAGATTTTTATAAAATTTATTTTGGGCAAAGATAGACTGATATTTTTCTCCTGATCAAAGACTAAGACTTGAATCAGTAAAAAAGAAGAAACCAATTTATTTTATTAAAATCAATTCCTTAAGACAAAGTGACATTGTTGTAGCCAAAAAAAGAAGAGAAGGTCAGGTAAAACATCCAGCCAAAAAAATAAATGAAGGTGGAGGAACTTCTTAAAGGTTTGAACTTCACCGTAACATCTAGGACTCAGAGGAGAGTTGTATATTCACTAACCAGCACTGAGGCACACGCTTTGCCCTTCACTTCCACGCTAAGTTTCCCTTAATGTCCTGCAGCGCCCTCTCCTGGTAGAGAAGTTTCGGTTCACTTCCCACCGGGAGTCTGTACCGTCACTGTGGCCAAACGAGCTAGTTGATTGACAGAAATTATGTCAAAAAATATGCTGCATTTACTAGGCCTGCAGTTTTTGTCAATTACATTTATATAGTTCAATAACATAGTCTGTTCAAGTCTATTAAAAGTCTACAATCTGTTGCTATGGTGTCCTTTATTGCTGTTTGTTGTACAGATTACTTAGAACATACAATCACTGTGGAACTGGCACTGCCTAACAAACTCAACTAGTTTTACTGCTGACTTGGCCACTCCCCCTGCCCATTACTCCTCGGCCACTCCCCTTGCCCATTACTCCTCAGCCACTCCCCTTGCCCATTACTCCTCAGCCACTCCCCCTGCCCATTACTCCTCGGCCACTCCCCTCTGCCCGTTACTTCTTGGCCACTCCCCCTTCCCATTACTCCTAGGCCACTCCCCCTGCCCATTACTTCTCAGCCACTCCCCCTTCCCATTACTCCTTGGCCACTCCCCCTGCCCATTACTTCTCAGCCACTCCCCCTGCCCATTACTCCTCAGCCACTCCCCCTGTCCATTACTCCTCAGCCACTCCCCCTGTCCATTACTCCTCTGCCGCTGGCTCTTCCCAGGACCCGCCCCCTTGACCCTGATATTTTTTAATGCCATGGTAACAGTGTTTAAGTCAGTCTGACAGATGTATGTAGCTATACATTTACAGTTTACTACAGGGCGGAGTGAATCTCATCTAACATGCATTGATATCGTTATTCAATATTTGTCAAAGCAGAAGTCTTTCTTTACACCACTAGATGTCACCAGAGTCAAAGTGTTTGCCAGAAACATTTCCTATATGTAATCCTCGATATTACCTATAGTGACTGACGAGAGGGACCTCATATCTATTCATAATTAACACACTCTGAAATGGGGCAATAAAAAAAGTATATTACCATATACACACAGAAATGAACACACAAAAACTCCAGAACTGAGACTAATAAAATTCTAATTCTCCTGCAGCTATCAGCTTGTTTTATCGCGGGGTAATTTTTACGTGGGGTAATGGCAGAGGTCTTTATAGACGTGGGTTAATGGCAGAGGTCTTTATAGGCGTGGGGTAATGGCAGAGGTCTTTATAGGCGTGGAGTAATGGCAGAGGTCTTTATAGACGTGGGGTAATGGCAGAGGTCTTTATAGACGTGGGTTAATGGCAGAGGTCTTTATAGGCGTGGGGTAATGGCAGAGGTCTTTATAGGCGTGGAGTAATGGCAGAGGTCTTTATAGACGTGGGGTAATGGCAGAGGTCTTTATAGACGTGGGGTAATGGCAGAGGTCTTTATAGACGTGGGGTGATGGCAGAGGTCTTTATAGACGTGGGGTAATGGCAGAGGTCTTTTCTAGGTATGAGGTAATGGCAGAGGTCTGGTCAAACAGCGGGACACAGTTACCATTTGACAGTTGCCAAGTGTGAAGTCTCTACTAGAAGCTGGGAATTCACATATGACACATCTCACCCGAAATTCCCAATGAGCAACAGGGAGGCAGAGTGCCATAAGATGAGAGTCCAGAACAGAATCAGAGCATTCATAAAAAGATCTGACAACCCACATGCAACATGTCTAGCCAATGGTTGTAGTCCAACAGATCTGAACCAATGGTTGTAGTCCAGCATATCTGAACCAATGGTTGTAGTCCAGCAGATCTGAACCAATGGTTTAAGTCCAGCAGATCTGAACCAATGGTTTAAGTCCAGCATATCTGAACCATGAGCAGTTTGTCCCCAGAACCAGAATGGACTGACCACACAAAAATAAAACAAACAAATGGAAGCACAGTAAATAAACAATAGCAGGACTTCATCAAACAAACTTTGTGTAGTGCTTCCAGCTTATGCTATAATTAGGAGAAGCTGTCTTTGTTCTGGGATGTTTCTCATTCATGCATGTTTCTCAGAAAATCCAGGGACCCCAAATAGTTTCCTCTCCCCAGAAATGATGACTTGGCATTAGCCCAAGGGTGACACGGGCAAGAAAGCTAGTACTCCATATCATGTTAGCAGTATGTTAGCATGTTAGCAGTTAGCTGTGCACGTCAGGTTATCTGGTTATCTGAGTGTTGTGAGAGCCACCAGAGAAGAAGAGAACTGTGACTAGAGACATTTCAGGATGACTGGCAGATACTGGTCGATACTGGCCGATACTGACAGACTGGCCGATACTTATCTCAGCGATAAGATTTGACTCCCTCATTTGTAGATTTCAGATATATTGACCCTCTGCAGATACCTAGATACTTATGAGTAGGCTAGAGGCAACAGCCTTGGATCAGAGGATATTTTGTGTGGCACGGCCGGTTTTCTTTTCTTCTTCAGTCCCCTGCTGAATTCAAATTACCAAGCCTTGCTGGAAACAACAGGGTCAACTACACATCTCCGGTGACAGAACCGGCCTTAAATAACCTACGCTGGCCTCCCGCCTCACACGGTAAGTAAGCTAATTGGCTCCAAAAGTGCGGCATCTTATTAATCTTTATAGCTTCCTCGGGCTGGTCCTCTGGCTGGTGGTTGTGGCCTGACATATATAGTGTGTACCGCCCTTCGTCACAATGCGAGGGCTCAGGATAATTTTTCACGGATGTTTTAATGCAACTTCGACAATCACTTACATCAACAACTGAACAAATTCCGACTTAACAAATTACGGGTCTCCTCCATGTATCAAATTCCAATTTAACCACGGGGCACAAAACAGCTCAGATATGTGCTTTAATTGAGTTGTATTTATTTCGCACATTATTATCTATCATCTTGTTGCTCTCCTCTGCTGTAGTAATGTAGTACCAGGCGTTCTCCCATGATACTAAACGTCGGCTGACAGCGAACCCTCAGAGGGCAGGCCCCCCTCCCCACAATACGATGCCAATAAACAATAACAGATCGTCACTGTATTTATTTTGTTCCTTGGAGAGGTTATTTGGATGATTAACATTTGTCAAACGGACGTCAGGTTAGTGGTCTCATCAGTGGCTTCTCTTGCTCTCGTGTGTGTGTGTGTGTGTGACGTTACAATAACCCTACTGGTATGCCAGAGTCATCTGTGCTCATTTCTCTGCCCAGTTCTCTGTGTTGTCAGAGGGCAGTGGTCAGTCGACTCGTCCCTGTTCGCTCTGGTTACCTGGTCCACCTGTGTCAGGTGTTTGTGTGGTTCTACCAGCCCCCCATGGTTACTGGGCCCACCTGTGTCCAGTGTTTGTGTGGTTCTACCAGCCCCCCAATGGTGACTGGGTCCACCTGTGTCCAGTGTTTGTGTGGTTCTACCAGCCCCCCATGGTGACTGGGTCCACCTGTGTCCAGTGTTTGTGTGGTTCTACCAGCCCCCCATGGTGACTGGGTCCACCTGTGTCCAGTGTTTGTGTGGTTCTACCAGCCCCCAATGGTGACTGGGTCCACCTGTGTCCAGTGTTTGTGTGGTTCTACCAGCCCCCAATGGTGACTGGGTCCACCTGTGTCCAGTGTTTGTGTGGTTCTACCAGCCCCCCAATGGTGACTGGGTCCACCTGTGTCCAGTGTTTGTGTGGTTCTACCAGCCCCCCATGGTGACTGGGTCCACCTGTGTCCAGTGTTTGTGTGGTTCTACCAGCCCCCCAATGGTGACTGGGTCCACCTGTGTCCAGTGTTTGTGTGGTTCTACCAGCCCCCCAATGGTGACTGGGTCCACCTGTGTCCAGTGTTTGTGTGGTTCTACCAGCCCCCCATGGTTACTGGGCCCACCTGTGTCCAGTGTTTGTGTGGTTCTACCAGCCCCCATGGTGACTGGGTCCACCTGTGTCCAGTGTTTGTGTGGTTCTACCAGCCCCCATGGTGACTGGGCCCACCTGTGTCCAGTGTTTGTGTGGTTCTACCAGCCCCCCCATGGTGACTGGGCCCACCTGTGTCCAGTGTTTGTGTGGTTCTACCAGCCCCCCATGGTGACTGGGTCCACCTGTGTCCAGTGTTTGTGTGGTTCTACCAGCCCCCATGGTGACTGGGTCCACCTGTGTCCAGTGTTTGTGTGGTTCTACCAGCCCCCCAATGGTGACTGGGTCCACCTGTGTCCAGTGTTTGTGTGGTTCTACCAGCCCCCCATGGTGACTGGGTCCACCTGTGTCCAGTGTTTGTGTGGTTCTACCAGCCCCCATGGTGACTGGGTCCACCTGTGTCCAGTGTTTGTGTGGTTCTACCAGCCCCCAATGGTGACTGGGTCCACCTGTGTCCAGTGTTTGTGTGGTTCTACCAGCCCCCCAATGGTGACTGGGTCCACCTGTGTCCAGTGTTTGTGTGGTTCTACCAGCCCCCATGGTGACTGGGTCCACCTGTGTCCAGTGTTTGTGTGGTTCTACCAGCCCCCCCATGGTGACTGGGTCCACCTGTGTCCAGTGTTTGTGTGGTTCTACCAGCCCCCCATGGTTACTGGGCCCACCTGTGTCCAGTGTTTGTGTGGTTCTACCAGCCCCCCATGGTGACTGGGTCCACCTGTGTCCAGTGTTTGTGTGGTTCTACCAGCCCCCCATGGTGACTGGGTCCACCTGTGTCCAGTGTTTGTGTGGTTCTACCAGCCCCCCCATGGTTACTGGGCCCACCTGTGTCCAGTGTTTGTGTGGTTCTACCAGCCCCCCATGGTGACTGGGTCCACCTGTGTCCAGTGTTTGTGGTGACTGGGTCCACCTGTGTCCAGTGTTTGTGTGGTTCTACCAGCCCCCCATGGTGACTGGGTCCACCTGTGTCCAGTGTTTGTGTGGTTCTACCAGCCCCCCATGGTTACTGGGCCCACCTGTGTCCAGTGTTTGTGTGGTTCTACCAGCCCCCATGGTGACTGGGTCCACCTGTGTCCAGTGTTTGTGTGGTTCTACCAGCCCCCCATGGTGACTGGGTCCACCTGTGTCCAGTGTTTGTGTGGTTCTACCAGCCCCCATGGTGACTGGGTCCACCTGTGTCCAGTGTTTGTGTGGTTCTACCAGCCCCCCATGGTGACTGTGTGTTTGTGTGGTTCTACCAGCCCCCATGGTGACTGGGTCCAGTGTTTGTGTGGTTCTACCAGCCCCCATGGTGACTGGGTCCACCTGTGTCCAGTGTTTGTGTGGTTCTACCAGCCCCCATGGTGACTGACTGGGTCCACCTGTGTCCAGTGTTTGTGTGGTTCTACCAGCCCCCATGGTGACTGGGTCCACCTGTGTCCAGTGTTTGTGTGGTTCTACCAGCCCCCCATGGTGACTGGGTCCACCTGTGTCCAGTGTTTGTGTGGTTCTACCAGCCCCCATGGTGACTGGGTCCACCTGTGTCCAGTGTTTGTCCCAGCCCCCATGGTGACTGGGTCCACCTGTGTCCAGTGTTTGTGTGGTTCTACCAGCCCCCCATGGTGACTGGGTCCACCTGTGTCCAGTGTTTGTGTGGTTCTACCAGCCCCCCCATGGTGACTGGGTCCACCTGTGTCCAGTGTTTGTGTGGTTCTACCAGCCCCCCATGGTGACTGGGTCCACCTGTGTCCAGTGTTTGTGTGGTTCTACCAGCCCCCATGGTGACTGGGTCCACCTGTGTCCAGTGTTTGTGACTGGTGACTGGGTCCACCTGTGTCCAGTGTTTGTGTGGTTCTACCAGCCCCCATGGTGACTGGGTCCACCTGTGTCCAGTGTTTGTGTGGTTCTACCAGCCCCCATGGTGACTGGGTCCACCTGTGTCCAGTGTTTGTGTGGTTCCAGCCCCCCATGGTGACTGGGTCCACCTGTGTCCAGTGTTTGTGTGGTTCTACCAGCCCCCATGGTGACTGGGTCCACCTGTGTCCAGTGTTTGTGTGGTTCTACCAGCCCCCCAATGGTGACTGGGTCCACCTGTGTCCAGTGTTTGTGTGGTTCTACCAGCCCCCCCATGGTGACTGGGTCCACCTGTGTCCAGTGTTTGTGTGGTTCTACCAGCCCCCCATGGTTACTGGGCCCACCTGTGTCCAGTGTTTGTGTGGTTCTACCAGCCCCCCCATGGTTACTGGGCCCACCTGTGTCCAGGGTTTGTGTGTTTCTACCAGCCCCCATGGGTCCACCTGTGTCCAGTGTTTGTGTGGTTCTACCAGCCCCCATGGTGACTGGGTCCACCTGTGTCCAGTGTTTGTGTGGTTCTACCAGCCCCCATGGTGACTGGGCCACCTGTGTCCACCTGTGTCCAGTGTTTGTGTGGTTCTACCAGCCCCCCATGGTGACTGGGTCCACCTGTGTCCAGTGTTTGTGTGGTTCTACCAGCCCCCATGGTGACTGGGTCCACCTGTGTCCAGTGTTTGTGTGGTTCTACCAGCCCCCCAATGGTGACTGGGTCCACCTGTGTCCAGTGTTTGTGTGGTTCTACCAGCCCCCCATGGTGACTGGGTCCACCTGTGTCCAGTGTTTGTGTGGTTCTACCAGCCCCCCATGGTGACTGGGTCCACCTGTGTCCAGTGTTTGTGTGGTTCTACCAGCCCCCATGGTGACTGGGTCCACCTGTGTCCAGTGTTTGTGAGTGTTTGTGTGGTTCTACCAGCCCCCATGGTGACTGGGTCCACCTGTGTCCAGTGTTTGTGTGGTTCTACCAGCCCCCATGGTGACTGGGTCCACCTGTGTCCAGTGTTTGTGTGGTTCTACCAGCCCCCATGGTGACTGGGTCCACCTGTGTCCAGTGTTTGTGTGGTTCTACCAGCCCCCCCATGGTTACTGGGCCCACCTGTGTCCAGTGTTTGTGTGGTTCTACCAGCCCCCCATGGTGACTGGGTCCACCTGTGTCCAGTGTTTGTGTGGTTCTACCAGCCCCCCATGGTTACTGGGCCCACCTGTGTCCAGTGTTTGTGTGGTTCTACCAGCCCCCCCATGGTGACTGGGTCCACCTGTGTCCAGTGTTTGTGTGGTTCTACCAGCCCCCCATGGTGACTGGGTCCACCTGTGTCCAGTGTTTGTGTGGTTCTACCAGCCCCCCCATGGTTACTGGGTCAAGGTCATTTCCTGTCAATTAAGAGCTTCCTACGTGGAGCCTGTTTACCCTGTTTACCCTGTTTACCCTGTTTACCCTGTAATCCACTTAGATAGAATTGCATGTGTGTGTGTGTGTGTCTGTGTGAACTTGAGAAACTTCGAGACACTATCGTAGGATTATGTGACTCACATTGCATAATTTGAACACGTCAAAGGGAATATCAATGTGTTTCTGAGTGTGCCACTGTTATATTGTGTTCTGCACACAGTTACTTTTAACTGTTCAGCAGTACAAGACCTTGTTTTCTGACTTAGGGCTAGGGTTTGTTTGTTATTTGGTTTCTGTGTGTATGTGTGTGTGTATGTGTGAGACCAACTATGCTATGTCTGTATGTTTGTGGAGTGTAGCATTATTTTTTTATTCTCTACAGACTCCTGGCTGCCTGGCACCCGTTTCTTCTCTACAACTCTGTGGGAATTAGGCCTCTGCCACAATCAGACCTGCACATACAGCCTGGGGAGATTCACCAATCTCTTTCTCACACAAACACACACACACACTCTCTTTAGCCTACTTAACTTGGATGAGAGGGAGGTTGACAGAGGGGCGAGAGAGTGTGTGTGTTTGTAAGAAAAACAGATAGCACAGAGGGTGTGTTAGTAAGAAAAACAGATAGCACAGAGGGTGTATCTTCTCCGCTACCGTACCTTAAGGGGATGTGAGCGAACCGTGGCCTCCGGTGAGTGTTAAACCATCTATTTGTCAATGCTGCCGTTGGATTAAACGCGCGTGCGCATGTGCGCATGTGTGTGTGTGTTGTAAACATAATTATGAAAATGTGTGTTGTTTGTGTGTTTGCATGTCATCATCACAACGTCTTTCAGACTAGAGTCCACATGTCTTTACATTGCATTCGAGCTTGGCGGTTTTGTAATGCGTTTACAGTGCAGAGCGGTACCGTGCTATTTGTCTGGTACCATGGTGACCATTGTGCGGTCTAATGGAGATGTGCAGCACTGTCTCAATGCTAAGCTGCTGACGCGGTTGCTTTACTCATCAGCATCAGTTGTTCTTTTTTGCATACGCATCCTTCTCTAAACGCCAAGCCCACAAACGCTAGTTTAAATAGGCACCGTATTCTTGAAGCGAATAACAGAAGGAACTAAAGCGTTTATTGACACCTATAAAGAAGTCCCACTTTCCTGATGAACACATTCACTTGCTGACTGTCCACTGTGATTTCGTATTTTAATATTGCTTCTTACTTTCCCAACATGTGCTCTTATTTGTTGACATACGTTCTTTGAACCGATACCTAATCCGCAACACAGTGCGTAACAGGTTCAGAAAATATTACCCCTGGTTGACCGCGTTGGGTCAGAGCAAGGAAACACCAGAGACTAAAGCGCAGATGGGTTTGGGTCCCCGGACAGAATAAGCGACCCACGTTCCATCTTCATAGTTCCCAGTTGGTGTGCAGCCCTGTGGCCAGTGTACAGTTTGTTTAAGGTGAACCTGTAGTCACAGCAGAAGAACGCAGGAAATAGGGAAGGGAGAACACTTTCCTCATCAGTAACACTTGCTACCGTTGGCCTTGACACGTAATGGGGTGCACAGGTGCAGTTCTTTTAATTGGGGTCTCCAGAGGCGTTTGGTTCAGCTTGTTCGCTTTACTTTGCCAATAGAGGTCTTGTGATCTTTATCCAAGAGAACAGGTTTTTCAATTTGCTGGCTCGCTGCTACTTTTCACTAGAGTCATGTAGTGGGTGTAGAGCTTACACTAATGTTCGACAACAAGACTCGCTCTCTCTGTTTCTCACACACACACACACACACGCGCGCGCACACACGCACACCCGCACACACGCACACACACAGCCACTTCAGATTGATCGGTTTTACTGAATATTTTTGGTTGATTGAAGTAATGTAACTCTGCACACCGGGACCTAGGGCTACATAATTTGAAATCCTGAAATGAAAATAATTATAGAAAAAGACATTTCTGTAGTGGAACTGAAAGGTGGCAATTAATCAGTGGCGGTTTTGTGGAGTTCTCTCTCCTCCGCTTTTCACTCCTGTCATTAATTTAATCATCTGAGCTGGGTCTCTCTCCACCACTCTCTTTCTTTTTCACTTTTTTTTCCAATATCGCTCTCTCTTTTTCACTTTGTAGACCTGCTTTTAAAAATGTAAAAAAACAAAAAATGTAACTTTTATTTGGTCAGGAAAGAGTCTAAAAGGACCAAAATAATACAGCCACAATGAAAAAGGCTGCATCATTTTTAAAAGTACTGACAACCAGATGAGGCCCTGCTCTAATATTTTCTATTTAGCTTAAACACACCCAGCGCCACAAGCTCCCGTATTTATATGTCAGACTGAGGAACATTCCAAGCAGAAAGAAGCAGCGAAGCCTTAAAGCTTTCTGCTCGTTTATGTACAGACGGTTGGAACTGCCAGTAAATAAATAGGGAAACTGTGATCCTGTGATCACAAGCAGTAGCGTCATAACTTCTGTGCAAATCCTTTCACTAAGGATGGATATCCTCTAGTCAAACCAAGAATAGCGACGTGGATAATTAGAGCCTACCTGATTGTACAGAACACAGTGACGAGTGAACGTTGTATAATTAGTAATGAACCTTAATGCACCATGTTAAACAGTGTCCAGAGAATGTAGGGAACGACAGGAAACATGAAATGACATGTCCACAATCTAAAACAGGAATAAAAGTTGCAAGGACAAGTTTCCTTCGAGCTTCGTTAGACAATCAAGACCAAATCCAAAAATAACCACTCAACGTTAACCTCATATTTAACCTAGAACACACTGCCAGAACATTATGAGCACGTGACCATAGTCCGGTCCGTTCTCCGCGTGGCGCCGTTCACAGCTCCGAAACGCCCTGGCTTGGACTCTATAAGATATCACAGAATTCAACATTCTTACGCCACAGACATATTATAACATGCATGAACTGACGTTTGTCCTTGCTGAACAGATACTAAATAGATTTTTATGCACTTCTATATCAGATTTATTAATTTATTATTGTTCGAAGATGATTCTACTACTATCCTATGGTGTCATTTTCTAGTAATGTTATTCTGTTGTGTTGGGTAATTGTGTTTGGGGGTTGGGCAATTCAATTGACTTGGTGATTTTGGCTTCTAACCCCAATAGTTACTTGTCTGAACTTAACCCGTAAGCCGAAAGTGACTTTTTTATGTTGACCGGGAAAATGTTGTGAATTTTGTGTCTTTACAAGTATAGTGAAACAACCCACACACACACACGCACACGCACGCACGCAGATCACCAAATCCTTACAATTCGTCAGTCACACCCACCCTTCCCCTGTGTCACCCACACAAACACCTTTTGCATCTGTTCTCTGCAGGGAATCATAATGACAGACTGGGTATAATGACTACAATGAGTTGAATAACAAAGCAGACAGATTAGTGAGCAGGACCACATGTACCTGTTATATAATAGCAGCTGTATTGGAGGGAGCTTATAATGGCACAGTAACAATACATTCATACTCACCATGCTTATCTTAGTTTGACTTTTTTTCCTGTTCCTCTCTTCATCTCCGTGTACGTCTCCTTTTCAGATCCAACTGGTCTCTCTGCCTGTTGTTTGTTACATTGAGAAAACGACACGGTGCGTTTGGAAGAGGTTCGACTTCTAGACTTCGTGTAACATCACAGCCACATTGTAAAATACAGTCAATTGATTTTGATCTCATCTGTCTACACACGATACTCCACAATGACCAGGCAGAAACAATTAACGCGTCCAGTCCACCTACTGTGCTCGAAATGAGACAAATGACGTATAGATATGGTTATTAAACAGAAATGACCTCTTCATTCATTTCAACTTGTCCTATATCTCGGCTTAGTTTCCTTGTGCATTTGTCTCACCTACAAGTGGCCTTTCTTCTCTCTCTGAAGGATTTCTTTTTCCAATGTACCTTCTCATTGCAAGTGTAACTTCCTGATGGACCCATCTGCCACGTTAGGTTGAGAAGGACCTATCATTGCTGACCACACAGCCCTGTGCTTCTAGTACTCATCAACGGGTTCCAGATTATAAACACTCCGTATAATCTCTTAATTGTCATCAGGCACTAGAATGGGCAGCCATAATCTGAGCAGGTCTGACTGCAGAGAGCTAGGATTAGCTGGTCATGTGACACACAAACAGGCACACACGTGTGTGAATAATGTACGCACTCAGAAATGGAAGCAGGATCCGAAACACTTTGGAGACACGCAACCACACAGTATCCTAAAGCTTTACAGATTAATGGATTAAGAGGGAATGTTTTTTACTCTGTTAAGATAAATTCAAATGTTCCTCCTCCCGCTTATCTCATTTTCAGACAAACTAGATGTGTTTCCTTCTTTATCTTTACACTTACTCCTCTCTTCTTCCTCGTTCCTCTGCTCTCCTAGTTGAAGAAGGGAGTTTGTTATTAATTGACATTATTTATCTGTGTTCACTCTAGCTCCCCCAATTAGCTGCATCCAATCAGAAAGCATGAGGGCGTGTCAGGACTCTAACATGAGTTCATAAACCTTGGGACTGTGGAATGTGGGACTGTGGAATGTGGGACTGTGGAATGTGGGACTGTGGAATGTGGGACTGTGGAATGTGGGACTGGAATGTGGGACTGTGGAATGTGGGACTGTGGAATGTGGGACTGTGGGATGTGGGACTGTGGAATGTGGGACTGTGGAATGTGGGACTGTGGGATGTGGGACTGGAATGTGGGACTGTGGAATGTGGGACTGTGGAATGTGGGACTGTGGAATGTGGGACTGTGGAATGTGGGACTGTGGAATGTGGGACTGTGGAATGTGGGACTGTGGAATGTGGAACTGGAATGTGGGACTGTGGGATGTGGGACTGTGGAATGTGGGACTGTGGAATGTGAGAATGGAATTTGGGACTGTGGAATGTGGGACTGTGGAATGTGGGACTGTGGAATGTGGGACTGTGGAATGTGGGACTGTGGAATGTGGGACTGTGGAATGTGGGACTGGAGAATGTGGAACTGTGGAGTGTGGGACTGGAATGTGGGACTGTGGAATGTGGGACTGTGGAATGTGGGACTGTGGAATGTGGACTGGAATGTGGAACTGTGGAATGTGGGACTGGAATGTGGGACTGTGGAATGTGGGACTGTGGAATGTGGGACTGTGGAATGTGGGACTGTGGAATGTGGGACTGGAATGTGGGACTGTGGAATGTGGGACTGTGGAATGTGGGACTGTGGAATGTGGGACTGTGGAATGTGGGACTGGAATGTGGGACTGTGGAATGTGGGACTGTGGAACGCGCCCAGCAAACTACACAGCTTCCGTCCACTCAGCCATTGACTGTTCACTGATGAACGTGATCATTTTTGGCATCAGTGTTCTCATTAATTATTTCCTTTCTGCCAAACTGGCAGTGGTACAAACTGGCAGTGGTACAAACTGGCAGTGGTACAAACTGGCAGTGGTACAAACTGGCAGTGGTACATTGTGGAATACTTGAATTCACGAGTGTTGAACACGTTTCTGAAAAAGGTGTGATTAAGTACGTGTGTTTGAGTAAGTGTTGCATGGTTTTGTTACTAACTAGAGATGTGAAGGCATTCTCCTCCTGTAGACACGGAGAAGAGTACAGACACCGTTCACACATTGCTTTCACAGGATTACTTGAGAGAAGAGAGGTTTGGGTGTGAACGTTAGTGTTTCTCAGACACATCTTTAATGCCGCTCTTAAGTTTCACACCGCCGTTTAATTTAGCAGCACAGACAAATCAAATACTCAGTTTATTCTTTAGCTGCACTGAAGGCGATGTTGTGCGTTCTTTAACACAAACACGGTAAACTAGTCGGAAAAGTAGCCGGTAAATTGGTGTGTTGAGGCCATGTCAGGTGTACTGTTGTGACCTCTGACCCCGTAAACCACAGCCCCGAGGATGCAAATATGACATCCACATCTGCGAGGGCACCATTAATGCAGACAGATATGTACACATTTAGGAGCAACATATCCGGCCATCCAGACGTCGTATATCCCAGTGAGAAATGTGGGGTAAGAGGAAAGGAGAAATAAGTAGAAGTAGAGGGAGTAAAAAAACAATCGCACTATATTAATCTCTGTGTTTGTGTCTCATCTGCTTATTATTCATCAGTCTATAATCAGCAATTAATTGGTGATTATTCATTTTGGATCATAATTGCTATGGAGCAGAAGGAAAGGACTTATTGTAATGAGCACAAAAGTGTGTCTCTTTATGAAGTGTTTTTCTTTACGTTCTTTTTTTCATTTTGACAGCTATCTTTGCTTCTGCGTTCCAGTAAGTGTTCACTTTTAGCCCTGTGTTCAGAAAGTCATTCTGGGTCTGACTTCACCTTCCAGTGTCATAACTGTCCGTGTAATCTGATTCTGGATCAGCCACCGCTAACACGGTGTGCTCTGTGTGTTCTGTTCAGCTTTATGCGTTCAGCTGCACTCGTCTCTTCTTGTGTTTTGGTCAATAAGAATATTTGAATAAGTGTGTGGGCGTGGGTGTTTGTGTGAAAGTGTGTGTGTGTGTGTGTGTGTGTCTGTGTGTGTGTGTGTGTTTGTGTGAAAGTGTGTGTGTGTGTGTGTGTGTGTGTGTTTTGTGTGAAAGTGTGTGTGTGTGTGTGTGTGTGTGTGTGTGTGTGTGTGTGTGTGTGTGTGTGTGTGTGTGTGCGTGTGTGTGTATGTTTGTGTGTGATTGTTCGTGCGGCATAATGTCTTGACAGTGCAGTACCTTGGTAACAGCAGACACTTCCAGTGAAAGGTCAGGAATACTTTCTTTCCCCCTGAGGAGCACCCATCTGGAGAGAAACGCGCTTGCCGCGGTGACTCACTGGCTGTTAAAAGGCGATTATGTTTCTCTTTCTCATTCCCCACCCACCCGTTACCTCCCCCCCTCTCAGCCCGCTAGGAAACTTGCCTCTCTCTCTCATCACCACGACCCCATTGTCTATAGACGGCCGGGCCTATTTGGCGGGAATGAGATTGTGTATCCTGGATGTGTCGGAGGAAGTGGAAGGATTTAAGAGAGCTGGCAGATTGAAGCAGGAATGAGGGTGGGAGTGTTGTTGAAAGAGCCAGTGAATAGTGGAATAGTGGGAAAGTGGAATAGAGGGAAGGTTGAATAGTGGGAAAGTGGAATAGTGGAATAGTGGAATAGTGGGGAAGTGGAATAGAGGGAAAGTTGAATAGAGGGAAAGTGGAATAGTGGAATAGAGGAAAGTGAAATAGTGGAATACTGGAATAGAGGGAAAGTGGAATAGTGGAATAGTGGAATAGTGAAATAGTGGACTAGTGGACTAGTGGACTAGTGGACTAGTGGACTAGTGGAATACTGTATATGAATACTGTTTGACTGAGTGAAAGAGCAGAAAACGATGAAAACGCTCCACCGCAAGCCACCACAACTGAAGTGGAACGTTTAAATACTTGACAAGATTGCTTATTACAAGGTCTGTTTGTTGCTGTTCTGAGGCCCCTAAGAAGTGAAAAGAGTGATGTCAAAACATACAATTAGCTGTCTGGGCCAATATATACAATTTCCAGCTGCTCTGCAATTCGCTCTAAAAAACAAAATGTTAATACTGGAAACCCATTCAGAACAGTAACAACAGGGGGTAAAACATGCTATTCAGCGGTCCGTAGTGGCTCCATGTGTACACGCAGACACCTAATTCATTCACCCACACAAACAGACATGAGGCATTCACACACACACACACACACAATCTTGTCTCTGACGGGGTGATGATGGACCGATAGTGTGTGATTCATCTGGCCAAGTACAGTGAAAACAGAGTGGTTGGGAAAAGGAGAAAAAAACATCAGATAAGAAAAGGTGCATTACCAAATGTTCACGCCTTTTTGGAACAATTGCACCCCCAAGTGGTAGGTGCTAGCATGTGCATGTTGACAAACAACCCCATTTTTTTTACGTTTGAGTGTCCGTAAGCCGGCACGCATCGAAAGTGACGCTAGACATCTCTCTCTCTCAACCCCTCCACAGATCCAAAGCCCCTGAGCTTCTTTCCCTTGATAAATGAAGTGAATTCCATTTTCCAAGATAAAAATCAGGGCATTAGCCAAGCCATTAAAATCCAGAACAATGTATGCAGTGTCACCTCTAAAATCCCATAAAATAAAATTGTTTAGCATGACACAGTTCAACGCAATTGACAATACATCATCTTAAGCTGCCCGGCTGCTGCCTTAAGGATCTGCCTACAAACTTTTAAAAAATATATAGTTAGCTGCTTGACGATGGATATATACGACAAATAGTTTATAGTGTGGTATTCTGATCGTATTCTATTTGAATATATGTATGTTTTCTAACAATTAAGCTAATTCAGATAAGTTAAGGAACAAGAAAACACCTGTTTTTTTATTCTCTCTCAGGAGGTCACACTCTGTGTGTGATTGAATGTATGATAAATCATTGAGTAATGGAGCTGCCATTGAGGAGTGTCCTGTGGGTCATGTCATTGAAATGTCTTGTTCTAGATAGTAGAGATGTAACAATGGACTCATCGTTGGCTCATTGTCGCATGTCAGTCTGTCATATTGGTGAGTATTTGCATGTAGCCGTTTGTTTTGTCTTTAAGTTGCTACGTAGCGCATTTTGATTTCCTTACAGTTACATGTTTTCTGTTCGGTGTCTGTTTCATATCACAGTTGACGAAATAACACTTTTTTACAAGACTTTACTGTTAGCCTAAATTATGCAAACAACAACATTCCTTATCATAATTATGCAAATTACACCGAGATATACAATTATAAAGCTTTCTCGCCTAATGACTAGGGTTCCAAAGACTCATTCCATCAGTTCCTCGAACAGATACATTACTTGATGTGCCAGAACTTTCTTCAGCTAAAACAAATCTTCTAGCTTTTATTGATCTTTTCTTTGTGACAATGTGGTAACACATCCCAGTGGCACTGTGTCCACACATACACACCACTAAACCAAGTGCTCGTGTCTGTCCTATTTAACACCTACTGTTAAATATATTCCATGTTTAGGAATACCACCTTTTCGTTCAGGGGATAATCATTCATGAAACCTGTTTATAATCGAGGAAGAAGACTACACATTTTTTTACCACAAATAAATAAATACAAATAAATAAAAAATAAATACAGAGCAGCCGTATGTAAACAGGAGGTAGACAGGATGTGGGCGTGTCCACCTAGAAGAAGGATATACGCAAATACTGTCTTTCCCCACCTAATCCTATAAAACCTATTGCTCATATTCTACACTACCATGTATAGGGGGATGTGTTTGTAGATGTGCTTTGTTTGAGTTACCTGATTAAGGTGAGGAAAGAAAACACCTGTTTGGGAAATGTCTGTGCTAGAAGTTCATTTACTAGTAGCCAGGTAACTCAGACTCCACGCGTTTGCCGCTCATATCATTAAGAAACATTTTCTTTTCAGTAAGTACCTGTTTTAGGTTGCTTTTTGTTTCTTTTTGTAGAATATGTTTTGTTCTCCAGTATGCTAATGTGCTGTAATGTCACTATACTTTACGACATGGTGAAGACCGAATAAAAATAAATGGAGACACTGACTGTGCTGGTCATTGCCGGCACATTCTCATTGATCGTCAATCTTTTAGCTAATCGTGGTGTAATAGTGTGTGCTTTGTTTTTATGAAATCTGGTCTGGCCTCTCTCTGTTCTCACACCCTCTCTCTGTTCTCACACCCTCTCTCCCTCTCCCTATGTCTCCTCTCCTTTCCTTTCTCTCCCTGTGTCCTCCTCTCTCCCTCCCTCTCTCCCTCCCCCTCTCCCTCCCCCTCCCCCTCTCCCTCTCCCTCTCCCTCTCCCTCCCCCTCTCCCTCCCCCCTCCCTCCTTCCCCCCTTTCTCATATCCACTCTGTCACTTTATACTTCTTCCTTTTAAGAGGCTCCAAACCGAATGACTTTCCGGATTCTAATTGATCTCTACGCTTTTGTCTACACCCCATTTGGCAATAATTGAACAGCTCGTTGTGACAAATAACAGCGTGAAGTGGTGAATTGTGGGAAATTAGGCCTGTCAAAGAAAATCAGCATCATGCTCTGCGTTCACGATCAGGCCAATATGTGTTGGTATGCGTGTCGTGGTTGCCTGCATGCGTGCTATGGCAGGTGAACAGGGACATTATTGATGTAGGTACATATGCTAATGTGATGCCAGACATGTTAGGGCATAAAGTCCCTGTTTACCTGACTGATGCGTACATGCTTACATGTGTCTGTCTGTTACTCTGTCTGTTACTCTGTCTGTTACTCTGTCTGTTTCTCTGTATGTTTCTCTGTATGTTTCTCTGTCTGTTTCTCTTATTACTGTCTCAG
Source organism: Dallia pectoralis (assembly GCA_029465975.1). Taxonomy (NCBI): domain Eukaryota; kingdom Metazoa; phylum Chordata; class Actinopteri; order Esociformes; family Umbridae; genus Dallia; species Dallia pectoralis. The sequence continues at coordinate 1,882,000 of CM055748.1, read as the reverse complement.
CTCTCTAGTATTTTTTAACACCAGAGCGCTTTTGCTTTTGGTTCTTTCGTTAAAGTGCATATTTAATTACATCCGTCACTGTGAGATATTTTATAGAGTTTACAGAGTTTATACAATATCTGTCAATGCACTTCTTTGATTTTGATATCTAAAATCAGAATGTGTAGACAAAAAGTGTATCAATTCATTGTTGTGGACAAATCATCCGGCTGATTAAGGGAAAAGACAAAGTAATTAACTTCTTTCAAACCATCCTGTCTTGATTTTCTCATTAAGAAGAATTTGCGCTGTTAAATTTAATCAAGCTCCCTTTTTTCATCCTATAGTTCGAGTTTATGGATATTTAGCAGTTTTTAGGGACAACTGAGACTTTCCCTGAAGATTTTCTTTACCCATTTTTCCACATTTCTTTAACTTTCTTGCTTGTTACTAAGATAAACTGGCGACACAAAACAGTTTCTGACAAATCAATCAATTCGTTTTATAAACCCAATTTTTACCTCAGCATTTGTTACAAAATTATTTTACCGATGCCCAGCCTGAAACCGCGAAGCGAGAATGGATACGCGGTGGGCCGAGGAACCTCCCAAAGGGTCTGGAAACCTGGGAGTCTTTCTGTCTCTGTCCCTTCTTTCTCTCTCTTAATAACGGACTTCATGAACACTTGATTTTATGATCATGCATTGGTATAATTAATGACATGTGGTGATTTAACCGTTCATCCTGGTTGCCAGTATCCACTAGAATATTCCTCCGTCTTAGAAGTGCTGCTGCCTTTTAGAGACACGCCCCCGCAGCGTTGGTCGCTAAAATGAAACGACGACAAAAACAAAAGGTCTCTCCCAGTGGGCCGACGTTGAATGGGAGCTGCAGCCGAGCTAATCTGTGCTGTGTGCAAAGGCATGGACCAGAGGTTACTATATTTCTATCCCTGTTGTCTTTGTTCATGTCTCTATTGTCCTCTCTCTCTCTCTCTCTCTCGCTCTCTCTCGCTTGCTGCACAACAGCGAGGACTAACAAGTAGGCAGATGAAAAAATAAAACAAACTGAAACGAGCTGGACAGACGGACTGAAGCAGCGGGGATGGATACTATGAAAGGAATGATGCCCGGTGTCTGTTCAGAACAGGCAGAAGCTAATCTTAGTCTCTCTCTTTTTTACTCTTGTTCTTTCTTTCCCACTAATGATTTTGTAACCCCCACCGCTACACACACACACACACACACATTCTCACACACACATTGCCCCCCCTTCCCATCTCAATTGCTCCTGCCCCAACCTCCTCTCCAATTAACGCCTGTACGCCCAAAAACAAATCCTGGCACTTCCAAACATGTCTACAGACAGATGTCTCTAACCGTTCACCCTCTCTGTGACTCCAGCTGTTTGGTTTTGGTTTCTTCTCACCCAGACTACCACACTGGCAGTGGGAAGGAGGGCGTTACACCTTCATGACAACGCTCAGTTTATCGTACAGAGGCGGGCTCCTGTCAAGCACAAACCACGTTACAAGGCTCCCCGGATTTTTCCTGCCAATTTAGTCGCCCGTCTAAACGCTGCCGGAACACGATTGCCGCGATTGATGAGTCAGTCCACGTACTAAAATAATGTCTAGCACGTTCTTCCGTGTCACATCTCCCGGCGGAACGCGTCGTGCGGTCCCTTTCTGAAAGCCCACACCATCGAAGTCAAAACAGAGAGCTGTGTAAAATGACATCGTAGACCAGTTTCATTGACTCCAGTGTGCCATTATACGTATATGACCGGTTTGCCTGGTGCGTGTTCCTTTAATCACAATACAAAGATCAGTACGTGGAAATAGCATTCATTTTGTGCCATGCTACATCTGGAAATAGAGCCGAGACTGACCGTGGTTAAGAGAAGAGTTCAAGTGCACCGACCAGGGTGAATCAGCAGGGGGGTGGACAGGAAGTGCAGTAACAATGAATGACTTACAGTGGGACCACAGAGCTGAATGGATGCCAGTCAGTTAGCCGCTGTGAACAGGCCTCCAGATGAATGAACGGTGTTAAGCTGTGATGGTTCACACAGCTGTGAGGGCAAGAACTAGGTCGCGTTTGATTGACAGGTAGAAATGGGTGAGCCGAAGAGACAACGCCGATCAAAGGAGAGTAGAGAGGCTGGAAAGAGAGAGAGAGGAGAACGATAACTGGGGAGTGTTAAAGAGAGAGACAATACCCTGGTATCCCCTAATGCCCTGTGATTCTAACACACAACAGAATAAGACATCCCGTCTATACCCCGTCTGTGCGGATAATGCAGACGTCACATTTACATGACATTCCTCCACAGTCTAACCCTTATGACCACCTGCTGAATGTGTCGTCGTTTCCCCGTGTGACGCCAAAACGGTGCCAACCCAACCAGACATCAAGACAGTGGCAGCAGATCCTTCAAGTCCTCCGTAGGTTTGCGAGGCGGTGCCTCCGTGGATCAGACTTCTTGGTCCAGCACATCCCACAGATGCTTAGATTTAAACGGCCAGAGTGGCATGTTCCTCAAACCAAACATCATGTCCACAGGAATGCCCAGAACCCAGGGTTCCTCAGCAGAACTTTTCCCAGAACATCAAACTCCCTACAATTGAATTTTAAAGAGTTGTTTTCCGAGGTGAACAATAGCACTTTGATTTTCCGATAGATAGTCGGCCCCCAGCTCACATATCAGGTATTGAACAACTACTAGGTTTCCAATGACTGCTCACTGAAACAACCCCGTAAAACGTGTTAAATTGACTGACCATTCACATTGATTAATTCTATTTCCTAATGTGGTACTTATGCTTCTGAAACTCTATGAATTATGAATAACAGTATATTTATATGAATAATAGATAACAGTTTTATAGATGTGATCAACCTTTTATGGTAGAGCTGCCATTATCACCAGATGTTCTCTATCAAACTCATTTATCTCTCTCTAAATCTCTCTCTTTTCCTCTTTCTCTCGCTTTCTTGTCTCTTCATGACATTTCGTCATCTATTATAACAGCAGTCTATAATATAGTTCTTTGCAATAATGGAAGTGATCTGTATTGATCTCACATTAGTCTTGTAAAAACACCTGAAGTAAAAATCACTTCCTTATCTACCTATTCTATTTTCCCCGGGAACATTTGCGTTTTTTTTTTAACCCAAGCAGACACACTACACAGCTACAAACCCATTGTCTGTACATGTGGATATTTTCCCGGGTTCTACGATGAAAAGAAAACAAAAACACAACAAAACACTCACAAAAGCGTGCTCAAAAGGCAGAATCTATGGGTAACAGGTAATGAAGTACTATCTCCATGCGAACAGACATGAGTAATCACCAGGAAGCCCAGCATCAATAGAGATCCAATCTACTCCCAACCAGTGGGGGCGGAGCCTCTCAGCCTCTTCTAAAGTCTCTCTCCACGGTGTGCCCCCGTATCCAGGGAAATGGGACTATATCGCCCTCTCCAATCACCACCAAGTAGAAGATAAAGGCGTATTGATCCGCGGTTAATGCTAATGTATGAATGAGGCAGTCGGGATCAGATTAACCTGAGCTCCTGCAGGGCTTTCAGTCCTGCTGCCTCGTGGGAAATGCCAGTGTGGCGGCTATTTATGGATGCAGTCATAAAAGCATGAAGCATTGTGTGTGTGTGTGTGTGTGTGTGTGTGTGTTACATGCCTTTTTGCAGGTATTCAAGTCTGCACAAGTGTGTGTATTTCCGCATATCTATGATATCTTTACAGAACTGACTGAATGTGTTTATCGGTGTGTACATCACAGGTTTTCGTGAAATAGAAACAGATTGCTTAGTAGGAACAAAGTATTTTTTTACAGGACATGGTTTTTTTTAGATGTTGGGAGAATTGCAATGCAAATGAACTAGAGAACATTAGACCCTGTAATTAAATGAAGTGCAAACCCTAACCCTAACTCCTACCCTAACCCTAACCTCCAACCCTAACCCTAACTCCTACCCTAACCCTAACTCCTGCACTAACTCTAACCTTAACCCTAACCTTAACCCCAACCCTAACCTTAACCCTAACCTTAACCCTAATTCCAACCCTAACTCCCACCCTAACCTTAACCCTAACTCCAACCCTAACTCCTACCCTAACCTTAACCCTAACTCCAACCCTAACTCCTACCCTAACCTTAACCCTAATTCCAACCCTAACTCCTACCCTAACCCTAACCTCCAACCCTAACCCTAACTCCTACCCTAACCCTAACTCCTGCACTAACTCTAACCTTAACCCTAACCTTAACCCCAACCCTAACCTTAACCCTAACCTTAACCCTAACTCCAACCCTAACTCCCACCCTAACCTTAACCCTAACTCCAACCCTAACTCCCACCCTAACCTTAACCCTAACTCCAACCCTAACTCCCACCCTAACCTTAACCCTAACTCCAACCCTAACTCCTACCCTAACCTTAACCCTAACTCCAACCCTAACTCCTACCCTAACCTTAACCCTAACCCTAATTCCATTTCCACACTCATTTTGTGTGCATAAGAACAGCCTGGCTGTCTGCCTGTCACTACGGGGGAGAATAAAACTGAACATGAGCTGCGTTTAGATTCTGGGATGGATGATGGCTACGCTACGCGATTACTCCATTATTTCACATCATTAGAAGATCGTTTGTTCAATTAGGGTGCATCGGAGCATTGCATTGTGGGGAGAAAAAAAACACATGCGTATATTAATATAAAGTTTATTCAAAAGTTTTATTCTGAAGTTTATTGCCTTAGCCTCCAAGTCAAATCAGCTAATATGACAGCATTATTTTTGCCATCGTAATATAGAGTCGTGCCACGACCAGTTGTAGCAGTAGAAACATCAATGGTTTTCACAATAATTTTTAGATTTTTTTGTGAATAAAATTGAGGCAACAGTGCTAATTTATTGCCATGTGAAGTGGAATGATATATATATAGGGTTTATGTCAGGAGACTATACATGCCACTCGTGTTGCTATTTGATTATAGTTACCAAGATGGCTTGACTAAAGCACAGCCCCGGGTCATGTTGACCAAACATCTGTGTCAGTTGTCTCCTTGTTAATAGTTACCTATACATATATCAAACCCACTGTACAAGAGTGGCAATGATGACAACATTGGTTTCCATGACGAATCTGTGTGTTCTTAGGCTGCCATTCCCTCTACTGTGTGACGGAAACATATTCGCAGAGAATTGTCTCATGGTGATCAATGCAAGGGGTGCCAGAGACGCACGGCCCAGATAAATGCTACAGAATGCCTGCTTTGTTTAATAATGAGGGCCAGTGCCTTTTCATTGTTTAGTAAGTTAAAGTCAATCTTAATGATTTTATTCCGCCGAAATATCCATCTGTTCACCAGTAATCGTTTTCCTGGAACGTCAGCCTTATAAACCCCAGTGCCTTATTTGCTGCATGTGGCAAATATTCAGATCCGTTCAGGCACTGTCGCCTCAGGCATCAACTGGGGGAGTACATCACATATTCTGTTTCTCACTTCTTGTCTTTTTTTTCTCTCACACTTCTCTCTTTTTTCTCACTTTACTACACTTTCCATTTTATGCCTTTTCGCTCTGCCTTCATCGTCCATTAGCTTTCGAGTTACTTCCCCCCTCTCATCTCCCTTCCTCCATTCCCCGTTTTCTGTTATTGTGTGTTGTACAGTCATGTTGACACTAGTCTCAGACCTGCCTTTGAACCTGATCAGCTTCCTCTTGTTGTGCGAGCAACAGCTGTGCTCTAATAAATGTAAAGACAGAAAAATTGTATCAGGTTCAATTTGGAAGGTTTTATAAAAATACTCATTCAAATTTTTTTAAATACCTTGAACATTCTGCCAGGCAAGGTCTCTGGTGTACGAGGTATGCCGTTTTAAATAACGTCTTTTAGTGTTCAAACAGAGATCTGATCACACATCTGAGAAATATAGCTGTTAAACTGAGAGAATGGCGATACAGCACATATTTAGAGGTGCCGTGTCCATTTAAACTAAGTGGGACCAGATAAAAATATTCTACACATGGTATAATTTAATAGCACACTTATTTCCAACATAAAATGTTTGAACAGTATGCCCCTGAGAACATTAAAATGCCTCATCTGTTCGGCTTAAGGTGAAGTGTAACAGGGGCGAGATGAAGAGCGGAGGAATGTGGTGTTTTAATCCATACGAAGAAAACAGCAACACAAACGAAAACATACACTGAACGTAAAAAGCAAACAAGCTTACACAAAGCGACTTCTAACTTGCAATAAAACAAGCAGTATACGATTATAGACAACACTCACATAACCCACATAACGGCACGTAACAAAATAACAACATTAAGCAGCTGAGAACCTAACCAGGGACCTTAAATAGCCCACTGCATAACAACCTGTGTAACAATGTATTAATAACAAGCACCTGTGAACCTAACCAAGGACCTTAAATAGCCCACTGCATAACAACCTGTGTAACAATGTATTAATAACAAGCACCTGTGAACCTAACCAAGGACCTTAAATAGCCCACTGCATAACAACCTGTGTAACAATGTATTAATAACAAGCACCTGTGAACCTAACCAGGGACCTTAAATAGCCCACTGCATAACAACCTGTGTAACAATATATTAATAACAAGCACCTGTGAACCTAACCAGGGACCTTAAATAGCCCACTGATTAACTAACCTATGCCCGGTGCTTAGCTAAACCCGGAACAGCTCCAAATTAACACAATAAACTTTCCCTAAACACTTGTGTACAACACAGCTCACCCATATGTGACATCCTCTGTTTGTCTGTTTGTCTGCTGAATTAGAACAAGACATCACAACACATAACAGCTTTTAAATGTGAAACCAATCTAACAACGCCAGGAGACAGACTAAAAACAAAGACAGCATGTCTAAAATGAAGCAATGTTGCTTGATAAGTCTAATTTCCTGGTCAGCTAGTGTGTTGTTGTGATATAGATACTGCTCAAGTTATGCACAAAAATATAACGTCACAAAGGTTTAGCGTCTCACTAATCCCCTTCACCTCATCCACATGTTCAGGTGTCTCCAGAGATGTTTGACTGAGGTCCATGTCTAGCTGGGACTTTCCCTCTCCGGGACATTCACACAATTGTCCAGAACCCACTCCAGCATTGCCGTGCTCGAGGTCAATGCGCTGTTGGAAGATTGATCCTTTTCCAATTCTGAGGTTCTCAGCGCTCCAGAGCAGGTTTTAATCAAGGATCTGACTTCACTCCGCGCCGTTTATCTTTCCTTCGATCCGGACTAGTGTTCCAGTCTCTGCGTCGGAAAATCATTCTCACATCATTGTACCGCCGCGGACGTGCTTTATCGTAGCAACGCCACCGGCCAGATGATGAGTAATGCCTGTTTTCCTCCGGACGTGACACTTGGCATTCGAGTTTACTCTTGAATTCTTCAGACAAAGGAATATCTTTTCTCATAATTTGAAAGTTCTTTAGAGGCATAGAATCGTAAGGCTTAATTTGAGGAGGGCCGCCGCAGAGATGTTTGTCACCCTGAAAAGTTCTCCTAATCTACACACAGGAAGTCAGGAGCTCTGATGGAGCTATCAAATGGGTTCTTGTTCTCCTTAACGTTCCAAACGAGTTCTAGGCTGGACCCCCCGCTGACTGCCTTGTTAAAACAGCACACGTGGGGACCAACAGCTGAACACTGAGTTGCTTAATGAGAAAAATACACGGATTCAATGAATCTCCTTAACTAAGAATAGATTCAAAAGTGGTAAAATAGCCCTGTATGAGAATTTAAGCACTAAAGGTAATGCTTAAAATGAATGAGAACGGCTGGTTCTGCTTCACTCTGGCTTAACTAGTCTGGTTCTGTAAAAGGTGTCATCCTCTTGGTTCCAAGTACAGATTGAAAAAGCCCTGGCATATTCTGGTTCCTCTATTTTCTCCCAGAAAATGAACATAACTCTTTTCGGAGACAAACCGTGTTGTCTGATAATTTATTCATAATGCACATGGAAAGACAACTGAGCACGCTGCACTTGATATCTTCCGGTCAATTTGTTTTTGAGACGAGCCCGTTGTGCTGTGAGAGCTGAATCCATTCCACTCTAGTGATTCTCCACAAGTCCCTCAAACCCCCTCCCCTGCTTGTACTTCAAGTGCTACTAGATATTAAGAGCAGTTGGTTGGCACACACACAGACATTCCCTTATTTTTCCTGTGCATTTACCAGATCAACATGGGCATACTGTCTGTATAGTTCAATACCCCTGTACCCTAATAGAATCCAAATGTAATCCTTACTGTGACTGGTCAACAATTAAACACATTTAACAATTTATGTAATGGAGCAATGAATTTGATCTCTCTCCATTATTGCTCATAGGAAACGAAAATCTAATTGGAAAGCCTGCGTCCAGTAAAAGACGAAACCGTAAGTAGTCACACCAAACGGGGTCACAAAGATGATGGGCGTAACACAAACCAGTCGCCCCCTCCTCCCGATGGTTTTTCAAATTTTCACAGCAAGGGCTGCTGGGTAAGCTACTGGAAAAGTTGCTGGCTTCATAAATGAATAAATGTTTGCGTAGCCATCTGTCATCTTCAAGTAATCTATACCTGTAGCCTACCTGAATTATCGAGCACTCAGATTGATTTTGATACAAGGCAGAATGAGGTGAGCAGACATGTCAACCATGGAGAAATAATTAGGCCTGTGGCCACAGTAGACAAGCATCTATAGTCAGCCAGTAACAACATAACTTAAATAATGCACGGTCAGGTAGACAGAAAGCAACAATATGAGTAGCAAACCGATCCACAACAACAATTCCATATTTCTGCCTTCAAACGACGAACTCAATTCAATCTTTTAGCTGTATTTTTATCTAAAACAAATCAAATATAGCGTAGATTGGCACTGCTTCCAGGTGCAATTTCGAAAAACAAGTCACCAGCAGTGAAAATACATTATGTGTAAACAAACTGATGTTGTGGGGCTAAAGGTGGTTATTGTACATGCAATGGGATAAAGGTAATCTTAGAGTGAACTCCACCTGTTGAATGTGACGTCACGCTCGTCACGTTTTCATTATCAGATTCAGTGTGTTGAACTGGGCTACAAATTGCCCTCTTTATTAATCAGTGAAAAATGTTTTGTAAAAATCAATTGTGAAACCTATCAATAATAGAAAAACAGGGTTTTTGCCTGTGGCTTTCACTGTTTTTTCTTTCTCCCGAACTAGTCTTCGTACAAATTCTGTCATGAGTTTTCTTCCTTCAGTGATGCAAAGTTTTGAAATGGGTGAAGGAGAACTATGCACCAATATAGTATTGAGCTGTCTTCATTAGCCTATCTAACTCTCTGAGGTCATATAAGGTCAAATGCCTTGCAGTCGCCATAGGAAACCAAGGTACCAAGGAAACACCACACTTTATATACACGTCAAATCGTATTTAAAACCAGGATGGCAAAAGGCTCTGACCTTAGGTGTGGAGAGAGACTGTGGAGGGAGACTGGGAGGATAGAGACTGGTAGAGGGAGAGAGAGACTGGGAGGAGAGAGACTGGTAGAGGGAGAGAGAGACTGGGAGGGGGAGAGAGAGAGAGAGACTGGTAGAGGGAGAGAGAGACTGGGAGGGGGAGAGGGAGAGAGAGACTGGTAGAGGGAGAGAGAGACTGGGAGGGGGAGAGAGAGAGACTGGTAGAGGGAGAGAGAGACTGGGAGGGGGAGAGAGAGAGACTGGTAGAGGGAGAGAGAGACTGGGAGGGGGAGAGAGAGACTGGTAGAGGGAGAGAGAGACTGGGAGGGGGAGAGAGAGAGACTGGTAGAGGGAGAGAGAGACTGGGAGGGGGAGAGAGAGAGACTGGTAGAGGGAGAGAGAGACTGGGAGGGGGAGAGAGAGAGAATGGTAGAGGGAGAGAGAGACTGGGAGGGGGAGAGAGAGAGACTGGTAGAGGGAGAGAGAGACTGGGAGGAGAGAGAGACTGGGAGGAGAGAGAGACTGGTAGAGGGAGAGAGAGACTGGTAGAGGGAGAGAGAGACTGGTAGAGGGAGAGAGAGACTGGGAGGAGAGAGAGACTGGTAGAGGGAGAGAGAGACTGGTAGAGGGAGAGAGAGACTGGGAGGGGGAGAGAGAGAGACTGGTAGGGAAAGAGACAAACTGGGAGGGGGAAAGATTGATAGATGATAGAGGGCTGAAATGGGGTACAGTTACAAGCTTCTTCTCCCACCGGGACAGACTGGCTGGGTTATTTTTGGAATGGGTTCTGGCAATAATCGATCTGTGGGAGTGTTACAGGAAGGCCTCGATAAATCAAATGAAGTCATTTGACAGATTCTAAAACAGAGAAAATACTTTGCATGCTTCTGAAGATGTCTGATTACTGGATTATTGTAATGTATAACTACATGATTATGTGTGCTGCAATCTGCCGTTGAGGGTGTGTAAAGGAGAAACCGTTTAATTCAACCCATTAGTATTTACAAGAGGAAAAGCAGAAACAATGCATTCACAACAGCAGATGACCTCCTCAAATGTACATGGTTGACGACCATCGACAGTACGTCAATCTCACCAGGCGACACAGAAGATCCAGGGGACCCAGGAGATCCAGAAAATCCAGGAGATCCAGGAGATCCAGGAGAGGTCAACTGCATTACTGTTCAGCTTAGTCAGAAGTGTTTATGTGTTGAACCTACAGAACGGTCTGTTTAAACTGTTAACACCCGGCTCAGACAACCAGCTGTCACGAAATGAAGCTTGGAGGTTCGTGGTACACCAATGCAGCAAGACTGTGTTTTAATCATCTGCAATCCCCGGTAACTCACGCAAGCAATTAAATCATAAAAATAGGAAATAAAAAATGAACCTTCTAGCACAACAAAAGAGACACATTGACACAATCTGAAATGGTTTCATTTAGTACGTACGGAGGAAATGTACCTGCTTGTCATGGTTCACGGGTGTTCCCGTGTGTTCCTGTGTCGTGGTGTGCTTGTTTGTCTCCATCTTGTGGGTGTTCATAGTGTTTCTTCCTATTACCTTAATTTTCCCGCCCTTTTTCTCACCTGTTGCTTGTTAGTCCTCGTTATGTTTAGTATTTAGTCTTCCCTGTTTTCCTGTGTGTTTGTCGGATCATTGTCTTGTTAAGGTACGTGGTTTCTGTTTCTGGTCTGTGTTAATTCTATGATTGTTAGTTCTTTGTGTGTAGGAATGTTTCGTGTCTGTGTTTATTCCTAGGCTGGTTATTTCGTTATGTGTTTGTAGGAATCTTTTGTGTCAATGTTTACCTGTGCTGGGTAGTTTTGTCTTTGGTGAGGGGATGTGATCTGTTTCTGTTCTGATGTTTTGTTTCTGTGTCTTGTTAAGTTCTCGTTTCTAGTGCCTGTCCTGCCTGGATGAGAATAAAAACCCTTTTTTGGAAAAACTTCTCTGCGATTGTGTCTACTCCTTGTGATCTGCATGGCAGACCCTGACAGAATGATCCGACCATTTACGACACAGCGGAGAATGAGGAGCTGCTCGTCCACTTACGGGCCGCCAATGGAGTTCCCAGTATGGTTGCGCCGATGCGCCATAAGGCGAGGACCACCCCTTCCTCCTCGACCATCCGCGCCGCCACCGATGTGGCTACCAGCGGGTTACTGGGAGCAGAGAGAGTGGGAGATGACTCGCTGCGCTGAATCCGAGGAGGATTCAGAGGAGTACTGGGAGGAGCCAGAGGAGGAGGACGAGGCGGAGAGAATCAGCCGGGAGCACTATATTCGGCTGGGGCTCGAATCTCCTCCGCAGCATAAGATGGCTGCCGCCCCGCAGCACAAGATGGCTGTCACCCCGCAGCACAAGATGGCTGCCGCCCCGCAGCTCAAGATGACTGCCGTCCCGCAGCATGAGATGGCTGTCGCCCGCAGCATGAGATGGCTGTCACCCCGCAGCATGAGATGGCTGCCGCCCCGCAGCATGAGATGGCTGCCGCCCGCAGCATGAGATGGCTGCCGCCCCGCAGCATGAGATGGCTGCCGCCCCGCAGCATGAGATGGCTGCCGCCCCGCAGCACGAGATGGCTGCCGCCCCGCAGCACGAGATGGCTGCCGCCCCGCAGCACGAGATGGCCGCCGCCCCGCCGCACGAGATGGCTGCCGCCCCGCAGCAAGAGATGGCTGCCGCCCCGCAGCAAAAGGATGGCTGCCGCCCCGCAGCAAAGGATGGCTGCCGCCCCGCAGCAAAGGATGGCTGCCGCCCCGCAGCAAAAGATGGCTGCCGCCCCGCAGCATAAGATGGCTGCCGCCCCGTCGACCAAGATGGCCGCCGCTCGGGGTATAGAGGAGGCTTTGCGGGAGGATCGGGAGGTCTTCAGGGACTATCGGGCCTGGATAGACGAGACGGGGTGTGGCCCGGAGGAGGAGAGCGGGCTGGTCAGCAGGTTCTTCTCGTGGCGAGCTCACCAAGGAGTGCTTCCACATCCAGCGCTGAGGTACCTAATGCCACGGTTGTTCTGCCGTGCGCCTCACCTTCTCTCGCTCCTGGAGACTGCCACTGACTCTGCTCCTGCGACTGTCCCTGAGTGCACGTCTGTCCCTGAGTGCACGTCTGTCCCCGTCTCTGACCCTGTCCCCGTCTCTGACCCTGTCCCCGTCTCTGACCCTGTCCCCGTCTCTGAGCCTGTCCCCGTCTCTGAGCCTGTCCCCGTCTCTGAGCCTGTCCCCGTGTCTGAGCCTGTCCCCGTGTCTGAGCCTGTCCCCGTGTCTGAGCCTGTCCCCGTGTCTGTCCCAGTCCCCGTGCCTGTCCCAGTCCCCGTGCCTGTCCCAGTCCCATTTTCCCTGCCTGTCCCAGTCCCAGTTTCCCTGCCTGTCCCAGTCCCCGTTTCCCTGCCTGTCCCAGTCCCCGTTTCCCTGCCTGTCCCAGTCCCCGTTTCCCTGCCTGTCCCAGTCCCCGTTTCCCTGCCTGTCCCAGTCCCCGTTTCCCTGCCTGTCCCAGTCCCAGTTTCCCTGCCTGTCCCAGTCCCAGTTTCCCTGCCTGACTCCAGTCCTGTCCCCCTGCCTGACTCCAGTCCTGTCCCCTTGCCTGACTCCAGTCCGGTTCCCCGTCCTGTCTTCGAGCCCCGTCCAATGCCCGAGGCCGTCATCCTGGCCGAGCCAGTTCCCGGGCCAAGGACTGTTGCCGGGCCAAGGACTGTTGCCGGGCCAAGGCCGGTTCCCCGGCCACCTGAACCGTGTCCTCTGGCACGGCCGCCTGAACCGTGTCCCCCGGCACGGCCACCTGAACCGTGTCCCCCGGCACGGCCACCTGAACCGTGTCCCCCGGCACGGCCACCTGAACCGTGTCCTCCGGCACGGCCACCTGAACCGTGTCCCCCGGCACGGCCACCTGAACCGTGTCCTCCGGCACGGCCACCTGAACCGTGTCCTCCGGCACGGCCACCTGAACCGTGTCCTCCGGCACGGCCACCTGAACCGTGTCCTCCGGCACGGCCACCTGAACCGTGTCCTCCGGCACGGCCACCTGAACCGTGTCCTCCGGCACGGCCACCTGAACCGTGTCCTCCGGCACGGCCACCTGAACCGTGTCCTCCGGCACGGCCACCTGAACCGTGTCCTCCGGCACGGCCACCTGAACCGTGTCCTCCGGCACGGCCACCTGAACCGTGTCCTCCGGCACGGCCACCTGAACCGTGTCCTCCGGCACGGCCACCTGAACCGTGTCCTCCGGCACGGCCACCTGACCCGTCTCCTCCGGCACTGCCTCCTGACCCGTCTCCTCCGGCACTGCCTCCTGACCCGTCTCCTCCGGCACTGCCTCCTGACCCGTCTCCTCCGGCACTGCCTCCTGACCCGTCTCCTCCGGCACTGCCTCCTGACCCGTCTCCTCCGGCACTGCCTCCTGACCCGTCTCCTCCGGCACTGCCTCCAGACCTGCACCCGCCTGGTCGACCTCCAGACCTGCACCCGCCTGTCCGGCCTCCAGACCTGCACCCTCCTGTCCGGCCTCCAGACCTGCACCCTCCTGATCTGCCTTCTGACCTGCATCCTCCGGGTCGACCTCCAGATCTGCTCCCGCCGGGTAGACCTCCTGACCCGCTCCCGCCGGGTAGACCTCCTGACCCGCTCCCGCCGGGTAGACCTCCTGACCCGCTCCCGCCGGGTAGACCCCATGACCCGCTCCCGCCGGGTAGACCTCCTGACCCGCTCCCGCCGGGTAGACCTCCTGACCCGCTCCCGCCGGGTAGACCTCCTGACCCGCTCCCGCCGGGTAGAACCCATGACCCGTCTCTGCCTGTCCGGCCTCCTGACCCGCATCCGCCCGTCCTGTCCTCTGCCCCGCCTCAGCCGTTACGGCCTCCTGACCCGCATCCGCCCGGCCGGGTCTCTGCTCCGCCCTCTCCGGTCCGGCCTCCTGACTCTGTGTCTTGCTGGCACTGTCCTCTAGGCCTCCGCTTGCCCCCGGAGTGACTGCACTATTCCCTTGACTCTGTCCCGTTCCAGGTTTTTTGTTTCTCACCTCCATCCCACCCCAACCTCCTCCCCGCTGCAATTCGTAGTCTGGGTTTTAGTTTATTTTTTTTTGGCGCTTCGGGAGCCGCGCCTTGAGGGGGGGGTACTGTCATGGTTCACGGGTGTTCCCGTGTGTTCCTGTGTCGTGGTGTGCTTGTTTGTCTCCATCTTGTGGGTGTTCATAGTGTTTCTTCCTATTACCTTAATTTTCCCGCCCTTTTTCTCACCTGTTGCTTGTTAGTCCTCGTTATGTTTAGTATTTAGTCTTCCCTGTTTTCCTGTGTGTTTGTCGGATCATTGTCTTGTTAAGGTACGTGGTTTCTGTTTCTGGTCTGTGTTAATTCTATGATTGTTAGTTCTTTGTGTGTAGGAATGTTTCGTGTCTGTGTTTATTCCTAGGCTGGTTATTTCGTTATGTGTTTGTAGGAATCTTTTGTGTCAATGTTTACCTGTGCTGGGTAGTTTTGTCTTTGGTGAGGGGATGTGATCTGTTTCTGTTCTGATGTTTTGTTTCTGTGTCTTGTTAAGTTCTCGTTTCTAGTGCCTGTCCTGCCTGGATGAGAATAAAAACCCTTTTTTGGAAAAACTTCTCTGCGATTGTGTCTACTCCTTGTGATCTGCATGGCAGACCCTGACACTGCTGATCCAGCTGTAATACACACATGCACAATCTAGCACAGACACACACACACACACACACACACACGCAATCACGCGCGCACACACACACACACACATCGACGCATGCTCAATGCCGTCACACACGCTCATTGCACATTGCATTCCAGACCCTGTATGTACGTCATTTAGCAAGTCTGAAAATAGTCCGGTGATCTTAATAATGCATAAGAAGGAGGCGATTAGCCGGGACTACAGGAAACAGGCCAGTATGCAGAGGGAGGCTAATCAACAGCCCCACGTCTCCACCAGAACCACTGACCTTTATATGACTTTGTACATGTTCCCGGGGTACAGGAGCGCATTACGCGGCGTAATGAAAACATTACGAGGTATCGAATGAGAAAGATGGTGTGGTACAACACCAGCATACCAGCTAAGTGCTGTTGTCAGGCAGGGCACATTGGAAAGTGGCATGACACAGCACTTAGCTGTGGATTGGCAATATGCCACGCATCCCATCACCGCTATTCACAACTACCTTTAAATTTAATTATAGCAGTAAAGTGTCACGACGTCATACCCATGGTATAGATTCATGGTATAGATTCACGGTATAGATTCATGGTATAGATTCATGGTATAGGTTCATGGTATAGATTCATGGTATAGATTCATGGTATAGATTCATGGTATAGATTCATGGTATAGATTCATGGTATAGATTCATGGTATAGATTCATGGTGTAGATTCACGGTATAGATTCATGGTATAGATTCTCATATACTTGTGGCTGTCAGCAAATCAGTATTCGGGATTCACAGCAAGCAGTTTATAATCTGTAACTAACCACTTAATCATCAGATGGTCTAATTATTTGGCAAAGAGCGGGGCATTGGCTTGTTTTGCTTAAGATATTCTCCTGATTGACAGGTGCCTGGAGTCAGGCATATTTTGTGGATGATACTGACCAACCTCCCTCCCCCACATCACTCATCTCCCATCTCTCCCACCTCACCCCTGACCCAACTCTCCCTCGTCTCCCCCCAGCGATGTGTCCCGGATGAGCCCCCAAACCATCAGTGACATGCACATCATCAGCCTGATCTAAAAATAGCAAGCAAACATAAATAAACAAATAAACAACCACGCACAATGTCCTTTCACATTCACATGAACGCAAACAGCAGATTCACATGAACGCAAACAGCAGATTCACATGAACGCAAACAGCAGATTCACATGAACGCAAACAGCAGATTCACATGAACGCAAACAGCAGATTCACATGAACGCAAACAGCAGATTCACATGAATGCAATTGCAAACAGCACAACCCGACAATCTATCGCCTCCTTTCCTTCCATTCTTTCTAATCACCTCTCCAAGCCTCTCTCCCCCTGTTATTCTCCCTCCCCCGTGCTTGCTCTCACCCCTCCCCCTCCGCTCCGAGCCCACCTGACTAATGGATGCCTCACTCCTGTGTCTCAGGTGTTCCCTCAGGTGGCAGAGCGGCTCGGTAGCGCTGTCTGTTCTGCGTGGAGGTGACTCATACGGATGGACAGGGTGTTGAAGTGATGCCCGGTGATCTCTCCGTTTCCTCTCTCTCTCTCTCTCTCTCTCTCTCTCTCGCCCTGTGGTGAATATTAATCTAAAAAGGTCAGAAGACCAGAGAGGAGGTGTGCTTTTGCATCCATTGAAAGGGCAGGGCTGTGTAAATGGGACTTGGAGCAGCGCCCGGGGTGGAAGGATGTTAAATAAACCGGTTCGAGTCCCACAGGTAGTCTCTGTGTGCTTAACTGTCAATCAGGACAAACAAATGCAATTTAGTTGATTTAACATTTACATAATGTAACTACAGTTTTCTCTTCACACTCGCCACAACAAAGTCTTGCTGCTGTAAACTCACTGACTCTGATGTTTGCCTCTAACACTGAGCTCTTTGCTGGTGAAGGTATACATTTCTAGTGTTCATGGGAATAGAACTAGTGTGTGTAAAAACGCTGTTAGTTGACTAAGTTGATATGACAGACATGTTGTTTGGACAGCTCAGTAAAGAAAGATTTAATCTAACATTAGCTCACTGCAGAGAGACGTTGACATACCATTAACACACTACGGAAGGATATTGACATAGAATTAGCTCACTACGGGAGGACTTTGACATTGCATTACCTCACTAAAGCGAGATGTTGATTTAACTTAAGCTCAGTCCTAGACAGATATAACAGATGATAGCTCATCTTATATCACATGAATGCATTATTCGCCCAGTGCCGACAAGAGCTGCTAGGTCCAGGCTAAACATGTCTTTCCCCAGAATGAGTGTGGGATGAAATAGAGTGAGATGACAGACATAAGACATGAAACAGCACCCAACACAATGTAACAGCACCCAACACAATGTAACAGCACCCAACACAATGTAACAGCACCCAACACAATGTAACAGCACCCAACACAATGTAACAGCACCCAACACAATGTAACAGCACCCAACACAATGTAACAGCACCCAACACAATGTAACAGCACCCAACACAATGTAACAGCACCAAACACAATGTAACAGCACCCAACACAATGTAACAGCACCAAACACAATGTAACAGCACCCAACACAATGTAACAGCACCCAACACAATGTAACAGCACCCAACACAATGTAACAGCACCCAACACAATGTAACAGCACCCAACACAATGTAACAGCACCCAACACAATGTAACAGCACCCAACACAATTTAACAGCGTAATGTTCAGACATGTACCACACTTCAGCACACTTCTTTGGGTCAATCACGCTCTTGCTTTCATGTTTTCTCGGCAAGTTAGAAATTCCATTTCCAGTGGCATTCAATCAGACGCACGGGTGACTGCACACGAACAACACTCCTTTTATGTCGAGCAGATTGATGTTCAGAGAAAAAGTGTTTCACACAAACATTTATTCACCAGCACCTGTGTACACACACACACACACACACTTGCAGTTCTTTTGTTTTGTCCTGTAGTTTCAATGGATTACTGCAGAGATTACAGAAAGAGTATAGTTCTGACAGCCGAGCAAATCAGCAATTACACTTAGTGTGACAGATACAGTATGTTCCCGTCCCAGAATGGAGTATTTAATTTGATCATTAACACAAGCAGATTTAGGAGTGCATTACGTCTCAGCGTACATATATAGTCAGAGTAAAACAAATCCTCGGGACCGCATCTGATTCCTAAAGAAAAGCCATCAGATGCACATTATGTCCGGAGCACGAAGTGGTGATGTGGTTATTGGATGATAATGAGACTGGGAGGAATGACAAGCTTCCTGCTTCAGGAGGAAACTCATCTCGTGTCCAACCTGTCACGACACAGACTGCCAGTCTACCAGAGACCCGTGACAACTAGGCTTCTGTTGTTCTGCTCCATCATGTCAGACGCTTGTTTTCTCCCCATTTCTCTATATCTCTTTCTCTCTCTTTCTCTCACTTTCTCTTATTCTCTCTCTTTTTCTGTCTTTCTCTCTCTCCCTCTGACTTGCCCTCCCTTCTCGTGTTGATGGGAGACAGCGTACAGTAGATTGACCACATTAAAGTGGCAATAAATACATAATTTAAAGAGAGGTCCTGACAGAAGAATTCTGCTGATGCCTTGTCAGTGTCAGGTGGAATGATGTGGGCTGGAAGATAAATGACAGAAAGCAAGAGTTAAGTTGGAGCTCGTGTCAAGATCTTAAATAGAAAACCATAGAGTCATTCTACCCAGTGTAATTATTCCCAGTGTAATTCTACATAGTGTAATTCTACCCGGAGTAATTCTACCCAGTGTAATTATTCCCAGTATAAGTATTCCCAGTGTAAGTATTCCCAGTGTAAGTATTCCCAGTGTAAGTATTCCCAGTGTAATTCCACATAGTGTAATTCTACCCAGTGTAATTATTCCCAGTATAATTATTCCCAGTGTAAGTATTCCCAGTGTAAGTATTCCCAGTGTAATTCCACATAGTGTAATTCTACCCGGTGTAATTCTACCCAGAGTAAATCTACCCAGTGTAATTCTCCCCAGTGTAATTGCACCCGGTGTAATTTTTCTTGGTGCAAATCTACCCGGTGTAATTCTTCCCGGTGTAATTTTACCCGGTGTAATTTTACCCGGTGTAATTTTACCCAGTGTAATTCTACCCGGCGTAATTCTACCCGGCGTAATTCTTCCTGGTGTAATTCTACCCGGTGTCTTGAGGTTGCTGATGACCTGGTTGAAGAAAAAACTATTGTAGCCGTACACACAGTGCAAATAAGGTGTACACACTAAAATACATTTTTTGACGACTGTTCAAGTGATATGTAACCCTAGATCTTTGTTTATATATGAAAGTTTTACATTTCATGCCCCAAGTCAACACACAGCAAAACACTGTGAGGTCTTCCCAATACTTTCAGAAATGTTTCATCCCACGCTAAAATGCATAAAGATAAATATTACATTGAGATATATTTTGTACGTCACAAACCCCATGTGTACCTGTGTGTCCTCTTCCCCCTGACCTTACCACCTGACCTGGAGCAGAAGGAAACGTCAGCCAGTTCTAGTTTCTATGGTTCCCTGGGCAAACTCCTTGGTTCTGCCTTCCTTGATGCAAAGCCATCAATTATTGTATCATCAGAAATCTGACAAGCATTTGCATGATTAATACTCCCATAGCTCTGTCGGCTCCTTGTTTGAAAGACTTTGGAAGGTCAACAGCAGTCTAAACCCATGGCCCATTGCTGTGTGGAGGCTGAGAACAAGGTCTGCAAATAACCAGTGACAGAACATTTAGCAGCATATATAGAAATAAAAACAGATGATATATATGATATATATGATCATGCAAATGATCCGATTTATTTTTGTGCGGGCGCCGGTGCCACCCCCGACAAGATGCCACCTTGGGCCCTGCCCATGTCGCCCGTACCTAATCTGACAGTGACCTCAGCATAGCAAGGACAGGATCCTTCATCCATGAAATGTCAATGCCTCTGTTTCCTCCTGTATGTCCCCTGGGGGGGGGAGGGAAGCCACTCAGATATGGAATGTTTCCATAGAGGTTTCGGTCTGATGTTCAACCAAATCTCTTCCGATGCTTTTGTTTCTATTATCACAGAGTGACTTTTCAAGTCTCTGGGGACTGGAGGCAGTGGACGGAAGACTTGGGGTAAGATCGAAAAACACATTTGTGATAAACTAAGATATTTACACTAAGATATATTTCAGCAAAAGTATGAATGAAGACAAGGTACGTCGTATTATTTTATGTCAAATTGGGCCACTCTCGTGAAGCTAACTGCCGAGCTAGCATGGCGATGTACGATCAAAGGAGGTTTATGAAGTAAAACATTTATTTTTAATATCCACCAGTCAAGATTCAGAAACAGTCATGGCACAATCTTTATTTAATGTCCGTAATAATAACCGGACAAACTGGGCAGCATTATCAAAAGCCTTTCACACTGTTGATCACCTGTTGCTCGTTCAGAAATGATCATCAATGAGCCCAGACCAGGCTGCATGTGGATATTTGGAAGATTACTTATATTTCTCAATAACTTAATTTCTTCAATTCTTGGTCCAATTAGATTTCTCCTTTACATAAATGATATATTTTTATGCAGATCACACTGTGTAATATTAATGCTCCCACGGTTGACCTTTCTGGGCAAAGGTCTGCAGCCTTGAGAGATTACTTTTTGATTTAAAGTTGGTGTGAAATTCTGGAAAAATTTGACATTTTAAAGGTGTCTGAAAAAAATGTGTGTTTTATTCCCTCTCGAAGGTGCTCATATAGAACGTGTCCCTGCACACCTGAGCATCTGCTATAATCAGTAGTCTCTGAAACAAGGAGGTAGTTCTGCTCTATCATACCCCTGGTGTGATCTACAATGGGTTCTGCACAGTACCCAACGAGAACATTAATTATGGGGCTAAAAAGAACACTTTCTCCAAACAATAAAATTAAAATGAATATTTTTGTAAAGAAAATATTTTTGGCATAGTTGCAAATAATAAAACAAAACTGAATGTTTGTCCTGATTCTATGGAAAGCTGATGCAAGCAACCTTTTTTATCCAAACCAACGTTCTGTTCATCTTAAGCAAGCCCACACATTGCACCCTGGCAGGCATCCAGACTCCTGTGGTTTATAATGGTTATTGCCAAGCAGAAACTTGGCAGGAACCTGAGAACGCAGTGAAATAGAGACATATTTAAATGGAACTGGGTAGACTGTGATCCTGTATCTACCTTTGTGTGTATTCTATTGATCTGCAACTAAAATTGCCAAAATAAAAATACTTTCTGTTTGTGTGTGCGTGTGTGCGTGTGCGTGTGCGTGCGTGTGTGCGTGTGTGTGTGTGTGTGTGTGTGTGTGTGTACACTGTCTGACTCAAACATAAAATAGTCGGGTTTATCCGAACAACAATGGAAACAAGTTTGAATTCAGACAGAAGACAGATGGACTGGAGCAGCTACAGAAATACAGTTGGGCTTAAAGTGACAGGGAAGAAGAGAAAAGAGATGAGAAAGAAAGAAAGGCAGATTAAGGGAGACCTACAGAGACCTAAGGAAAACCGGGGTAGGCAAGTTATAGAGAGGAAGGAGGGACAAAAGAGGAGACAGGGACTATATTAGAGAGGAGAGAGCGATGCTGTCCAAGATAATGAAGACAAATGCAGGAGAGTAAGAAAGGCTCCGGTGAGACTAGAGATGATCACTGCTCTCAACTAATGTAACGCACACACACATACACCACACACATACACACACACACACACACACACACACACACACACACACACACACACACACGCATATTCACACACACACACCACACACACACACACACACACACACCCACACACACACACCACACACACACACACACACACACACACACACACACACACACACACACACACACACACACACACGCATATACACACACACACACACACACACACACGCATATACACACACACACACACACACACACACACACATATACACACACACACACACACACACACACACACCACACACACACACACACACACACACACACACACACGCATACACACACCCACACACACACTATTGGGGTTCAGGTTATATTATGGTTAGGGTGGTTAAGGTTGAGTTTAGGCTATTGGGGTTCAGGTTATATTATGGTTAGGTTAAGGTTGAGTTTAGGCTATTTTGGTTCAGGTAATATTAAGGTTAGAGTTTGGACTAGTACATTTTTTAAGGGCATTTAACTTAGTTGTCCCAACTTAGATAGCTAGGTAACTGTGTGTGAGGTAGGTTGCTGTGTGGCAGGTACTATATTTTGTGATGGATGGTGCTGTGTGTGAGCTGCCATCATGATTCCACGGTACAGTGAATAAACAGAAGCCCTGAGTCTCTTCTCAACTATTCTACAGTGCCTCTGTCAGCCACGGATCTTTAATACTAAACAGTCTGACAGCTGGGAGAGGGTTGTTTCTGTATGCTTGTGTATGTTAGCAACAATGTGTGCATTGTGTTCTCTTTTTGCACAGCTTTATGCCTAGCAGATGCCAGTCATTATTTTAGTTCAGCAGAGTTTCACTTTTTTTTACAAAAGACTCTGACACAGCTCGAAGATCAGGGTGGAACACTTTTCTAACCAACTCAATGTTGCTATTGGCCAACAGATATTGAAAATATTGCTTCTTCTTCACCTTCTTGTGAGTGGTGAATGAACAAAAACACACACACACAAACACACACACACACACACAAAATGTTGCCTGTGTACTTGAGGTTAATTCCAATTAACCCTCCTGACTCCCAGCATGCTTTGTGTCCTTGTGCTCTAAAGCCCACCTGTGATGTGAGCTGGCCTTTCATCATCATATGACATGGATGACTGAAAGTGACTCTGTGTGTATATGTGTGTGTGTGTGTGTGTGTGTATATGTGTGTGTGTGTGTGTGTGTGTGTGTGTGTGTGTGTGTGTGTGTGTGTGTGTGTGTGTGTGTGTGTGTGCAGGTAGATGCACTCCTGTTGGTGAAAATGAAACCACAGTCCTTTCCACATTCCAGAGTCCACAGAAAAACACCTGCTGTATGATAGAAGGGAAAGAGACAATGCTGTGAGAGGGCTGAAAACATCACCAGCTGTGTCACTGCCTCCGTCTGATGCGAGTGTGTTTGTTTGTGAGAGAGGAACAGAGATGCAGAGAGACAGGGAGAAATACACACACACACACACACATGTGTGCAGACACACACACCCACACACCCACACACTACAGTCATTCATTAAATTGACATGTTTGTATTCTCCTGTGCAGAAGGAAGACTCCCACTAATTAGGTGGATTGAGGGCAGAAGGAAACATGCTGTTGTCACACTTCACTAAAACTTTACTGAGAGGTAAGAGAGCAGAGTTAGAGAGCAGAGTAAGAGAGTAGAGTAAGAGAGTAGAGTAAGAGAGTAGAGTAAGAGAGTAGAGTAAGAGAGTAGAGTAAGAGAGTAGAGTAAGAGAGTAGAGTAAGAGAGTAGAGCAAGAGAGTAGAGCAAGAGAGTAGAGCAAGAGAGTAGAGCAAGAGAGTAGAGCAAGAGAGTAGAGCAAGAGAGTAGAGCAAGAGAGTAGAGCAAGAGAGTAGAGCAAGAGAGTAGAGCAAGAGAGTAGAGCAAGAGAGTAGAGCAAGAGAGTAGAGCAAGAGAGTAGAGCAAGAGAGTAGAGCAAGAGAGTAGAGCAAGAGAGTAGAGCAAGAGAGTAGAGCAAGAGAGTAGAGCAAGAGAGTAGAGCAAGAGAGTAGAGCAAGAGAGTAGAGCAAGAGAGTAGAGCAAGAGAGTAGAGCAAGAGAGTAGAGCAAGAGAGTAGAGCAAGAGAGTAGAGCAAGAGAGTAGAGCAAGAGAGTAGAGCAAGAGAGTAGAGTAAGAGAGTAGAGTAAGAGATCTTCTCTGTGTGGGTTTAGTTTCTACTATATTTTCTATGTGGGTTTAGTTTCTACTATCATCTCTGTGTGGGTTTAGTTTCTAGAATCTTCTCTTGCTTTCTCTCCATTGCCACTGTCTTTCATCTTCTCACTGTCAGATGATGTAAAGGTTTTTTTTATATATCTGTCTAGACTGCCATTGATTTAGGTTGTGATGTCTCCTGGTTGAAATAATATTGGGTTTGCGTGTCAGATGACTATGTAAAGATATAAACACCGGAGCTGCGATACGGCCCGTCATTGGTTTAGTGTTCCTCTGATGTAATCTTAGATGTGTCCTTGGCTTCACCACACACTGGAACAAATGGGGAAAAACAACCAGCAACCCAATTATGGACCAATGTCGAGTAGATAAAAAATGTGCCCTTCACAATAGAGGCACTTTGGGAGTTGTTTGCAAGTTTTCTTCAGTGAGCCGTCTGCTGACTGAATTGTAGAGGTACCTCGCTTGACCTGGGTGACCCCAGCCCAGAGATGCTGGGTAAAAAGTCAAAGTCAACGTTTGACGTTGTGTGAAACTGAATAGTGTTTTATATACTGAATTTAGCCAGTTATTTTTTTATTACGTTTTCTACCTCAAACTAAGTGTGCTGGGTGTCAGTGGAGCAATTAGCCATCCGCTAGCAAATACTGAGATGCAGACTGAGAGATAACAACTACAATAGCTGATAAGCAACTGATGCTATATATTTGATGTGTGGCATGATAGATATATCGCTTTTGCGAATTCTTGCACAATGTTTTACAGTTACAATATGATATTGATGTTACATTAAATTAAATTATACACACCGTCTACTATCATTCCCAGTGACAGATTGGATCAGTTGGTTGGCATAATATTAATTTCTCATTTCATGCTGGGAAATAAAAAAAATAATAATGTGTGTTGTTTATGTAAATGTACACAATCACCCAATTTTCACAGTAACAGAGTTAATTGAAGTTTTAAATCAACACTAGTAATAATACAAAAAAAAAGCTTTACCTAACACACGCGCATACGCACGCACACGCGCACACGCACACACAGTGCCTAGCAGATGCTCAGTAGTAGTGATCTGATAATACACTGTGTCTCTATTGGAGTGGACAGGTTGTGTTGAGTGGAGACAGTGGGTCGTAGAGGGAGACATGGTTCCGGCCATCTGCTCCGGGACCACAACACACAGCCCACTGGCTGACACACACACACACCCCACTGGCTGACACACCACACACACACACGCACACGCACAGTCCACACAGTCCACACAGTCCACACATACACACAGTCCCACCTCCCTCCACACCCCACATACACAGAGGAGATGTGAGGAACTCATTGACTTATTTGTTTGTAAAGTTTCAACAACTCTTCATTGACATTTTACTGTGTTTATCTGGTGAATATAGAGGATTATGATTGTCTGTGTGGTTGTGTAAATTAAAGTGTTTGTGTATATGTGTATCTATTAAATGTTCTCCTGGGTTCTATAGTTTCGCTTTAACCTAATGAATAGATTCATTATGGATGTTCATTCAGCCCTGTCATACGTCATTCTGTGCATCTGCCACACAACTCAGATAAACATCTTCTTCTGAACTATCATTCACTATATTAAGTAATGTTTCCAACGAGACAAAGAAATTAGAGGAGGGGTCATCTCTAAACAACATGAGTATAGAAGGCAAATATGTACTTTTAAACTGTGTTTCTAACCATGTGGCCAAACACATTAAATCGTTCAGTCCTTTTTGCGGAGTTAATCCGGATCAGGCTGCTTGGAGAGAAGAAACGAATGTCCGCATAGGAGTTTGGAAAACAACAAACAGCAGAATAAATGTATTAACCGTAAAATGAACAACACAAGAGAAATGGGGACAGAGATAGAAAACGATTGAGGGAGACCGGGAGACCGGGAGAGAGAGAGAGAGAGAGAGAGAGCAAGAGAGAGTAGCCATCCAAGTCCTAACAGAAATGGGCAGTAATTTCATGGTGTGATAACTGCCATCTGACTGGAGAGAAGGACACACAGTTTGAGACTCAAAACCTAGATAGAGATAGTGCCTGCAAATATGCACTCTTAGAAAATGGTTGACCCCTGTGTGGGTTAAAGTGTTACAAAATCAGTTTGACCTCTGTGTGGGTTAAAGTGTTACAAAATCAGGTCGACCTCTGTGTGGGTTAAAGTGTTACAAAATCAGGTTGACCTCTGTGTGGGTTAAAGTGTTACGAAATCAGGTTGACCTCTGTGTGGGTTAAAGTGTTACAAAATCAGGTTGACCTCTGTGTGGGTTAAAGTGTTACAAAATCAGGTTGACCTCTGTGTTGGTTAAAGTGTTACAAAATCAGGTTGACCTCTGTGTTGGTTAAAGTGTTACAAAATCAGGTTGACCTCTGTGTGGGTTAAAGTGTTACAAAATCAGGTTGACCTCTGTGTGGGTTAAAGTGTTACAAAATCAGGTTGACCTCTGTGTGGGTTAAAGTGTTACAAAATCAGGTTGACCTCTGTGTGGGTTAAAGTGTTACAAAATCAGGCTGACCTCTGTGTTCAATGTAACTTTTATTTAAC
Organism: Dallia pectoralis; assembly: GCA_029465975.1. Classification (NCBI taxonomy): domain Eukaryota; kingdom Metazoa; phylum Chordata; class Actinopteri; order Esociformes; family Umbridae; genus Dallia; species Dallia pectoralis. Next base: position 1,855,350 of record CM055748.1, on the reverse strand, counting down.
CAGGTAGGCCGTTTGAGAAGAAATTCTCTCTGTTTGGTTCTGACTCACTTCTACTACTCTGGGCCCAGATCAGATCTGCATGTTAAACATTACTGGGCCCAGATCAGATGTGGATATTACACATAACCGGGCCCAGATCAGATCGGCGGGTCTCATGTCTCATAACAACAGTCACACTACCCGGGCCCTGTCACCAGATTTTAATAAACGATATAGACAAACAGTTATATCAGTCTCTAACCGGACGACCTCATACATGCACGGGCAGTTTGAGGATATATTTAGATCCACTCCCCTGAGCCGGGGAACATCGTCCATTACACTGTTTATGGTCGTCACAATTTATGACTTTCTGCATGAATTTTTAAACTACAGAACAGTTCTGTAACGGCTCGGTTGGGACTTTTATTTAACGTTGCTGGCTTGTGTTATTGTTTTTCTCCCCGATCACTAACTGTCCGTGGAAGCAGCGTTGAAACGTAACATTAGAAGGAGACTTTCCCCCATATATCCTGCCCATTCATCCTAATCTGGAGTACGATTTGATAGCAGCCAATTAATTATAGAGTAGTGTTAGCTAATGAAGTTCTGGAGTCCACTTGTGAAATAATTGATCCTGTTTCCAGAGGGACGTGTAACAGACACACCTGAGACGTAAGACTAGTGTGTGTGTGTGTGTGAGTGTGTGTGTCTGTTTGCACGTGAGGTGGGGATCGCTGGATCATTGGACAGTGAAGCAGAAGTACATCTTGGCAGAACCCAAGAGCACTGTGAGCCATTCTGGTATCGCTCTGACCCGGCAGGGCGTCTGGCTCGGTGGTGGGTCAGCCCTCTGCCTCCCTGGGCTCTATGCCAGCCAACCTGCCACTGCCAACCTGCCACTGCCAACCTGCCACTGCCAACCTGCCACTGCCACTGTCACTGTCTGCTGCAAAGAGACGGACTACTGGCAGACACACAGAAGGAGGTGTAGCACCTCGCAAACACAAGCGCATGTCAGGTGACAATATATATATATATATATATAAGGCAATGGAATGTGGATGACTTCTATGTTCAGAAACCTCTGGAGACAGAAGGAGATGTGTCATCCAATGGGAACACAGCAGGTGTTTGTTAAGTTACCGTATTTAGTTGACCTGGTTGTTAATCTTGACTTAAGATACAGTTCATTCTACTGAATCCACATAATAATGAGTTTACGGTTTCATAGGTTTTTGAAGTGACTCACACCTAAGCATCTGGTAAGATCGGTCACAGACACGAACACACCATTGATTAAGAAATAGCGCTCATTCCTGATTAGAGTCATCCCAGTAACGGCTGTTCCACATACCAGCTGCGTGCTTCCGTGTCCCTGCAACCATAAGCTATTTTGTTCCCGTAATGTCAACCTTCCCTGATCTGATATGCCACAGTAATTATGTGTGTTAGTGTCACATTTAGAAGTGCGTTTTACCACGTGCCTCCCTGTGCACTGAAATGCTGCAGCCTAATATGCTGTGAGGGCGCTTGGTTTATACGGGCAGCATGTTCCTATATAGAAGTGTGCACTAATAAGAGTAGGGTGCAGTTTGGGACATGGTGGCTGAGTCAACATGGTTTACATGTCAAGGGGGCATTACATTTGCGTCTTCATGGACATTTTTTAAAGACTCTATAATAACATTATAAATATGCTATAAATATCCACCAACTGCTATTATACACGAGCCAGTAGATAGCTTGGGCCTGTAATTCAAAGCTACTGAGCATTATATTAAAAGTTATTTACGAATTGTGTTTCCTGTGGCAGTTTGGAATATTTCCTCCCTTTATTACAAACAAATTATTGAATGTCTAGTTGGGGAAGTTGTGGACTAGAGACTGATCCCAGTTATGTGACTGTAAGGCTTGGTAGTATAAGATGTAGAATGTGAGCACTTTATGTTGGCTGTTTAATGAAGCGACAAATGTCTTTCTGTCTGCATATTGTATCTCTGAATCGTGACAGACCATCTTCAGAAGGAAACGAGTAAAGTCTGTGCAAGAGTGAGCACACTACTCTCATAATGTGTTTCTCGTATGTGTGTGTCTTGGAGTGAGTGTG